>CAJQZP010001539.1:0-600000 GCA_907164705.1 Parnassius apollo
ATGGCCCCTGCGCAAGGATGACACGCAAAATCGTGAAGCGTTCCACATTTTTTGAAGAATTATAAGGTGTCCGAAAATGAGACGTCTGTACCTAGCAACGGAACTGGGACGCGTACTAGTTTTCTTAAATTCATGAATTACATATTATTATGATCAAATTCAGGGGCTATTGTAAATGCTAAATGCTATTTTTATGGTAGGTATAGGAACATATGGAGTAGGTACTTACACTGTTTTAATTGAAAAAATTAATTAGGATATATAAGTAGGTAGTAATTTTATAAATCTTTCTTTAGGACGGGACGACAAGATAAATAAAGAAAAATACTTAATTGTATCTCTAATATAATTTGCTTTCATTACTCTGCGTTATTTTGTAGAGAAAACGAGACAAATATTCTTCATCTTCATTGTACGCTTCGGGCTCAAGCTCTAATATAATTTGTTTTTATTGCTCTGCTTTATTTTGTAGATAAAATGAGACAAATATTCTTAATTGTATGCTTCGGTCTCAACGAACAACAAAAAACAAAGACACACAAAAGAAAAAATATAAAAAAGAAAAAAGAAAATGGTACACCAACACCCTTTTTACTACTTGTGGTAGAAGACTGTAACGAAGAAGTTTTTATACACTTACAGAAGAAGATGATAGCCCTCAAGATGCAGTCAGATATGGGCCTAGGAGCTGTGCTCATTCTGAAACTCCACTCCAGATTACCAAAAGAATAGGTGAATAGGGACCGTAAAACTTTCTTACTCGCTTGCCATTACTGAAGTATTTGCGAGAGCAACAGTATCATCGCCATTGCATTTAACTACCACAGATTGAGTCTTATTACAAAAGTTGATCTTATTGGAATTGTAAATAAAAAGCGATCAAAAATTAGAGTGGATGCACAGCTATTATCAGGATGTACAACAAGTATATGGGTGGACTAAAACATTTTGACGAAAGTTTGACTAAGTAGTACTTACATGAAAAAAGTGGTGGTATCCTGTTTGCTTTTGGTATAGACGCTGCTTGCTGAAATAACTGGACTGTAATTTTCGTAAAAATATAGCTACTATCAACCTGTACCTCCAACACATTACTCTGTCTGTGGAGTTACAGTTCAGATTAGAGTGCCTCGTAAGGTGAGATCTACTGGTATAGTGGATGACCATGTAGAAGTTGTCTGTTCGCAGCGGCGCGGCGATGCGGATATTGTCATCAACGTACGCGAAAAATGTGCGCCACGTGCAATATCCGTTTGCTTCTAATATTCTGGTATATTATGTTCCATGGTCATAAAACTCTTTTTTTTTGTTATATGTCAATAAATATGCCTTTTATAAAAACGAATATATTATTCCTACAGAGAGAAAGTGAATAACTAACTTTATGAGCTGTTCAAACAATGCCCAGTGTCACCCTATAATAAAATAAGTGGGGTAGTTGTTATATTTTTATAATTTTTTTAGTCTATACTAAATGTGTCTGTACCATATAGTAAAAGTATTTTTTTTTTATAAACGCAGGGATGGGAATCAAAAAGTTAAAGGCGCAATTTTTTACTTGGTAGAGCCAATTTTAATATGTGATGGAGCCATACTACAGGTATACAGGTATTGTGGTCGTAGCACAAATAGGTCGGTTCGACCGGGAAAGTAAGACGCACTCACAGAATACCAGCAGAAAAAAGCAGGTTCATGCTTCTTTTTCGTAGTTGAATGTAGAAAACCAGAGTCTCTTTTTACTAGTAACGAGAAGTACTCAGGGGTGACAACGCATCTGCAAATACTCTTAATAGAGGATAAAAGTAGATTTCTACGGGCCACGCCCAGCACATCGACTTACCACCGTGTGGATTGCGTGCTCGTGTGTCTTCCATATTCCTGCCGCCTCACAATCGTGGCTAACACGCCAAATCCTTCCTATTACGGGAAAAGCATATCCAGAAATCGGCTGTTAACTGGCTGATGAGGAGCATACTCCTACTCCTCACAGACAGATCATAATATCACTACCCAAATCATAACTGCGATACCTACCTTAATAAGATATGTTAGTATTTACATAATAACATTCCTTAACAAAAAAAAACTGTTGGTACCCAGAGTGAGCTTTCTCTTTGTTCCACTGTTAATATTCTTTATTAATGCTGCAGGACAAATGATTAAGCTCAAGCCGGAAAGGACCATACACTCATAAAATGCCAGTGTTTTATAATACCAAATAATGTTAGTTACGAAAACCCTCTTTTACTGGGAATGAGGCATCACATCTCAATTCTTGCGAGTAAAACACATCATTGTTTTAATTCTTAATTGAGAATAGATGTAGGTGTCTTTGGGCCACTGGATGCACTGTATGTTAGATTATTACCCTTCATCATCATCATTATAGCTTTTCGCAAATCCATTGCTGAAACAACTCGAGGAATTACCTTATTTATCACCCTTACCCTTACTTGTATGAATTAAAGTAATTGTAGCATTCACTCTATCTTTCATACATCTCTAATAGCTGAAAAGTTGTTGATCAACACGAATTCTAAAGTTCACAATAGAGTCGTGCACTTATATTTTTAGAAACAACAAATTTGACTTTTATTATTATAAAATTTAAAAGCAAACTAAAAAGGATGAAATATTTTTCTCTCTTCTTTGATCTTATTTTAAAGGTGTGAATATAAAATAAAGCACATTTTTAATAAAAAATGTTTATTGTAAATTAAGCTATTAAATTACAATTCACTTCATGTGTATCATGTGAGCAAGTGTCCAGTCATGCTTTAGTTCTACAGGCTCTTCAACAACCACTCCGTCAGCTGTCACAACGCCAAGCTGGTAACGAGGGAAGGAGCGCGCATCACGGTAAAACAGTACCTCCATACATTTTCGAACAAGAGCTCTGAAAAGTAAAGGTGTAACAATTTTAAATAATACAGAATAAGAAATAGTGTGATGTTGTGACTAGGATTAAAAAAGGAGGCATGTAGAAAGAATGAATGAGGAAAGAGCTACAAGGCAAATTTATGTTGCATAAATGAACGGCAGAGTCGGCGAAGGACCCTCTAAATGGAAGTTTATCGACCAAATTAAAAATACCCTTAACTATGATGAGCATGTATGCGTAGAATGCAGATATATGGATGTGCAAGAAGCTAAAAAAGTGGTGTCAAGATTGTGGCAAATGAAAGTCCATACTCTCTTCCTAGCCCTCTGGATAACGAAAGTGAGATTTTATGTAATATTATGAATTTTTATATTTTTAAAATTTGTCATCAGTATAATTTTGGTTTTGCCTAGTAGTGACGGCTAAAAGAATCCATCATTCACAATTTCTTCCCATGAGCGTTATGTGAGGCAACTGATATAAATCCAAATTGTGTAATATCTAATAATAATAGACTGTGTACTATATTAAAAACTTGTTTTGACAGTCCTTTTTTTAACTATTTTATGTCAGTACTTAACTACAATCCCACTTGATGGTAAGTGGGGATGTCGCCTAAGATAGTGAAGCTCACTGACTTAACAGAAGCCTATTTACTCTTTCCTTGAAGACACCCACACACATTGTAATCGAACAGAAAGTCAGATGCTGGCAATTCCACTCTTTTGCTGTATTCATGACGAATTATGTATCAAACTGTTTACTTCAAATGTGTGGTAAGTAAACAAAGAAATGGTGGAAACTATCAGAACATCTGGTTGTCCGAAGGTGGAAGAAAGAGGGAGGAATTAAGTTATGCAATTCCAGTGTGCATTCTCAATTTTATTTTAGCAAATGTGTGTGTCCTTTCAGGTACAGATAAGTTAAGACAAGACTGTATTAACACATACAATAGTTACAATATAAAACCTTCTGAGCAGTTGATAGCACTTGATTATTGGAAAGTTATTGTTGTGGTAGAAAATAAGTTAGAATAATTATCATCAATATATCATCTTCAACTTCATTTCTTTAACTTACTTCTATAATAAAAGTACTTTTATAAGAAAATGTAACAACACTTTTATCACTTACTTTGCAGATTCCTCATCAAGTGGTCCTTTCTCAAGTGCATCACGTAATAAAGGTGTTGCCATGTATGCACCCATTCCTGTTGCAATTGTAGCATCTTCATAGGCTGTTCCTAGTTTATCTACTGCTCCTAAGAAAGGCTCTCCATCCTGTTAATAATATAGATTTTACTTAATAATACAAATAATAACAGTTATATATTTATTACTAATATATATTTTGAATAAATGCCTCGTTGGTCTAGTGGTTGTAGTAGTGCAACTGCTAATCATGAGGTCCTGGGTTCGAATCTCGGGTCGGGCCAAAGAATCAATTATTGAGTTTTTCTTTCAAGAAATTCTCAGTAGTTGCCCAGAGTCAGGAAGTTGGCGGTGTCTCACACCCCTGCCTCAGAAAGCATGTAAAGCCGTTGGTCCTGCACCTGATCTCTCTCTGGTCGTGTCGGTTTACCGTCCCATCGGATTATGAGGTAGGGAAAAGAGAGTGCACCAGTGCTTGCGCATACACTGGGGCACTATAATCCTGTCCTGCGCCGATGGCTAGCCTCCATTTAGGCAGGCCGCCGTGGCCGAAATTCGGTTTGGAGGACATTATATTTTCAATTAATGGTCAAATTGTTAACCACCAGCACCATTATAGCCTATGAAGTCAACATCCCATAGATGGGTTCCAAATGGGGGGTTCCATGCCTTGACATCAAGGTTGCCCACAGCTTTTAATTTTATTTTTATTATACTGTTATCCAGAAGAAGCTGTTGTCCATCTCCTGGTTCAGATTCCCTTTGTCGGTATCGACTACCCCAATACCCCTAGTGATTGTCATAAGAGGCAACAGAGGGAAAATGTTAACATACTAACAAATTTGATAATAAATTAATTTTAATGTGTATTGTTAATATATACACAAACAGTATTATATATGTATAATTATAATATTTGTGTTGATGAAGAGACCGTGGCTCTACAATGGGTCTAACTATTCTGATATTCAAATATTTGATATTGAAATTATTTAGGTTTTATTGCATACTTGATTATCCAAAAGACTATGGACATAAAAGGAATATATCGACATATTTATTATACAGGTCTCTTACCATCCGAAAATCCATCTGACAATATTAAACCTAAATTCCACACTCTGGCGACAGCAAATAATTATCTGTGTGCTAGTATTTGCTCGGTTCTTACTAACCTGTTTTCAGGCAAAGCAAGCACTACAAGGTGTTAATATGACAAAAGAAATATCCCAGTTCTGGATAGTGAATAGTGCTAGTATTACAGGACATTTTTTAACAAACATCTTTTTACAATAGTAATAGGTGTTACAGACAGTCCCCAGTGTGATGCTGGTATATCTAGAGGTTGACACCTGCAGTGCTAAATATTGCAACACTAAGGTTGCTCCCTGAAGTCATCGGTAACATTATTGGATTACTAAACTTCTTAGAGAAGATATCATGGCTTGAAAAACAACACTATTCCTGCCTCCATGCAAAATAACCACTTTAAATGTGGAGATGCAGAAAGCAGTCTGTATGCTTATGCTATGTAACTAACTAAATATCCAGCTGACTGCACAGCATAGTATTATGGGCAACTCTTAAAAAATACATAGATATTCACAAGAAATATATGTTTAATGAAAAAGCATGATGCATTAAAATAGAATACTGACCTGAATTCCAGCAACAACATAATTATTCCAAAGAGGGTCCATCTTGCTACGTTTGTTGTACAGAACACGGGTAAGCCAGCAGTGCAATGATTTAGGCTTTAACTGCAGACCATCACCAATACATTGCTCATCAATTCTGAAAGAGAATACAAAATACTTTTACTACCCAAAACTTTCATATGTCAAATTTATAATTATTTTGGGGGTTAAATATAATGACCACTTAGTTCTTTTACCAAAAATATGTTCTTGACACCAGAAAAATTAAACCTAAAATTACAATAGTACTAGCTATTTTAGTCACAACTGCACTTCAAATTGTATTCAAACACCAAATGTAGTAAATGATCACCAAATTAATGTGCTATTTCTGCCAAAATAAACCACTGTCATTGCCATAAAATTTAGGCTTATTACCAAATAAAGTATTATGATGCCATAATAAGTTATATCTCCGGCTTGCAATCCCCTCCCACTGCATCGCAAGCGCAACTCCAGCAATGATGCTATTGATTACCATCTAGCTAATATAGTTTTTCGAGATATAAATAGTTAAAGTTTTGAGGTTATATCCATTAATTTAAAAATCATAATGAATAGAAGACAACATAGGTCCGTTAGGCGCAACCTAACCTAACCTAGCGCTTCCCGCCAGGTTAGGTTAGGTTAGCTTAGAACTGTGACCACAAAGCACGAACCAAGCGAGCGTAGCGGGGGCGCCGCGTGCCAAAATCGACACTATAAATTGAGGTTTACACAGGACACAGCAGAAATAATCTCAATTTGGTGACTTTGACCTTTGCTGACCTTGACATTTTTGTGACAGACAGCAGAGGCTTTATCAACGGTTTTTTCCCACCCTGATAACTACTAAATGGAGTCAGTTTGCTTAAATAGGATAGCAAGAGGTAAAAACTTGGTTATAATTTTACATTGAAATGCTGGTTTAATTTTGGTGATCATTTACTACTTTTGGATTAACAATGATTTATTTGGAGTTGTTTTGCTTAAATAGTATAGTGAGATGTAAAAACTTTGGTTATAATTTTATATTAATATGCGGGTATTTTGGAGATCATTTATTATTTTTGTCTGTTGTATATTACTATATCTGATGGTAAGTTAAACATAAGCCATTCTTTTGTGCAACGAAGTTTAAATAAATAAAGGATAATTTACTTACATTTTCTGCTCAATAACATCCTTTAAATATTGATAATCAGCATAATCTCCACCCGAACCAAGCAGAATGAGATCATTAACCTTCAACACTCGAGGGCAGTCCCTGAATCTAGCAAGTGAGCCATATGATCCAAGAGTATCAGCAGCTATCACACAGCCCTTATCAAATTTTAAGCCAATTACGGTTGTAGTTGTTGTTATTGGATTGGCCGAACTAAGAAAACAAAATATATTATGTTAAACAAATTAAAAACATTTTATGCAACACATTTATTAAGTTTATTTAGATGTGTTTGTATTACTATTTTCGACACTACCTAGATAACTGCCTAGATAGTTCTACAGTTATCTACATAGATCTAGAAATAATTTTCAACATTCGTCGAAAAATGTAATAAATAAACTTACTGAGCTTTAAAATCCTGTACAGTGCGGCCAGCGGGTCCAAGACTTGAATTTCCAGGAAAGTTGTAAAAAGATCCCGGGGCAGGACCGTTTTGCCATAATGGTAATGGATTAAGCACGTCACCCATAAATGCCATTTTGTTAAATAAAGGTTTATAAAATTCCTAATTCCTACTATAATGACAAACAGCAATGAAAATGACACTTCTATTTATTGACAAGTAATATGTACCTACTCTTTGACTGTTTCTTTAGCACTGTCATTGCACAGACTACTAAGAGCTACGATCGTAGACAGAGAATCCTACCATTATAGCTACGATGATACCATGAAAGTTAGAGAACAGGAGAACGATCGCCGTAGAAAATAGTGTCCCAAAAATATGGACATCATAAGTGAGGCGCTGCGATCGCTCAGTTCGGTCAATAAAAATCATTTTCAGTCTATTTTTCCGATCAGATGCTAAACCACTCGCACATCCACGCACAATAAAATATTTCTCCATTTGTTAATGTTTCTTTTTTGTCAAAAATTACAAAATTACGGAGCATGAAAATTTTCTCATTAAAAATGAAATGAAAATTTGTACATTATTCAACTAACTTCATCTACTGGTACTCATAAACAGCTGACTTCACAGTCTCTACTCATCGACGTCAGTGCTATATATTCTACAATTTTCAAGAACAGGCGGACAATGCTTTAGTACGTTTTGATCGTTCTCCTGTTCTCTAACCGTCACGCCTTAAATAGTATATTATCTGTGTGTCACTCTTTCCAAACTTGACAACTGTGGAGGGTAAGGGTATGAAGGACTACGTAGACAGAGATCTCTGTCTACGAAGGACTACCCCTGAAAAAGTATTCGTCAAAATGCGTTAAATTAGAGTGGCGCAACAATAGCAGCAGGTTAAATTTTGAAATTAATTATTTTAATTCTTAATTTAATTTTATATTAAGAAATATTTGTTCAAAATTAAAGAATAAGCGTTTATCAAGAACAAAATGATAAAAAATTCACAAGTGTCAAATTTAGGATGAAATAATTATAAGAATAAATCATAAAAATGTTTGGAAATATTTTTATTAGCATAAAAAATAATTTGCCTTTTCTAAATATTATTTTTTATTAACTCGACACACTTCAATCCACCTACAACTGCTACATTCAAACCTTATATCCACTCTAGCGTCATTCTGGAATATATTTAAACTGTTATTTACACGTTAAAGCTGGACACTTTTTCATTTTGCTCATATGAGATAGTCCTTACCTCTATATACCCAGTTCCGGATTCAGAGTTCCAGCAGCCATAGGCTAACTATGAATATGCCGCCCCCCCCCAACCAGCGTATTCTGTCTGTGCCTGCTCAGCTAAGCATCCAGATGGTGTGGATGGTAATGTGAGTTTTGTCACGATGTGTGTTGGTTAAATTTGGTAGATGAAATTAAACCAAACAATTGTCTAAGTACTCTCCATGGAAAATATGCTAGAAAAAGCAATGGGATACAACATCTCTTTGCAGCGCCATTAAAACGAGCTGATCAGAAAAAACTTGTTGTCAAAAATTACAAAATTACGGAGCATAAAAATTTTCTCACCAATGCCGCGGAGAAAATTTGTACATTATTCGACTAACTTCATCTACTTGTACTCGGAAACAGCTAACTTCGCAGTCACTACTCACCGACGTCAGCGCCGCTATTAATTCTACAAGTTTCAAGGACAGGCGGGCTATGCTTTAGTACGTAGCACAGACTAATATGATACTTACGTATGTACGTAGTGATCGTTCTCCTGTTCTCTAACCTTCATGGATGATACTGCGCAATGTCATTACCATACAGTAATCTATGGTCATTACTTCAGAAGCAATGACACGCACTTTTCAGTCTCGTGCGTTCTCAAACAAATTTTGCAATATGTATGTACGTATTTAAGCATATTTAATTCCACTTCATTTGAAATAAATTGATTCATATGATAAACTTTTTAAAAATGACAGTTTTATGAATAAAATAGTTCAAGGGTAAGGTTTATAATTGGGTCGCCTGAATTAGGGTGTGGGGGGTAGTGGGGGGGAGGGGTAGGAGCTGTAGAGTCACCCCATACTTCCCCTTCCTGCCGGACGTGCTTAGTTTTTTTTATAAATGTTTAAAATCTAATTTTGAGGTTATGTTTCGTAATTTTTATGACAATTTGAACCTGATATATGAGGAGAGAAAGTTGGGGGACGGAAGCCCCACGCCACTTAACGCGGTGCAGTCGAGGGAAGTCCGGTCAAAGGAGCCCCGCAAAGCGGTTCTTCTGAGTGGTTTACAAAAAAATAATTCTAACCTAACCTGTCCGAGTCGGGGTGCCCCACGTCCCAGGCTCGCTTCGCTCGCTATTGCACTCGATATAACACCAAAATATTCTATCTATTGCTATTCTATATATAAACTTTCTGATGTCAAACCTACACATAAATAGTGGTATGTCTTAGCGTTCTTAGTTACTGCGGGTGCTAATTATTTTCTCAGATTACCGGACCGATTTCTTACAACCATTACAGCTAGACATTATGTTCAATTTATTATTGGCTAGCTGTGTAGTGTGGATCGTTTATAGAACGGTAAGTACCACAAGTATTAATGCAGGTAGGTGTTTATTGTTACCTTTGTTTACTTCGACTCGGTGTAACGTGTTCGGATGCGACGAGTAAGGTACTGCATTTTCAACACAGATATAACTAATTTTAACAAACGATGCTTTGGCAGCAAATGGGCCTTTGGGTTACAATACACTACGTGCGTTAATCGATTGAAGCCACAATTATATTTTCTTATCTAATATGACACAGGTCTGCTCTGAGCGATAATCAACAACGGAATGTTCATCATAAAATGTTAGCAACTGATCCCATTATTTATTTTTGTATGAAATATAATTGAAGTCTACACGTAGTAAAATTATAATTTTGTACAACTGACTTCAATATTCATTTAATTTATTTTTTTAAATCGCTCGACCAATTTTGATAAAATTTAAATGGGAGCACCTGAGAAGATACCCTATGAAAAAAAAAAGAATTATTGAAATCGGTTCAGGCGTCTCCGAGTAATCAGTGAACATATATTAAAAAAAAGATTCTGACAAATTACATCCTAGTTTACAATCTGCGAAGATATCGCGTAATATACATAAAAAAACATACACTCGAACTGAAATCCTTTTTGAAGTCCGTTAAAAACAACCCCTCACAACGGTTTCTTATATTTACGCGAACAGTACACCACGAGGGACGGCACCCATTCTTCCAGCACCCGAAACGTCGAGTATTAAAAATCATATAAATTAAACGCGATAAAATCCGTAAAAGTAGTTTTAATCAACCCTCTACAACTTTTGGTTTGATTGGTGATGATTCTGTCACATCAAAAACAACAGAAAGGATTACTGGCAGTGGAAGGAATATAAATAAATACATAATAGATATTGTTATGACATTTTAAAAATTAATTAAAACAAAAATGAATATTAAATATTATATCATTGTATGTAAGTAAAAGCAAGAAAGGCAGTGTGTATTAAATATGACTAGAAGTGATGACTCATTTTCTTCAACTACTCCTTAAGACCAAAGCATAGAGATATATACCCACGGAGACGGCATATTCTATAAGCCTAAGCCTAAGTATTACCACACAATATTTTAAAATATTTGAAAACCCTTGATGTAAAGAAAACCGCAGATTTATGGGGTATTTCCGTTACAGTTATTGTATCCATAATTGATTTAATTGCACCTTATCTTGCTGTTATTTTTAATACTAGTATCGAATTTGGTGTGTTTCCTGATTTAATGAAACATAGTAAAGTAATACATTTATTTAAATCTGGTAGTATATTGGACCCCGCTAATTTTAGACCTACCAACTCTCAGTAAAAATTTTGTAAAGATAATTTTAGATCAATTATTAATATTTTTTAGTAAATATAAATTACTCCATAAAAATCAATTTCGTTTCACAGGGGGTCGCTCGATAACTGACGCAGGTGTCGAAATTATGAAAATGCCTGGGAGAGTTCACTAAATGCCTTAGGTATTGTTTGTAATTTTCCAAGGCTTTCGATTGTGTTCATCATGAGATATTAATCAGGAAACACAACATTACGGTGTCAAAAATATTGCACTTAGGCTATCTTGTATCTTATCTTGTAGGGGACAATCACGATATAGTATTATTTGCTGATGATACCTCATTAATTTTCAAACTCAATCGACAGTCAATTAACTTTGTAACATGAGGACAAATATCAAGTATAGTCACAACAGTGTGTACATTTCGGACGTACAATATAATAAAAAATAAAATAAAGCACTACAATAAATCAATAATTACTTCCAAAAAATTCATCTAAATTATAAAAACATTTTGATAATAACCATTCATTTAACTTTTTTTTAAATCTTGGGCTCTAATGATTTAATGTATATAGGTAAATGGTTAAAGATTCTGATTCCACTTATCAAAGTACTTTTACTATAAATGTAACTAGATGATTTAACAATGCACACATCAAAAGTGTATTGAGTTCGTAAGATCTTTTTTTGATTCTTTTTTAATATTAAAATGTTGTTGGTTATATTTGACAAACATAGAAATTCATAAAAAGAGACCAACACAAGTCCTTTTTTGATGTACATCTTTCCAAATATCTTTCAAAACTTTGAATATAGCCAATGTTGTGTTCTTCCCTTTTTGAACCCCAAATTGATTTACATTTAAAATCTTATATTTGTCTAAAAATGATATTAACCTATTTGATATGACTTTTTCGAATATTTTTGAAAAATTTGATAATAGAGCAATAGGTCTATAATTGTTCATGTCATTTTTGGCGCCCTTTTTGTATAAAGGCTTTATTAGTGGTTTTTTTCAACTCATTTGGAAAAATTCCTGTTTCTAAGGTCAAGTTTATAATATACGTTAGAGGTTCCGCTATTAAATGTGTACTTGATTTTATTGCTTTCATCGGTATATTATCGTAGCCTATACTTTTTTGTTCTTTAAATTATTCATAATGTTAATAGTTTCGGAAATATTTACAGGGGTCATAAAAATGCTATTTAAATTTGTATTAATCACTGGTTTGAATGTTATGTCGCTAATAGATTGGATAGGATTATTTAATTTGATATAATAGTCATTCGTTAATTTAGCCATGTCATGTGTTGATTAATTGTAATGTCATCTTTTTGAATAGTTTCTATTGTCTCATTAATATTATTTATTTTTGTAGTATTTTGTTTAATAACTTGCCACGTAGCTTTGCTTTTATTACTACTTTGATTTATATAGTTAATGTTTGCATTTCTTTTTGATTGCTTAGTAACTGCCTTCATAATTTTACAATAACTTTTGTATCTATTTTTCGCAGCATGGCAGTTTGTATACCGTTTCTTTAAATATAACTGTCTTTTGTTCCTACTGGATATCGTAGTACCTTTTGTTTTCCACTTTGACTTATGTTATTTTAATTTTTTTTTGTTTGGCACACAAAGACCGTAAATCAGACTAAACTGATCTAAAAATATTGTATACGCGTCATTGGGATTACATTGTGAATAAAGCGGTAAGTAGACGACACTTTCACAATTTTACCATCTGACAAAGTAACTGCATTTTTAAACCACCTTGACTCTATAATCTCTAAAATACAATTCACAATGGAGTTAGAGGCAAATAATTCTTTAGCTTTCTTAGATGTTTTAGTCATTCGAAATCCTAATAACACAATTGGTTACACTGTGTATAGGAAAAAGACCCATACCAACCGATATTTAAATGGTGAATCTCACCATCATCCTTCACAGTTAGCTACCGTGGGTAAATCTTTGTTTCAGAGAGCACGAGGGATCTGTGACAGAAAACATCTGGCCGCCGAACTTCAGCATGTCAAGCAAGTATTGCAAGACAACAAGCTTCGGGTCCCGCGCCTACGTCACAGTGACCGAGTGAAGCCGGCCACAGTCGAGCGTGTACCTGCTGTACTACCATATGTCAGAGGAATCACAGACAAGGTTGGCTACATCTTGAAGCGAGCTTCCATTAAAACATACTACAAGCCGCCGAAGAAGATTAGTCAATTTTTACCATCCGTCAAGTGCAATATCCCTCTACAAGATGCAGGAGTGTACAAGTTAGATTGTGAATGTGGTCTCTCTTACATAGGTCAAACAAAAAGATCCATAAAAACCCACGTGAAAGAACATATAGCTGACGTGAAGCACCGACGCTCCGGGAAGTCTGCAGTCTGTGAACATGTTCAAGATCGTCCCCACCATTACATCAGATTTGATAAACCACAAGTCCTCGCAAAAGAACACCGATTCCTACCAAGGATGATACGCGAGGCTATTGAAATTAAAAAACATCTAATTTCAATAGAGAAGATGGTTGGGTGCTGCCATCTGCTTGTGATCCTATAATTAATAAAATTAAACCCAAACCAAGCATACCACTGCAAGACTTCAAGATACTGTAAGTTCGTTTTGCGTAAATCGGACCAAAAATTAATATTCAAAAACTGAAGGTAGCCGGGCTAACAATGACATTGGGACGTCAAACATCTCAGTCCCCCCCCCCCCCGTGACCATGGTTGCTGTAAAGCACCAGAAACGTCGGGAATTAAAAATAAGTAAAAGTATTGAAATAAACGTGATGAAATCCGTAAATTTAGTTTTATTCAAAATCGTATTATATACAAAGTTTTTTTTTAATATAGGATAGGATGACAAACGAGCACATAGTCCACCTGATGGTAAGTGGTTGCTGTGGCCCATAGACATCTACATCTATCCTCGATTACGAATCAAAATGTAGTAATGTAGATGCGTTTTTCATCCGTGAGGACTGCTCGTTTCCAGTAAAAAGGGTCTCCGGTTCTCTACACTCACCATACGAAACAAAGTAGCGTTAAGCTACTATTTGACGCTGGTATTCTGTGAGAGCGTGGCCCTTCCAGGGTCGAGCCGACCCATTCGTGCTACAACTATACTACTAATATAACTGCAGCATGGCTCTACCACGTAAAAAATCTTAGTAGGAAATCTTATTTGCCTGCCTGCCCTCCTTTCCCCATGGGGAGTCGCTTCCGATACGGCAATAAGGCCTTACCAGGTCAAAGCTAGTCTCAGGTGGTGTTTAGTGGGTAGCCACTTATGTTACTCAGTGAGTCTCACATAACCATGCAGCCGGCTACGTGGTATGCTTAGAGCATTCATCACCACCACCGCTTTCCTTTCCGTTTTACTCAACTTTTCATTATTATTTAATAATAAAAATACCCATATATATTTTATACGTGGTAGAGCCATGCTGCGGTGATATTAGTAGTATAGTTGTAGCACGAATGTGTCGGCTTGACTGCGGAAGGACCACGCTCTCACAGAATAACATCCATCTTAGTCCTCACGGCTGACAACAAACAATCGTCTGCGACCGAGTGCTTTCCGATTTGCTCGATTCACTGCACTGCGAAGAGATGTATCCCTTTGCATTCTCTTTCGCATCTACCACGGGGAGTCTTCTGAGGAATTGTTCCGATTAATCCCAGCCGCCAAATTTCATGAATGAACATCGCAGCAAAACTCCCGATACCATCCACACCATCTGGATGCTTGGCGGTCCACCACTGTACGTTTCACTAGGTGTTTTTTTCCGTGTAAGATCTCTCTGTGGAATAGTTTACCAGCGGTGATTTTTCCGGACCGATACGACTTAGGGACCTTCAAGAAAAGAGCCTACTCCTTTCTAAAAGACCAGCAACGCTGCAATTCCCCTGGTGTTGCAGTTGTTCATGGGCGGCGGTAGTCGTCATCAGGTGAGCCGTATGCTCTTTTACCGCTCTCCTATAAAAAAGACCTATAATATGGGATAAAGGGATCTGCATCCTAGTAATATTGTACAGTAAACAAAGGTATTTGGTACGCATGCAAAAATATTCATCTTTACTACTACTGCTAACTACTCTGTCAATATTCATTTTTATTGTGTGCGTTATAACTTTTAACTTTGTTCATACTTATATAAATGATGTAAAAAACTTAGTAAGTACTTAGCACGCTCTGAAAATTGTTTAAAACATGTTGCAAGTTAGCTGCCTGCATACTTAACTCTTTATTTGACTGTACCTAACTCGAAAAATCTGTATCAGAGTATAGTATGCACTGCGTACGTATGCGATGAAGCCTGGTGAAACAGCTAAAGCAAACTTATGGGATAGCAATTCAAATTTAATTTGACAACTCAACAATTTTCATTTTTTTTTATAGAATAAGCTGACAAACGAGCACACAGTCCACCTGATGGTAGGTGGTTGCTGCGGCCCATAGACATCTACATCTATCTTCCATTACAAATCAAAATGCAGATGCGTTGTCACCCATGAGGACTGAGATGGAATGCCTCATTTTCAGTAAAAAGGGTCTCCGGTTCTCTACACTCACCATACGAAATACAGCAGCATTGAGCTACTATTTCACGCTGGTATTCTGTGAGAGCATGGTCCTTCCCCGGTCGAGCCGACCCATTCGTGCTACAACTATACTACTAATATAACTGCAGCATGACTCTACCACGTAGAAATTGCTCATAGAAAAATTCGTTTGCTCGCCAGCAAAAACAACGCAATGGATGATATTGTTGAAGTGTCAAATTGGTATGGTTTTTCATTTTAGGTGTATTACGCAATCAGGCTACGGATTTAATTTCTATCTACACAAAAGCCATAAAACTGTCAATCACATTTATTCCTCAGAGAAGTTATTTCACAATTAAAAATTCAGCCCCGTACCTATGTAAATAAAGTAAATTAAGCAACAAATTCGATTATAAATGAAATGAGAACAAATTCATATTAGCTAAAATATCGATATCGGCTGCGCATATTGCTACGTTACAACCCTATAAAAGACGGCCATTTTATGTGCTAGATTTTTGTAGGTAGTCACGCTAATTCTGTAGGTATGCCCAGTCCATAAGTTTTTAAGTCAGTGGACCAAAGAGAACGAAAAAGTCACTGCGTTTAAGAGGCGGGAGGGACTTCCTTAGTAAAAATGAATGGATGGAAGGGCGCTTAGCTATCTCACCAACACCAAGGCATGAAATTTAATTTTTGACAAACAATGCTGACAACATAGGTGAACTGTAATATTGCTGTAAATATCTTACTTCGAATAATTTTTTCGATATGTTGTTGATCGATAATTTAATAATTATTGGATAAATTAGATTTCTATACTGAATGATTTATGCAAAATAAAAACAATAAGGAAGTAATAATTATTCGTGGGGATTAAGTAAAAATGCTGATCATGATAAGAAATCAATCCACAAAATGTATAAGCAAATGGTAATATAAAAAAAATTGTACAACTGACTTCGATATAAATAAAAAGAGACTCTATTCAGCATAAAGGATAATTCAAAAACTACTTCAGATCCTGATCAAACTTATATGAGACCATATGAATGCACCAGCTTTCAAATAAAAAAAGAGTCATATTAAGCGCGTTCCGTACGGAATTTACAAACGTGTGTCGTGATGCATACAAAATCTATGCCAGACTTGCGTTTGAAACGGCTTTTTACATATAGGATTCCAAACGCATAGACTGTCAAATCGGGTAGGTAAATTTCGAACGGAAAACTACTGTACGTGTGTGACGGGTCCTTGATATTATATGAAATGTCTGCGTTCGGAACCCCGAATTGATATTCCGAAAGGGTTTTCGAAACAGAATTCTGTATATATGTGGTCAACCTAATTTGCGTTAGTACCTATGCCTTGGGGAATTTTGGCGGGAACTTGACCATCGACGGATTGTTGTTCCTGTTTTTTCGTTTAAATAATTGTTTGAAGTGGATTTTAATATGTAAAAGTGGTGTGATTTTGTGTATTAAGTGCATGCGCGTGTGAACTATTAGAAAAATTGACGAAACATGTACTTCGATGTTGATATAAACCTCAAATTAATTTGATCGCTTAGACGCCTTATGAACTGGAATAACTGTTGTCATCGATTATCCCCTGAGTGAAACCGTCGTAAGAATCTCCCAAAACCTTCGTATGTGACGCATTAGCGTATTGTAAAGAAAACATCTATAAAACGAAAATACCGAATAAATTGAAGACATGGCTTAAAAAACAAGCATCCAAATCAAAGATCTTAATATAAAAATACCTATAGCTGGCAAGTGGCAACACAGATAGACAGATTGTCAACAAGTTACGAGGATTTGTCTTTTGATTTCTTTTCCTAAAAGTGACACAACAGAATGTCTAAGAGAGGTTCGTGAAATTTCAAATATCTTCTTAAATCTAGTCGATTTCCTCAAAAAATATTGAATAGATTTGTGAAATATAACTCCACTGAATTGACTATTCATAATGGCTGTATATTTTTAATATCTCATTATTTTTCTTCATGTGACAAGTGTTTCAGTGAGAATGCTGTTAAGATGTGCAAATTTTTGTTTTTAAGGACGTGGTGGTTCTGCGGGAGCAAAGTTCCGCATCTCACTGGGTCTTCCAGTAGGTGCCGTCATTAACTGCGCCGATAACACAGGTAAAGCTTAAACAAGTACTGCATTCATAACCTATATAATATAAATAAATGACTGAACATATCGATGATGATATAATTATTTAAAACACGTAGTGTTATTGAATTATAATGATTACTTCCTTGGCTGTGTCTGAGATTGTTCAGTTATAATTATGTATTAAAGACCAAGTAATATATAGACAATAAAAGGTAATGCCGTTAAACTGCTAGTTAATAAGCATGCTTATACATGTATTCTCTAGTGTTAGAGGACCATAGCCAGCAGTGGACTTTCAAAGGCCTATGAAAATAAAAACAAAAGTATACTTGAACACAATATTAGGTGCAATATTCCCACCCAAAAAAAATAAAACTAATTCATTTATTTTAAATGTTTTAGTTGTGTACTTTTTTGCTAATTAAATCTAGTCCATAACCAGATTTTTTTATTTACACTGGGCCCTTGATAATGTGTGTAGGTAACTATAATTCTTACTGTCTTTTCTTTGGTCTATTACGTCTTGTCTTGGGACTTTTGGTGAGAAATGAGTTAAGGGTTGATAGATCTTATAAAAGTTGAAACTGCATCTAAATATAACTTAATGTTATCCAACAACAAACCCTGACAAAAAAAAACTTTGAAAAGATGATTGGATGGTGTTGTGGAGAACTTAAACTAGAGTTTCACTCTGAATACCAACAAGCATTGTATGTTGCATAAGGTATAAATTAGACTCAAATTTTGAGATTGTAGTTTGTAGTTCAAACTTGAGATTGTCTCTGAATACCAGCTTAAGTGTTATTATGGAAAAGTTAATAAAAAATTAGTGGACAAGAGCACTTGACAAGTCTGATTGTTTGTCAATTACGATCATGTAACAATTATTGGGCCAAATCTCTAAATGCTGTGTTCACTAAATGTTCACAAACATCTTTTATCTCAATTTATGCTTAGGACCTTCCTATATTCCAAGCATTGCAACTAACTTATTCAGAATCTCCTTTCTGTCAAAATCCTAATGTACCCTAGAACATCATGTAGCAATAGGTTGTGATGAGACTAATGCAAATTCTGAAAAGTATGGTGCTATTATACAACTCCTTGAAACAAGGCTTTAAAGGACCCTCCAAAGGATTATTTGTTTACTGCATATGAACAAGCTGCCATTGAGGCATTTGTTTTTACATATTAATGGAAGCAGTTCGGGACCCTGATCTTGCACTGGTCAGTTGGGAAAGATACTGGAAACTTGTGAACAAATGGTTAATGGCCATTTGTTTACAAGTTTCCAGTATTAGACATTCCAACCCATTGAAGCAGAATCACTCCCAGAAATGGCCCCTGATTTGAGCACAGATCAAAAGTACTTGCATGAGATTGTCTATGCGGTACAATGAAGTTCTTTTCTTATTAAATAAATTCTATCAAATTAATCGTTATATTCTAAGTGCACAATAACATATAAACACCAGAATAACAATCAAACTAGAAGCAAAAAGGTAAAATTTACAAAATGTTATGATGTATGACAAAATAATAAAAATAATAATGGGTGCGTTTGGCAGAAAAAAGCACTAGCAAGCGCTTACTAGCGCTAAAATAGTTTTCGGCCAGGACATGATTGCTACTTCAGTAGCGCTGACACAATCCGCCATTTTGCTTATTTAATTTGTTTGTTTTGAAGTAGAGTTTATAAGTTGTTTTTTGCAATATTAGTTTTAAGTAATATAATGACATGAATAGACAATACATGTTATTAAAAATTCATGATTGGTAAGTTTTTAATATGAATACTTTACAAACGTATATTTAATTTAGGTTAGATTCCTCAGTTATAACTAACTTCGTGTCCTAGAGGAAAATAGCTACTTATGATTAGACAGCGCTTACCGCTTACAATCGCCATTTTGCTTACAAGCGCTTGCTAGCGCTTTTTTGTGCCAAACGCACCCAATGTGTTGAGATAATGAGATGCACAATAGCTGTGATATTAGTTTGTTATTGTCTCCTTATTTTCTTTATGCTAGATTCAATGAATTTGCCGATATCAATGTTAGCTTTTGCTTTTAATTAAGTTTGTGTGTTAATTTTCCCATCGCTACAAACACTTACATAACACAGGACTTAGTAAATTGGTCCCTACTCCCCGGTGCAATCTTTCTGATCTTACCACTTAAGTATTAGAACTGTAAATAATTCCATAATCACATTTAATTTAAAGAACTAACATATAATAGCCAGTGTATTTGAAACATCTCTTAAACAAATCCTATTTTATTTTGTTTTAGGAGCAAAGAACCTCTATGTGATCGCTGTACAAGGTATCAAAGGTCGCCTTAATAGGCTGCCAGCTGCTGGTTCTGGTGACATGATTGTTGCTACTGTCAAGAAAGGCAAGCCTGAACTCAGAAAGAAGGTTAGTATTGCTGCTAACATTTAATAAAATTGACCAAGAAATTTAGTTTGTTTTATATGAAAGTGTAGGTAATGCATACTTTATAACACATATAACTATAACAACAAATGTGTGACTATTATGTTTAATGGTATATACAATGAAAAAAATTGTGCAAAAAAACATATTTCAGAAAGTTTTAATTCTTTCAAATTGCATTGATTTTCTTCTTAGTTTAATATTAATCTATTCTATTAACTTAATGTAGTTAATATTCATATTGAATTATTACACTATATTATATCTTGAATATGTTACAAAAGACAAATTACTTGGCATTGCAAATCAAAACAATTGTCTTATGATGTGCTGTGTCTGTGTCCATGGGGAAGTGGGGGATGTAGTAAAAAAATGAGAGTATTATAGAAGTAAATAAACATGAACTTCATGACTTTTTGAATACAAGGTATATGTATATTGATATATTGCATAAACATAAAGTTGTTTAATGTTAGTGTAGTTGAATAAAAATTACCACAATAAAATTATTATTATTATAAATGTATTCCAATGTACTCTAAAGTATATATAAATAAGCTAGGGTTATATATACTCTTAAGACTACTTTTTATTGTATTTCGTTGTAATGCGGATAGCAAACAAACACGTCTAAATATTTTTATTTCTCAAGCATAAAAGTACAGACAGACATGCTCATTACTAGCACGAAAGCATGCTTTTATTGTGCCCATTAGTAGCATGTGTGTACACTCATTGCTAGTAATGAGCATGCTCAAAAATCAACCGATGTTTGATTTTCGAGCATGCTAACTGAGGCGCGGGTAGAAGGTTGGGCTCCGAGCGCATCCGAACTTAACAGATATTGCTTATGAGCATGTTTTATTGAATCAATATCGATTCGCGACAGCTGCTACGACAATTTAAAGTAAAAAAAAATCCTCTATGTGTCGCGTTGGAGGGAAGAAAAAACTTTTGTTTTTCGTACACCATTCGGTTGTAAGCAATATAATTATTTTATGTAAGTCTGTATGGATAGCACTGTTACTATATTTTTGGACATCCATTTCGGCCAAGAGCCTGGTGCCGAATAGCATGTCTCATGCTTTAATTGTGCTTATTGTCGGCAAATGAACAGTTGCAGAGCATGCTCATTTTAAGCAAGCTTCTGAACATGCTTTTTTGAGCATGTCTGTACATACCATAAATTTCACAGCTATATTATAATCTATTGACATTGTATCTAATATGAATATAAAACAACCTTGAAGTGAATAAACTGAATTGCAATGATGATATGCCAATGGTTTCGCTATATTTAACTTCTGAATACATAGTGGGTCTGTAGATATGCCTTGGCTGACTGAGCGTTTCAGAATTAGGGTTATTTTCAATGCATATTAATAAATAACTATTCATTAAATAAAGAACAAAGTACTTACATAAACACTTAAATGCATATTCCAGGTAATGCCAGCTGTAGTGATCAGGCAACGAAAACCATTTAGGAGGCGGGATGGTGTCTTTATATACTTTGAAGATAATGCAGGTGTCATAGTAAATAACAAAGGAGAAATGAAAGGCTCTGCAATCACTGGACCTGTAGCTAAAGAGTGCGCGGATCTGTGGCCCCGTATCGCCTCCAATGCAAGCTCAATAGCTTGAATTACCTTAATATACAATTAAAAAAAAAAACATCTTTTTATTCATTTTAAACCAATTTTGTACATTTGACAATACTTGTTCACAACAACGTGACATAAGTAATCTGCCATATAGTTGTACTATAGGGTCCCTAACGGTACACCGTATCGTACTCTGGGTGTCGTAAGAGATGAAAGAGAAAAACAAACCTGGAGATGGATGGACAACAGCATCTTATTTATTTATTTAACAATTTATGTACATTTAAGGGAGAAGACTTATCATGATGAAAAGTTTGTACAAAGGCTCTACTTATCTCATAATGAAATTTCTTCCAGTAGGCCAGTTTCAAAGATATGTTTGTTTTTATACAAATTTGTATAAAAACTTTGTTATTATACAAAACATATGGGAATAAAATAAACACAAATACTTGTAACTACTACAAATACTTAATATAATATAGTCATAATTAAATATATAAACATATATATATATATATACAGACACATACATGTATATATACATACATACATATATATGTTAGTATAGTAAATACCAAAGATTTGAGACTTACATAGAAGACAGCGAGAAATGTCACTGTTTTGATTTCTCGAATGGGAGTAGGAAGCGAATACCAGTCTTACTGCATGTATGGAGAATGAACGGTGATATGAATTAAGAATATGCATCTTTCTAAAACATCGAGAAAATATAAAACCTGTGGTTGCTAATCTGACTGACAAGCTTGGAACTATGGTAAATAATACATTTACAAGGCAATCTATGTCTAGCAGTGGACATGATGGCTGTAATGAATGAATTAAAACTGCTGGGCACTGGCCCCTCATTTCTGAAATGGTTCTAAGGCAAAGGCAAGGTAATGTCTTATCCCTTTAGTCACAGAATAAATAATAGCACTATGTACTTTAGTATATTTATTTTTATGAATTTGTCATGATTTGATAGTTGTTCCTTTGTTTTCAATTGCTTGAACTTTGCAAGGTGTTGACAATTGCCTAGGAGTGCTATGTTAGTACTATCATCTTGCCTGTCTATGCCGACGAACGGTGCACAGACTGTCGTATTCTAATAATTTGAAGAAAGGAGAGCCTAAATAATTACAGGCTGCAAGTTCAAATTATTCGACCTGCTTTTAACGATGTTTATGTCACACATTTATTTCAAATTGTCAATCAAATGGTAAATTGATGCTGTGGCCGATATACATCCGCATCTAGCCGCGATTAAAATTCAGAGTGCAGATGCGTTGTCACCCCTGAGGACTAAGATGGAATGCCTCGTTTATAATGAAAAGGGTCTCCGTTTCTCTTATTAGCTGCTATTTTATGCCAGTTTCCTGTGTTAACCATAATATAGTTTCAATACACTTCTATTACGTATTTGAAAGTTATTTCTTAACCTTTTGAGCGCCACGCCAAAAACTCACTACCGTGTCCTGTACGCCAAAGCGAAAAGTAAACAAAAATACCTTCGAAAAAAACAGTGATGCCAAGAGTTGATATATCGATAACACAAAATAACTGGTTTTTGTTGGTTTTTTATACAATAAATGACTCTATAATCGGGTATGTTTTATTTAATCTTGTGCTGTCTTCCACTCTTTTTTATATATGTACTTTGTACATAAATAAAAAACCAAACAATAACAATAAAATAGTAGTAAACCACAACACTACTCTCCATCGTGATGACGTCACTGTCACGACTGGACGACAACGGCGTAGCTGACCTTTCTTTTTGAAACTTTCTTAGAGATGTAGCCGTGTCGCACGTTGTGTATCGATTTCAAAATCGATCTAACCAAAATATACAGACATCGATTCAAAATATTTTATGGCGAGGCGTAGGCCAAGTGAATCACAGAAGAAAAGTCACGCTCTTATGACAATGGGGGTTTCATATGATGCTGATGTTGCTAAATGATTTTGAGATTGAGAAAGAAAATCGCACAACACAAAATGAAAAATTGGCTCTTCATACCTTAAGTAAAAAAACACATTTATTATTTGTAATTTTATATTATTAAAATAAAAAAGGTATATAATTATTCACTAATCAACAATTGTATATAGGTAATTATTCGCACTAGGAAAATCAGTCTTATAATATTTAAATCTTGGTCATGGAATAAAAATCAGTAATTATTATAAAAATCAACAAATGGTACATAATTATCAACCAATCAACAATTGTATATAATTATTCGCACTAGGAAAATCAGTCTTACAATAATAAAATCTTGGTCATGGAATAAAAAATCAGTAATTATATTAAAAATCAACAAATGGTACATAATTATCCACCAATCAACAATTGTATATAATTATTCGCACTAGAAAAATCAGTCTTATAATATTAAAATCTTGGTCTTACTGACTTATTACAGAAATCAACAAATGGTACATAATTATTCACTAATCAACAATTGTATATAATTATTTGCACTAGGTCTAGTCTTAAAATATTAAAATCTTGGTCTTTAACTCAATCAGTACTTAATATGGAAAACAACAATTAAAAATAATTAATAAATTATAGGTAATATTAGTCTTAAAATAATAAAAATCTTATGGAATAATAAAACAAATGTTTAGCTGGCCAAAGCAAATTTTTAACGTGGTAGAGCCATGCTGTAGTTATATTACGGGAGAGTAGTTGTAGCACGAATGGGTCGGCTCAACCGGGGAAGAACCACGCTCTCACGGAATACCGGCATCAAATAGTAGCTTAATGCTGCTGTGTTTCGTATGTTAAGTGTAGAGATCCGGAGACCCTTTTTTACTGGAAACGAGACATTCCATCTTGCGTTTTGATTCTTAATAAAATGCTTTCGTTATTCAATTTAAAAATTCATTATCAATTTGGATTAAAGGGGCGTTATTTTATGCCAGTTTTTGTGTGAAACATAATATAGTTTCAACATAGTTCTATTACGTTAATTAGAGTTGGGCCGATTAGCCGCCGACTAATCGGTGAAGCCGATTAATAGGCCTATTTGTAGTAACCGATTAATCGGGTATGTAAAACAGCCGATTAATCGGCTTTTTATTTTATTGATTTCAGCAAAGATTTTTAGTGATGTTCTGCGTCGTAACTGCGGCTACATTGATATGAGTAAAGCTTTATATTTAAGAAAAGTATAGTTTCTCTCCCATGCGTAAACTCACGTCAGATTTATATGTAGGTAAATAAAATAAATAATAAAATAAGTGGGTTCATACATAACTTTTATTGAAAAATCAGTCTCACATGTTTAATGCTAATTATTCTGGACTTATATAGGAACTCTGGTAAAAAAAGAATCTGAGGTAGCTATTTAAAACTAAACAAAGACCTAAATACCTACTTACTGATTTAATTCTACTTTTGACTTTTTCTAATCGTAATGCAGAGGAGTGATACAACAAAATAAAATATTATTAGTAATATTATTCTTAATAAACTTAAAAAAAAAAACTAATTTTAAGTCTCCCTTTGCATAACAAAAAAAACTTAATTCTTGAGTAAAGATTGTTAAACTACACGCATGTAGATTTTTAAAAGACAAATAGAACACACTTGTTTCTGTACTTAAAACTAAATTTTTATTGTTTTTGTACTAAAAATTAAATCAAATTGTTTTTTTTCTATACTTAAACTGTTTTTTTTTCCTGTAATGTTATTAAATAATCTATAACCATCTAATAATTTGTTAAAAAGAAATACTCAATTTGAAAAAGTATTGAATTCTTTTAGGAAAAATATTTAATTTATTTGTTATTTTTAACCAGTGGCAAATTGTGATGCAAAAGGCCAAAATCTCAGCCTTTTCTGGTTGAAGTCGATTTCTTTTTGTTTTGTAGATACTAGATATTTCCTGCCTCAGAAAAAAATCTTTCACTATACAGAGCTGGCGGGGCAGCAAAGATAAACTTTGGCTAAACGGGACGTTTCTAGATATCTGGAAGAATTTTTGTTCCACCATTTGAATTTATCATCGGATAGGGATCGGCTGGGCCGATTAATCGGCCGAACTCTAATCTTAATCAAATGCTTTCGTTTTTCAATTTAAAAATTACTTCATCAGCATCAATTTGGATTAAAGGGGCGCACTGCTATTTTATGCCAGTTTTCTGTGTGAACCATAATATAGTTTCAACACAGTTCTATTACGTATTTGAAAGTTATTTCCTAATCAAATGCTTTCGTTTTTCAATTTAAAAATTACTTCATATAAGCATCAATTCGGATTAAAGGCGCGGACTATAACTGATGCAGGGGTGTGTTTAATTCAAGAAATTTCTTTCTTTCCTCCACCTCCTCGTCGGGATGTGCTGACGTTGGTGCGTAAACCTGTATGACCTTCAGCGATTACCGTTTGGTGATTCAGAGTATAAGGTACGAATCCCCAATCCCAATCTGTACATTGTTAACGAGACTTCTGGACGATAAATCCAACACCTCCTTGAGACAGATGGTCGCGAGGAGGATATTTGTAGAGCCATGCATTCCTCCAGAACCTACTATACGATGTTGATGGGAGACTTCTACGCAAAACTAGGCACAAAAGAAAGCGGTGAGCTGAAGTTAGGGAAATTTGGAATAGGGCAACGGAACCCAAGGGGCCAGCAGCTGGCCGACTTAATGGAGAAAGAGGGACTCTTTATGATGAACTCTTTCTACGAGAAGCGGCCACACAGAAAGTGGCCTTGGTCGTGCCCCGACGATTCGACAAAAAAATGAGATTGACTTCATTATGACGACTTGACGGCAACTGTTCAGTGATGTCTCAGTGATCGCAAGAGTGAAAACAGGCAACGATCACCGAATAGATAGAGGCACACTGAACCTAAACGTTAAGTTGGAGAGGTCTCATCTAATGAAGTCAACGCTCCGTCCCCCTCTTGCTCCAATCCAAAATCCCGAAACCTTTCAGCTCGAGTTACTAAACCGTTGTCAGTGCCTAGAAGATTGCAATGCAGTGGACGATATGAACGACAAGCTCGTGGAAACTGTCCATGCGGTCGGAGCTAAGTTCTGTAAGACCCGCCGCAGAAGAACACAAAAACTCTCTGATCACACCCTTAATCTCATGGCTGTTAGACGGGAGATGAAACTGCAGTCGTCAGCAGATTTGACAGCATACAGGCAACTGAACAGAGATTTCTAAATGCATGCGGCGGGACTTACGCAACTTTAATACTCCTCGTATTGAAGAAGCGATAGAACGAAACTATGGCTCCAAAGTCTGACTGAGATCTGTCTGCCAGAAAGAGCCAACTACATCGTTTCCGGGATACCCGAGATTTTGAGTGAGATTGAGATGTTCTATGGGCAGCTCTACACATCATCGTCGGAGCCACACGCAAGTGTGAGTAACGATCCAAGAGCAAGTCGTATCTGACACTATTCCGATGATATCCCAGACGTCAGTCTGAGCGATATTAGAATGACTCTCAAGCACATTTAAAATGGCAAGGCCCCAGGCGAGCATGGAGTTACAGCGGAGCTGCTGAAAGCGGGTGGAACACCGGTACTTAAAGTCCTTCAGAAGCTCTTCAATTCCGTCCTCCATGGTGGCACTACTCCGGAGGCATGGAGCAGAAGTAGAGACTCTCCCAACACAAGTATCTTATGATTACTTTCTGGGAGGCATCGGCAAATAGCTGTAAAATGATTCACTGAAATAAAACATTTTTAATTTTAATTTTTTTTTTAATTTTAGAAGTGTGGTGGTCTTGTTCTTCAAGAAAGGCGACAACGCTCTCTTGAAGAACTACAGACCAATTTCCCTTCTGAGCCGCGTCTACGTGCTGTTTTCGAGAATCATTATGAATCGTCTCGCATGCAGACTCGACGACTTCCAGCCTCCCAAACAAGCCGGTTTCCGAAAAGGCTTCAGTACCATAAACCACATACGTAGGTACCCTGAGGCAGATTGTACAGAAGACCGAAGAGTACAATGTCACTTTGCTTGGCGTATGTGTACTATGAGAAAGCCTTTGATTCCGTCGAAATTTGGGCGATGCTACAGTCCCTTCAGCGGTGCCAAGTTGACAGTCGGTATATCGAAGTGCTGAAGTGTTTGTACAGTAGGGCTACGATGGCTATCCGAGTACAGAACTAGAGTACAAAACCTATCCAACTGCAGAGAGGTGTAAGACGTTATATCCCCGATACTCTTCACCGCTGCATTGGAAGACGTTTTCAAGCTACCGGACTGGAAAAGATACGGTATTAACATCACTGGCGAGTAAATCACTCGCCTTCGATTTGCCGACAATATAATCCTTATAGCAGAATCGCTGGAGGATCTAAGCACTATGCTCAATGACTTCAATAGTTCTCTCAACGGAGAGGTCTTAAAATTAACATGGACAAAACAAAGATCATGTTTCACCGCGGCCATATTCCGCCAAATCTCTAGCGGTCTCATGAGGTCGCACCCACTCACAGCACTTTAGTCCATAAAAACTTATCTATAGAGACTACTTTTCTATGAAGAAGTTTGGCATTATATAATCAATATGAAATATTCTATCCTATTCTATTATTTATAATCTACTTTTATTTCATACGCTATTTTTCTAGTGTTTTATTATAAAATTGTTATGAAAGTTTTTGTGTGAATATAATTTATCTTTTTACGTAAATAATTTCGAGTAATATATATTGTAATGATTGTGATTTTCACGCTGCCGACATTCGCTTGGTATGTTCTTTTTTTGTTATCAAAATACAATAAAATCTTTTTGTAATGAAGTAAAACCTGACTTTTGTTTAGACCACAAGATAGAAAATTTTGTATAGATTTTATGATGCTAAACTTCTTCATAGAAAAGTAGTCTCTAAATATAATTTTTAATGGTTTTAAGTGCTGTGGGTGGGTGTAGTCGCATGCGACCGCTCGGGATTTGCGCATGTGACTGCATTGGAGCCCGAGCCCCCCCCCCCCCACTAGATAGAGTGACGACCTGGGTTAAGACATGCAGGAAGTCGATGGATGCAGGTGACTCAGGACCGTGCTTTGTGGCATTCCTTGGGGTAGGCCTATATTCAGCAGCGGACTTGTGTAGGGCTGTAATGATGATGATGATGATCTTACTCATAGGTCTATAATCTCAGAATAATAAAAAACTGTCATAGCCAACCTGCCAAGTGTGGTAGTAATGGCAAATATCCTTCTTATGATGCAATCTACAGAGGAAGCCTGGTTGGTCAACAGAGGACCTTGATGAGCTATAATGAATGAATTATAGGATGTTTCGGATTTCAAATGAGCTGTTGAGACTGGTAAAGTTCTTAGGGACTTCTTAAAACGGTCGTGTGTGTCGCTCCACTTAATTTTGTAAAGGTACTTCATGTTCGCCTTCGCGTTTACAATTAGGTTCATCTCAATACTAGGTACTAATAATAATAATAATGTCCTCTAGACCGAATTTCGGCCACGGCGGCCTGCCTCAACGGAGACTAGCCATCGGCGCAGGACAGGATTATAGTGCCCAAGTGTATGCGCAAGCCAGGTGCACTCTCTATCCCTATACTCTCATAATCCGATGGGACGGTAAACCGACACGATCGGAGAGAAATCAGGCGCAGGACCAACGGCTTTACGTGCATTCCGAGGCACGGGGGTGAGACACCACCAGGTACTATACTACTGACCAAGTTCGGTCTAGCGAGCCATATAAGAGCACATGATAGGCAACATCAATAGTTCCTAGGGTTGCCATCATCGAAATCGATGGGAGGACTATTTACTACTTATGTATATGTACTCGATATAGGTACATACATTCATCATCATCAACTAGCAGATTCTGAGAGCGCGATATCTTTTTCTGGGGGTTTCGATTAATCTCTTTTCTATTTATTTAATATTGATTATTGGTTTGATTATAACGGTTACAAAAAGCGGACTTTTTACCTTTTGGCATTCTCTCTGTCAACCCCGGGCATGCTAAAATAAGGCAGACGCAAAATACGAAAAAAACCTTAGTTATGTATGTAAATAGTTCATTAAGCCCAGGACGTCAATCGAGTTTCGACGATTTTAACTGCTACTTTGCAGGAAGAGGGTAGTAACAATCCAGATAGAATTCTATAGGCCGGCGACAGGAAGCAGTGAAGAAAGGTGAGTGTGCGCAGTAATTACAAGCTTTAATTCCTCCCTGTCCTTTCCACAATCAGGCGGTCGGTGGGTATTCACCCATTTAAGCGGCTTTCAGACTACGCTATAATACAATAGCATATTATAGTATAGCTCATAGCACAACAATATCGCGCAACATACAGTATGGACATCACTCTAAAATACAGCAAATACTCCTAAATAATACAAAAAAAGTATCTCAAACACTCTACTTACCAAAAACATAAAACCTTTATTGATGATATTCCATGCATTAGAACCAAATGTAACCCGTAAAACATAATATATACTCAACACACAATATCGCGCAACATACATTGTTATGGACACGTTCACACTCTACTGTACCATAATATATTATTGACATCTAAAGCCGCTTTATTGATGATATTCCATGCATTAGAACCAAATGGTTAGCTCCGTCTTGTGTAAATCGTACAGCAAAGAAGTGGAATAATTTTCCGGCGTATACTATCCGTCCGAATACAATTTGGGCGTCTTCAGGAAAATTATGAATAGGCTTTTGTTACGCTAAGACAGTGCGATTTACCATCATCATTACTTACCACAAGGATGAACAGGATTGTGGTTAAGCACTGACTCATAATAAGTAAAAAAAGGTGAGTTAGTATAAAATGTTCACTACTTTGGGTGACGCTCATAATATATTGAATTGATCGTTTAGATTAGAGGGTAATCTAAAGTTAAAAATTATTTATAATACTAATATTTATTGGGAATAATAAATAAATCAATGTAATCAATCTACAAGTCGTCCTATTAATGAGTAAGCGCAAGTTGAAAGTTCTCTGCGATTTTATTTTGAGCAGACTTCAAAAAGTAGTATAATACCTATCCTATATATATAGGTTACCTATCGATTTCTCTTATACGTATGTTACGCCATATCTTCGTCAATTGAGAATCGATTTTGATTATTGTTTTTTTATTAAATGGGTTGTACCAACCAATTTGGTAAAACAATCTGATCTTAAGCATGTCTAACCAGGGAATTATTTAAACGACATTGAAATTGTGATTTTTTTTTGTCCACTCAAAAGGTTAGGAAAATTGCTTTTTAATAAAAGTTATTTTTATTATAACATAATTTGTTAAATACTGTACCTATAAAAATTATTAAATAAAACAAAAATTGTGAAAGGACTTATATTATTTATATCTAAAGAGTAGACTTCATACAGTGTTATGCAAAGCACTTTTTACACTATAAAAAGCAAAAACAAAAACATTTCACCTAACTATTTGTTCATACTGATGTAATGCTATTCATAACTATGTTCACACTAACACAGTAAGTCTTATGAACTCTAAACCACTTCATGTACTTTCCTCGCACTTCAGGCTCTGCTGGTTAATATGGAAACAATATATTAAAGTAATATAAAATTTTATAAAAAGAATTGTTTTATATATTCCGTTACACGTAATTTAGATAGTTTAATTAGAAAGAAATAAAGTATGTTTTATTAAAGATTAAATTTAGAAATACTAAACCAAATTGTTATAAAGTGCAATACATAAACGCCGTCGATAACTCGATGTTGAATACAACAGAGAAATATTCTATCGCCTTTTCTTGTGCGTCTTGGTTGGTCCCTTGACGAAACACCAGTCCACTGAGATTGCTTGACCTAAAATGTCAGCACCATCTAGAGCTTCACGGGCACTCTGAAATTCAAAATTATGATTATATTTAAATCGGTAATGAGTAATTTTTAATAAACTAATGCTAACCTTTATAAGAGCAATACAAGTTGATTGTAACAGCGCATCTTCATTTTCATTCTTAATTGATTATAGATGAAGATGTCAATGTGCCACAGCATCCTCTTACCATCAGCTGGATTGTGAACTCGCTTGTCACCCTTATTATATAATGTGATATTATACTAGTGTCATAAAATGGTTTGAAAAAACCCAGAAGGATAATATGCCTTCCTAGTTCCTGCTCCCGACATAATCGAATTATAAAGCGATAGAATTTCATTCGGACTATAGATTTTATTTTAGCATTAGATAACAAACGAGCACACAGTTCACCTGATGGTAAGTGGATGCTGTGGCCCATAGACATCCACATTTATCCTCATTTAAGAATCAAAATGCAAATGCGTTGTAACCCCAGAGGACTAAGACGGAATGCCTTAATTCCAGTAAAAAGGGTCTCCGGCTCTATACACTCACCATACCAAATACATCAGCATTATGCTTCTATTTTACGCTGGTATTCTATGAGAGTGCTACAACTAATATAGCTGCAGCATGGCTCCACCACGAAATATTAAATATTTCGTACTCTCGGATTTAACGGAAGCTAACGCACAATAGAATAGATGATTCAAATACGAATTATCAAAACGGAAGTCTTCTGCCATCCGCAGCTAGATGGCGCTCGTAGTCGCAAGCAACGAGATTTTTTTGTATTAATAATATAAAAATATTTAATATATTATAACCTATTAAAGTGTACTGCTTTCTATAAGTCTAGTATACTACTGGGTCTAGGCTGTAGTAGTAAATGGACTTCAGTAACCACTTACCATCAGATACACTGAGTTCGTTTGTCCCTACAGTTCTAAAATTTGACACACGTGGCAGGCAGCTTGGCAACTGAACTTTTTTATTATTTTAATGCTGCCCTTCTATTTCATTTCCCACTGAAGCCTCTTGCGACTCGCACACTACAGATGCGTTGTCACATCTGAGGACAAAGATGAAAAATCTCACAGCCTGTAATTATACTGGCTCTCGACCTGCCTACCTAGATAGGCTCCTGGACAGGAAAGAAGTTCCAAGTAAATATTATGTAAATAGCAAACTAACTCACCGCAGCTTGTTTGTAAGTTTCGTATTCAACTAGAGCGTAACCTTTTAGGAAACCTGTTCGGCGATCCAAATTCAAGTGAATATTTTTGATTTCACCAAATTCAGAAAACTGATTCTGCAAAAAAATAAATAAACAAAGGTTACGAAAAAATGTTTAGGGTAACGTTTAAGAACTGGCCAAAGTAACAATGGCAATAAAAATAATTTAAAGTATGATAATTTAAGTTTTTGTTTTAGTTTCTTTTGAATAATATTACAAATATCGTATAGGTATTATTTAGTATTTTTAAAGTTATGTGATCAAAAATTTTTGAACCATTTGAATTCTTCTAAATCTACTCAAAAGTAATTCTTGTGCAAAAACGAAATCATTTTATGAGAGTAGAACATATGAACATGGGTAAAAAATCATAAAAATGACACTAATAAACCTGTACTTATATGTACATGTTGATAAAAAGGTAAAGTTTTTATTTTTCTTATAAAAATTTTTTACTTGGCAGGCCTTCCTGGATTGTCTTATAGGATATTTGCAATAATCGTCACACTTGGCGGCTTGGCAACCGCACTTTATTATTACTTTAAAACTGTTATCAAGAAAATGCTACTGCTCATCTGCTGTATCATTTCGCTCTGTAGCCGCTGACGACATCCACTAGATCAGGGATGGCGAACCAATGGCACGCTGCCATCGATGGCACGCGACACAATATTTTGGGCACGCCACCAATCACAAAGTTCACTATGAAGTATTATATTACGAACGAACGCGAGTGATCCTTGTTAAATCGTTGACTACTATTGCTAATGACACATAATTCGTTTCATCATGATCATCATTACAAGCCCTCATGAGTCCACATATTCGTTCCTTAGGGGAGGCCCAAGGAACGCATACTTTGTTAATGCATAGCATAATAGTCTATTTCGTTGACACAACTGTATTTAAAACTTCATTTGTGTTATATTTAGGATTTTACAACCTCAATATAAGTTATTTGTCATCTAATATGCAACAACAGAAGTCCCACTAATGTTACTTTAATTTGAATTACGCATATAACTGAAACATTTATTATTATACATTGCAACTAAATTTTACAACTTACTCAAAACTATTCAAAATTCTTTTATTTATTTTTTGTAGTAAATAAAGAGGTTTGAGTTGATAGTCTTTAGTACAATTATTTTCCCAATAATCATAAAGTCGAAATTATTTTACAGCATGTCTATTACCTAATTAAATATTTCTTTTGAAAAATGGCACGTTGATACATAAAGGTTCGCCACCCCTGCACTAGATGATATGAGGTAGTGGATTCTCCAACACTGCAATAAAATTAATATCTAAACTACATTAAAAATGTTATACTTCGGATATTATTTTTCCTGACAATAGCATCGTCTTCTCGAAAAAAGTAACTACTGTTTCTAAATAATGTATGTATTATATTTTATATGATTGTGTATTTATAACAATAATAGAGATAATACACTACATAGTCGCAAGAACAATAAATTTTATTGACAAAAATCCCAAGGTGGTAAAGGGTTGCACTGTGACAAAAACACATGGAGCATTTTAACTAATCTATCACAAACTCCTGTATAGAACTTAAGGGGTATGTGTGCTCTCAAAACGTTCACCTAACATTCTGAAGCTGCATATTATCATTTCAAAATCATTTTAGCACTATGCTGAATAAAATTGGATAGTGGTAATAATAATATGTTTTTGGGTAAAATGTAGTACACCATAATGTCGCTATGCAGCCTTCAACTGTTTGCAGTAACTTTGGTTTTACAATAGCATCATTTTCTTTTACACAATCCCCAAATCAAAGGGGACAGTCATTTTTGGGCCCACTAGAAATATTAACGTCACTTAATGGTATTACACCAAAAAAAAAGACACCAAATTATAATAGTAAATGGCCTATAGATTTTTTGAAAATGTAAACGGAATCAAGAAATCTGAAAAAAAAATTAGTTGTTTTGATATTCATGTCCTGATTAGTGTAATATGGGTAAAATGCGTATACCTGATTAGTCATTTTGCAGTTTGTATAAAAAGAAAACTATTTCGCACAAAGCTGACTAAAAAAGATACCACTAAGAACTTTATGTTTAATTTCTAAAAGTTTTAGCTATTATCATGTTATAACATAGTTCTAAATGACTTTGAACCAAAACGTTATTTTGCCATTGACTTCCGGTAATTCCCAGCGGCCGGCGGACGGGTATTACATCTCCAATCTTTAGGCGGCATTGACGTTCGTCACGCTACTGTTTTTTGTATTTATATGCGATTTAAGAAAATGGAATCTGCTAGATTAGCATACAATGAAAATAAAAGTGTATGTTGCAATTGTGGGGTTAGATTTCAACGCAGTGTGCGAAGACAATTACTGGCCGAGACAGCTGCTGATGTGCGCCAACTTTTATCTGTGTGGATTTCTCACGAGGTGAGTATATTATCTCATGGAAAGCTAATAACTCCACTATACAATCTATCTACTTACATATATATATTTAAACTTTTATGAGAAATATATACCTATTATTTTTGTTACTCTCGATTTTATTCCAACAATATTACTATATTGCGGAAACGAAAATTACATATTTTATTTTTATTTTTATTGAATAATATGGGATATGGAACGATTTTTTAGAAATAATAAGAAAGGAAAACGATCCACAGACTCCAGAAACGCATAACGATCTATACATGTTTAAGTACTTAATTATTTTAAGTTTTTAAAAGTTCTACAGCTATAATTTTAATCTTTTGTTATATTAAATTGAAAAATTATATATATATATATATATATATATATATATATATATATATATTGAATTATTTTACATTTTGATACAAGATGACACTGCATTCTTTCCTGCTGTTTACCAACTTACAGACATAATTTTTGCATTGACTGTAAGAATAAAGTCTGTAGTTTTAAACTATTTGGTAGAAAAAGTATAATATGGTATAAACTCGTTTGTTTAAATCGTAGACAGAGAAAGTTTAAATTGATACAAACTGTGTTCGTGTTAAAGTAAAAGTGTAAAAATGAAAATTCACGTAGTTTTTCTGCTTACAAGTGGATTCGTATGTTAATGTCTAATGCATAGGTCTAATTGATGCAAAAATGTTTAACCCAAGGATTATATCATGCACGTAAGTCAAATATTAAATACCTATTTCACATTTATGTATTTAATTCGCCAATGACATTCGAAAATGCAAACTGACGAGTAAAAGTCCATGTGAGTAATATAAGAGTTTACTTTTCCTCCTAGAATTTTGTAAAATCTATAACTTATACTGAATTATAACCTTTAACAAATGATAAACAGAGGTCTTATTAATATGTTAAGTGTTAAAGTATTGAAGTTTTATAGAGATTAAAAAGGATCTTATTTTTTTTTTTTTTTTTTCGCGCGCCACCGGTTATTGGTGAAATCTAATTTCATGAAGCAAGTATATTTTATACTTTCTCCATAAGCAAATTAAAATTAATAAACACATACATAGACCATTTGGCAATTATTATCTCAATTTTTTATGCTAAAAACCAAAGCGACTGTAGGTTAAATACCTGTATATCTTCTTCTTGAGCTTCTTCATGAACATTGCTTACAAACAATATCCAACCTTCTACAGACCTCTGAGGACCAGGTGCATTACCGTCACCTTCTGGAGCCAGACTATCATATCTAAAATATTTTTTTTATGAATATAGACAGTTGGTACATTAAGAGAAGATTTTTATGAGTTTGAATTTCTTTTTAAATTAAAGTAATAGCAGCCTACAGATGTCCCATTTTCTTGCCAGGCTAAGACATCCTCTCATTTCTGGGAGTATATTTTAGAGTTACCTGAACTGCCCAAATAGGAAGAGTTAGTCAATCCAATAAAGAACTGTTAATAAAGTGACAGCATATAAATCCCACTGCTGGGAACAGGCAACTTCTTAAGATATATAATATATATTGTAATGATCAATATACAGATAGATGTATAGTCACCCCTGAGGATAATGATGGAATGCCTCATTTCTAGTGAAAAGTGTATTTGGTTCTCTCCACTAACCATACAAAACACAGCAGCATTAAGTTGCTATTTTTTACTGGTATTATGAGAGTGTGGTCCTTCCCTGGTTGAGCCAACCCACTCATAATACAACCATACTATAGCAGCATGAAGAGATTTACCATGAAGAGATTTTACCGCAGATACCGTTACCGAATATTAAAGTCCACTGCTAAACATAGGCCTCCCCCATAGATAACATCACAGATGGGATATTTGCCACAGTTGCCACGCTTGACAAGCGGTTTGGAAACCGTAGTTTTTTATTTTTAGTGGTCATCAGGCTGTTGCCCATCTCCTGATTTGTTTCCCTATCGCCTTTTAAGACACCCACAGGATGATATGGGGTAGTTGATATTCTTACACTGTCACTATATGGTACACACACCACACAATAAATTCTTATTAGCTGTTTACTTACATAAATAACTTTTGATTTCATGTAAGCATACTAGTAATAATAAATGAAAAAATAAATAAACATTTACAAATTGGTCCCCACTCTTCATATTGTTGCTGAAGGTCTTTGCTGCACACTGCATACATTTGTTATTGTTTTGATTAAAAAGTTGAATTAATCATATCAGCAGATGTTAAGTTTATGATCTTATATAAAGTTACAGCGATCACGTCCCCATTTTTTCTTCCCCCCCAACAGCAAGCATCAACCATCTGAGCTACCACCGCTCATATATATATATATATATATATATATATATATATATATATATATATATATATATTTATATTTATATATACATACACACAGTGTGTTAGGGAACTTCTGATACTTTACCCATGTGTTGTTCATTAAATTTTATCGACAAAATACAGTAGTAGTAGTAAATGTTTGGGCAGCTATTTATGGTGACGACATCATCGGACCCGTTTTCATTGGGATGTCTATAAGTGACAATTTATTTTCAAATGTGCGAGAAAACATGAAACGCCGTTTAGTTCTTTGTATCTGCCAACAAGGTGGTCTTATTGAAAACAAGAAAATTTAAAATAAAGACAAATTAAAGCAGTGATTAGTGATGACAGTTAACAAATAGTAACACGAGAGTGTGATATGATACGTGTTTGACTAAGCATCTCCACTGTAGGTGTCTTTGATAAACAAGACACTTTGCGCGGTTGCCAGCCCGCTAAATGCTGCGTTGCCGCTTCGAGTTAACATAAACCAGCTAGGTAAGTATTTTCATTAATGAATTTTCGCGAGGGTGATCCCAATTTTAATTACTTTTTTAATATTTAGTTTGTTTGAAAAAATAATTTTTCAATTTGCGAGTAATTTTAACTTATCAAAATGAATATGATTAATGGTCACTAGCCCTACCCGTGTATTAAATTAAAGTCGCCATTGTAGCCATACGTTGTATAATATACGCAACACAGTTTGCACTACTGCTTGCGTTATAAATAGGCAAGCTGGGGTATCCTACCAAGATATTATACTCTTAAGCAGTGAAGCGGTTCTAACACCTAGTTAACTTTTTGAGTAGCTTCGGAACAACATATACAAAAATACTTATTTTTAATGTTAAATAATAGATCTTTACCTATGAAATAGCCGTTCTGCAAGTACTGGGCATTTCAAATCAAAATAATTTTGGTTTGGCGCAGAATTCTAATTTCAATGTGGATATGTGTATGTGGATAACACACTGTATATATATATATATATATATATATATATATATATATATATATATATATATATATATATGTATATATATATATACACACACACAGTGTGTTAGGGAACTTCTGATACTTTACCTAGTGTTGTTCATTAAATTTTATCGACAATATACCATACAAAAAGGGGGTCGCACCCCTCACCCCTCTGAATGGGAGCAATGTTTAATTTCAATATCTCGTATTCTTTCGAGTTCATTGAAAGTTGTTTAATTTATCGTTTAATGATGTCCACATACATATCGCATACTGCAGACGATACTGCAGTATCGTTTAGGGTTAAGTACCTGTTGGGCAGTGCAAGTCACGTCTCATCGCGTACTTCGCGCCGGTGATCGTTGAGTTCGTGGGCCACCCATTTGTAAAGTTTTTTTACCTTGCCAATTTGACGCAAATATACCAATATTGTTTGCAGTGGCGAAGCTAGAGCTCCAAACTAGGGCAAGCCCAAGATATAAATTGATAAAAAAATAGATTGTTGTTTTTAGCAGTTTTATAAAAATACACCAATCTTGATCTGTCTCCACGCTATTCAGTGCTGTCAAGGACGTGTTTAACAAAGCACACAGAAGGCATACTACGGCTAGATAGATTGTATTACATATCAGCAATTGCATAGCTTCCATGGCTTTGAAGAAAGCTGTTTGGGTTTGAATAAGCGAAAGAAAGAAATATTTACATCCAATACAATACATGAACAAAAGTAAAATATGAAGAAAGTATAAACAACAATGTACAAAATTAAAAAAAAGCTAATTATTAACATTCTAATGGATAAGAGATAAGATAAGTGGAATTTTGTCTCGCTTTCTTAAGGAAAGATTTAACGTAAAATGTTGGTGAATGTTTTAATTGTGCTGATAACTGTTTTTTAATTGCAATAATTGATAAGTCTGAAATACACTCTTGACCTTGTGTATTATCTCAACAAAGTTTAAAGATTTTACTTTTTCCTCTCCGATTAGCACTTTAACACACTTCAATTCATCACAAGGAACACTATTATCCTACATTTTCACTAAAAATCTTTAAAAAAGCATAAATTTTGAACTCACAATATTAAATCGCTTAAGCTAAACACAGAGTAAATAAACATTGAAATGTGAAATTAACTTGCAAATGTATTGCACGTGCGCCTCCGCTTTTGACAATTTCATTCCTAAATATCTATACTAATTGCTATTTATACAATCGTAGTTATATATCATTATAGAATATTTTGCCATAGGTTAGTAAGAGAGCGATCGTCTTCTCGAAAGCCCCGTAAAAAGCCCACGTGATCAAGGGAGACAACTAATCGCTCTATTAAAACTCATTTTTTATGACAGCAGCAGTATCACTAAGGCAATACGAGGTCATCGGTCGACATGTGTCGAACAGTGGAGTGCGCGGGAAATTTGAAATAGTTTCAAACAGTTTACGAGTTATTTTATTAGTTGATATTGTTACAAGCTTAAGGTTCGTGAAAATAAAAACTGCCGTTGCTGGGCAGTGCCGTTAGCCGCACTACCCTTTCTGTATCCGGTAGGTTACGTCGTTGATCCTGGTCGCAATCCGGTACGGGCCATCCCATTTAGCTTGAAGCTTAGGATATTTCCTTTTGCTGCGGACTGGATTGTGCAACCACACTAATGAACCTTCGTTAAACCCTTTGTTGTTCATTTTGCGGTCATACCGGGTTTTCATCTTTTCAGACATTTGCTGGCCCGATTGTCGGACATGCTCATAAATGTCATTCATTTTGTTCCGCAACTCATTGCATAATCGGTTATACTGCGTGTGGCGTTAGGTGGTATCCCGGTGATCAGGTCTCCAGGCAGCCGTAATTCTCTTCCAAAGTTTGCGAAAGCTGGTGTCACTAGTGTGGTTGCACAATACAGTCTGCTATTGATTGATTAAATTTGATAAGGCAAGCCCGGCTTTTCGGCTTCTATGGAGGCCTCGCCACTGATTGTTTGGATGCTAACGTCAAAAGCTGCTGCTAATTCAGCCGTAGATTGAGTATCATCAGCTTCCGCAATCGGCTTTAGTTCGTCATTATCAACTAGTTGTCAGACGCTCATGGCTTCGGGGTTCATGTTTCAGGTCGAAAATTCAAGAACGGAAGCAGGCAAACCAATTACAGATGGTGCGTTAGCTTGTAGTATTTTCTCCATAAACATCGTTGATGTTGCGTGTCGTTTGTGCCGAGTTGCTGCCACGATAGTATTCATATTTTCTATAATTACTCGAAATTTTAACACATCCATGATGATGACAAAAATTCAAATGCGATGAAAACATAACGCTAATCAATAAGCAAATGACTAATTTTGAAAAAAGAACTCTACATCTACATCTTAAAATAAAATTAATTTGAAATTAGAATTCTGCGCCAAACCAAAATTATTTTGATTTGAAATGCCCAGTACTTGAAGAATGGCTATTTCATAGGTAAAGATCTATTATTTAACTACAAAATTAAGTATTTTTGTATATGTTGTTCCGAAGCTACTCAAAAAGTTAACTAGGTGTTAGAACCGCTTCACTGCTTAAGAGTATATCTTGGTAGGATACCCCAGCTTGCCTATTTATAACGCAAGCAGTAGTGCAAACTGTGTTGCGTATATTATACAACGTATGGCTACAATGGCGACTTTAATTTAATACACGGGTAGGGCTAGTGATCATTAATCATATTCATTTTGATAAGTTAAAATTACTCGTAAAGTGAAAAATTATTTTTTTCAAACAAACTAAATATTAAAAAAGTATTGAATAAAACTATTATTTACGGATTTTATCGCGTTTAATTACTTTAATTTATTTTTATTATTATCCCGACGTTTCGGGTGCTTTACAGCGCCCATGGTCACGGGGGGGGCGCTGTAAAGCACCCGAAACGTCAATAAAATAACTCGTAAACTGTTTGAAACTATTTCAAATTTCCCGCGCACTCCACTGTTCGACACATGTCGACCGATGACCTCGTATTGCCTTAGTGATACTGCTGCTGTCATAAAAAATGAGTTTTAATAGAGCGATTAGTTGTCTCCCTTGATCACGTGGGCTTTTTACGGGGCTTTCGAGAAGACGATCGCTCTCTTTCTAACCTATGGCAAAATATTCTATAATGATATATAACTACGATTGTATATATAGCAATTAGTATAGATATTTAGGAATGAAATTGTCAAAAGCGGAGGCGCACGTGCAATACATTTGCAAGTTAATTTCACATTTCAATGTTTATTTACTCTGTGTTTAGCTTAAGCGATTTAATATTGTGAGTTCAAAATTTATGCTTTTTTAAAGATTTTTAGTGAAAATGTAGGATAATAGTGTTCCTTGTGATGAATTGAAGTGTGTTAAAGTGCTAATCGGAGAGGAAAAAGTAAAATCTTTAAACTTTGTTGAGATAATACACAAGGTCAAGAGTGTATTTCAGACTTATCAATTATTGCAATTAAAAAACAGTTATCAGCACAATTAAAACATTCACCAACATTTTACGTTAAATCTTTCCTTAAGAAAGCGAGACAAAATTCCACTTATCTTATCTCTTATCCATTAGAATGTTAATAATTAGCTTTTTTTTTAATTTTGTACATTGTTGTTTATACTTTCTTCATATTTTACTTTTGTTCATGTATTGTATTGGATGTAAATATTTCTTTCTTTCGCTTATTCAAACCCAAACAGCTTTCTTCAAAGCCATGGAAGCTATGCAATTGCTGATATGTAATACAATCTATCTAGCCGTAGTATGCCTTCTGTGTGCTTTGTTAAACACGTCCTTGACAGCACTGAATAGCGTGGAGACAGATCAAGATTGGTGTATTTTTATAAAACTGCTAAAAACAACAATCTATTTTTTTATCAATTTATATCTTGGGCTTGCCCTAGTTTGGAGCTCTAGCTTCGCCACTGCAAACAATATTGGTATATTTGCGTCAAATTGGCAAGGTAAAAAAACTTTACAAATGGGTGGCCCACGAACTCAACGATCACCGGCGCGAAGTACGCGATGAGACGTGACTTGCACTGCCCAACAGGTACTTAACCCTAAACGATACTGCAGTATCGTCTGCAGTATGCGATATGTATATGGATATCATTAAACGATAAATTAAACAACTTTCAATGAACTCGAAAGAATACGAGATATTGAAATTAAACATTGCTCCCATTCAGAGGGGTGAGGGGTGCGACCCTCTTTTGTATGGTATATTGTCGATAAAATTAATGAACAACACTAGGTAAAGTATCAGAAGTTCCCTAACACACTGTGTGTATATATATATATATATATATATATATATATATATATATATATAATCATATTCATTTTGATAAGTTAAAATTACTCGTAAAGTGAAAAATATTATTTTCTTACAAACTAAATATTAAAAAAAGTATTGAATAAAACTATTATTTACGGATTTTATCGCGTTTAATTACTTTAATTTATTTTTATTATTATCCCGACGTTTCTGTTGCTTTACAGCGCCCATGGTCACGGGGGATGGGCGCTGTAAAGCACCGAAACGTCGGGATAATAATAAAAATAAATTAAAGTAATTAAACGCGATAAAATCCGTAAATAATAGTTTAATTCAATGTGTAGTGTTCGCGTAAATTTAAGAAATCATTATTAAAAAAGTAATTAAAATTGGGATCACCCTCGCGAAAATTCATTAATGAAAATACTTACCTGGCTGGTTTATGTTAACTCGAAGCAGCAACGCAGCATTTAGCGGGCTGACAACCGCACAAAGTGTCTTGTTTATCAAAGACACCTACAGCGGAGATGCTTAGTCAAACACGTATCATATCACTCTCGTGTTACTATTTGTTAACTGTCATCACTAATCACTGCTTTAATTTGTCTTTATTTTAAATTTTCTTGTTTTCAATAAGACCACCTTGTTGGCAGATACAAAGAACTAAACGGCGTTTCATGTTTTCTCGCACATTTGAAAATAAATTGTCACTTATAGACATCCCAATGAAAACGAGTCCGATGATGCCATCACCATAAATAGCTGCCCAAACATTTACCGAAAATCTGTACTGATGGGCTGACTCCCGCCAAACGTGCGGATTTTGGTTTTTAGGTGCCCAGTGGTGCAGATTGTGCCGCTTCCACATGCCGTATCTGGTGAAATTGCTTTCGTCAGTCCAACAAATTTGGGAAAGAAAGTCACAGTCCTCTTCAATTTTTCTCAGTAACCACTGACAATAATTAACTCTTATTATTTTATCACGCAATAGCAGAGTATGTACTTTTCTAAACTTGAATGGGTGCCACTTTTCGCGCTTTAATATCCTATGGACGGTTCTGTGATGGACTTGAAAATGCCTAACACTCTGGCAGAGGCTAGTTTTGGGTTGGTCTTCGAAGTGTTGTATCACATTTTCAGTTAAATGGATTGGGTATTGTCGTGTAGGCGGTCGATCAGGGCGTTGATACCTAGGATCCACTGGCCAGTTTTCGCGGATGCGCTGAAGAGCTCCTACAATAGTACGAGAATGAGTAGGGCATTGTCTTGTATCGCCATATCTCTCGCGATATGTTCTAATCGTAAGGGCAGCATTTTGATGACATTCTCTGTAAATTAGGATCATGTCCGCATATTCAGCTGCTGTGTAGTTCAGATGTGTATTTGTCATCACTATTACAGGTTTACACAAACACTAATAACACAAATAAAAGCATCCATATCGCAAGAGATGTAAATGTACCAACTAGATTGGAAAAAAAAAACAAAACAAAGCGTTTTTATCGCAATACCATAACCTAATTACACAAAAATTATTAAATAAAACAATAGAAAAGCTTCTTTTTCGTGGAATTATTCAGCAAAATATTAGTCGACCTAATTATGCGCACTGCTATGAACAAGTGTGTCAAGGACACGGGTTCAACTAGTACTATAAAAATAATTCGATATCAGTGTGGCGGGGTGTGGGGGAGGAGCAGGTGTCTCCTGCGCCGACCGCTCGCCTACAAATCTTCTTTCCTTCAATAGTATTGCTTATTCGTTTTAATTTCGATGATGCAATGTTATGATCAGTGACCCCGGCAAATGACTGCTACGCAACAGTTCTTAAGTACAGGTTGCTCTAACATGCTATTTTCTAAAATTTTAAATAAATCTGTAAATAACATTTCATGGTAATATAATTTCGTCATGAAATGAAAGTGTGAAAATGTATATGTGTGTTAAATTAAAGTTGCCATTGTAGCCCCACGTTGTATATATACATATATACACTTTTATTTTTTAGATCACTTTATTAGTGAAAATTTTCTTTGGTTAGTAAAATATTCAAATTCTTTTATAAAAACATTTTGTGGAATTTCTGGGGCAGACCTATGTTTATCAGTTACTTGTGATAATATAGCAACAGAATGACCTACCAAATAAACTTGTAACAGTGTGTGTGTTTTACAAAATCCTACCTTCCTCTATTCCCTCGTTCTGAAACACCGCCTCCGCCGCCTTCATTGCCAAATCCTCGTCCTTTGCGTTTTCGCGCCTTCTCTTTTAATCTCGCAATTCCCTCTTGAAAAGTCAAGATTTTTGTGTAAAAAAAAAGTTAGGTGTAAAAAAATTAAATAAAAGTCAAATGTAACATCTAAATCACTTATAAATTCTCACATATTCAGAAAAGCAAAATTATCAGTAGGTTATTACAAGAGCCAATTAAAACAGATCATAAAATGCTTTATTTTTTTCACGCAAGATTTACTTACGTTCACCGTCTTCATCAACCTCAAACTCCTCTGAATTTTCGATATCCAGAACATCCGCCATGACACTTTGCAACTAAATTATATCAGCAGGTAATAGTAATTATTAAAACAAACTAAATTTATCAATCAATTATTTTTCTCTAAAATTAAACTATATAACATTATAAATTACATTAACAAAACTTGGTTATTTAGGAAGCGTGTCAACACTCAATTTTTATTAACTGGCTTTACGGCTCTGGGTTCTAGCCCTTCTGAGGTCAACACACACCACAGATAAGGAAGGTCAGTCAAATTGAAATCGATTAATTGAAAGATCTCAAAAATCGATTATTTATAGTAAAATAAATTTTCAGATAGACTTAAAACACTACATCGATTCGATGAATCTCTTGTATTGGACTAACTCAAGGACCAGCTATAAAGTTCCTAAACTGACTGTGGTATTTTACTTTTTTATTTTTCTTACATTTGTCGGGTGCAAAAACAACCGGTCGTACTTGGTTGATAATATGAACGCAACAAATATTTATGAACGTATCTAAAGATGCTGTTACTTACTATATTTTTTATAGAATATGGGTGACAAACGAGAACACAGTACACCTGATGGTAACGGGATGATGTGGCTCATAGACCACAAACTAATAAGAGTACTCTTATAGACTTTTTCATTTATCCTCAAATAATAAACGTGCAAATGCATTGTCATCCCTAAGGACAAAGATCAAATGCCTCGTTTCCAGTAAAAAAGTTCTCCGGTTCTTGACACTCACCATACGATATACGACCGCCTTAAGCTGCTATTTGACGCTGGTATTCTGTAAGAACGTGGTCCTGCCTCGGGTGAGTGGTGAACCGACCCATTCACGATACAAGTAATATAGCTGCAGCATAATTGCTCTACCACGTATGATATACCTATGTTACTTACTAATTAAAAAACATGCGTGCAGCTCACACGCGACAGAAGTGAAACCTTAAAATGAAATGAAATATAAAATACAAATACTTTACGGCAAATGATTTATTTAATATTATAATTTAAACTACAAGTTTGGCATAAGATATAACAAAATTTAATTTTATAGTAAATAAATGTAACAATCTTTTTAATATATATATGCTACATAAAGTTCTTTAAACATACGTAGCTAAAAAAATTTAATAATTAACATCCTAGTCCCAATAATCATTTTTTTTTTTCGATTTAATATTAAACAACATCATGTAAATGCATAAATTTATCACCTGAAGAATCAAAGTTCAAAGACCCATGGCCGGCAAAGGCGAATATACCTAGTTCAAATGATTCAAACGTGGCAACGTTCATTCAAGAAAATAAAAAGAATCAAGCAAAAAATGTACTTAAGACTAACGATTTAAAGCATAATTCTTATGCGCGAAATTAAAAACAAAGGGACCGCACGCTGCAGGTGTGTATACCATACAAATTCAAGCAAAAATTTACTTATAATAGACGACCAAAAGCATAATTCTCTACGCCCGAAGTGATAAGTAATAGGACGGGGTGTTATGTCACTTACTCCGACACCGGTATCGTTGATGATGGTTCACTGGCCGCTTGGCCTAATTATCGTTTGCGCGTCCTTTAAGTTTTAATTATTGTTTTTTTTTTGTGGACATTTTGATAAGTTTCTTGATTTTTTTGTGATAGGACACATTAATAGCATAATAAAAGTTGTGATAAAGTGGTGTGACAGTTAGAGCAAAATTGGATGCTTACTGTTTTGTATTATTCTGTTTGTGATAGGACAAGTTAATGGGTCGGTAATACGCTGGATAAAAACTCATATTTAATAACTCAGTGAAATGGTGTGACAGTCCTCTACACCTAGGGGTATCCGAAAATACCCTATGTATGTTCCGCGATTTTTTGGATATGGTAAATGTTAGGAAGCTAATTATTTTATGCATAATAGGGCAACTCATAAGGATCATGCTACAAATAAAAAAACTTGGAAAAAATCTCACAATTACATTTTTTAATGTTTGGCTGTTTAGAGTGAACATTTTCAAAAAAAGGATAAAAAAATCATAACTCGTAAAACTACAAAAAATCGCGGAACTATACATAGGGTATTTTCGGATACCCCTAGGTGTAATCAAAAAAAAATTTATAACCTCACTGTTTGGACCACCCAGTATATAGACAGATATTATATTACTCTTTTCGATATGCCTTTTAAAGTACTCACTACGTACGTACTATTACGAAGTTGAGTTTTGGCCGTTCTTCACTGCTTGTTTATTCCATAAAGCACTCGACACCTTCGTACCTTGTTGAACAAAATGCGTAAGCAACGCCGTTTCGGCAGCGTTTACGACTTTTTCTCGTGAGCATTGAGCTACAATGGTTCCTATCTCATTTTCTCCCACGTTAAATCCCATGAAGGTTAGAGAACAGGAGAACGATCACTACGTGCTAAAGCATAGCCCGCCTGTCCTTGAAAATTGTAGAATGTATAGCAGCGCTGACGTCTGTGAGTAGTAACTGAGAAGCTAGCTGTTTATGAGTCCAAGTAGATGAAGTTAGTTAAATAGTGTACAAATTTTCATTTCATTTTTAATGAAAATTTTCATGCTTCGTAATTTTGTAATTTTTTACAAAAAGAAACATTAAAAAATGGAGAAATATTTTATAGTGCATGGATGTGCAAGTGGTTTAGCATCTGATCGGAAAAATAGACTCAAAGTGACTTTTATTGACCGAACCTCGAGCGATCGCAGCGCCTCACTTATAGTGTCCATATTTCTGGACACTATTTTCAACGGTGATCGTTCTCCTATTCTCTAACCTTCATCTTAAATCCTATGAATTTATGTGTCTGTCTCTTTTTACTGTCGCTTTTTCATAGACTTTCAAATCACAACGATGATAAAGCAGTTTTCACTTCAAAAGGTTGTCACTTGTCATTCTCATTTCTAATCTAACCCGTGGATCCTGGTGTCTAACCTAATCTGTGATTTGTCTGTGAATTTACTTTATTAATCGACAATATACTGTTAAATATCATTAGTAACAAAATAAACAGTATTATGTGTGTGTAGCATTCATTTAAATTTGATTTCTCGAGGAACGTACGTAGCAGTTTGCACGTTTGTTAAAGTATTGTCGTTCTTATATGTATTATTAGGCATGTTTGAAGACGTCGCAATAAATTGAAAATCGATCTTTTAATCATCGATTTAATCAAGAATCGATTCTAGTATGTTCGATTTGAATCGAATTGGAGATCGATTTTATTTTAAGTGAATCTACATGCCTACCGCAGTCATCAATAAGTACTATAGTCACAAACTAATATGCTTAGACAGAGAATCCCAGTCTACGCTAATATGGTACTAGTCTACGCCTGCTCATATCTATTTTTCTATGTTCTACTCAAAGTCTAAAAAAAACCCTCTCAGAAATGAGAGGAGGCCTGTACCCAGCAGTGGGACGTATATAGGCTGTAACTTTACTTTACTTTACTACTCAAAGTCTACGAGTACAGTCCGTTTCACGAAAGAAGTCCCTTAGCCGCGGCACCACAGTCTTTGCCATGGAGGTTAGAGAACAGGAGAACGACCGCTACGTGCTAAAGCATAGCCCGTCTGTCCCTGAAAATTTGTAGAATTTATAGCCGCGCTGCCGTCGGTAAGTAATATCTGCGAAGTAATTTTTTAATTTTTGACAAAAAGAAACATTAAAAATGGTGAAATATTATAAATAAAATAATAATAATAATAAATTAATAATAATTTAGCAATTCTATTAGAATGGAGTTGAGGACGGATAAGTGTGCGGTCCTCCATGTTGAAAGGGGAAGGGTTACAACTAATCCAGAGGGCATAGACTTATCTATGCCCGTCAACTTAAGGACCCTTTCCGAGGCTGAAACATACCGATACCTGGGTGTGTCACAGAACATCGGTATCGATGAGGCTGGTATGAAACAGTCAGTTTGCGACGTGTTTTATGCACGCTTGACCAAAGTGCTTAACAGCCTTTCGTCCGGTGTGAATAAGACACACGCATATAACGGCTCGGTCATGCCTGTCCTCATGTATACCTTTGGCATACTCAGGTGGAGTCAGACTGAATTAAACGCCCTGGATAGAAAAGCCCGCACTACAATGACGTCCCATAAGATGCATCATCCGAGATCGTCGGTAATGAGGCTGTACTTGCCGCGAAAGTATGGTGGGCGTGGCTTCTTGAGCGCGCTCACCATGCATAATCGCGAAGTGTGCAGCCACCGTGATTACATCCTGGCGAGATCGGATGACCCATTCTATAATGACGTCATTTCTAGTGATAAAGGACTTACCCCTCTATCCTTAGCCAACGAGCAATGGCAGGACCCGGCAGTACAGAGCATTTTCGACCGGGAGATCGTATGGAAGGAGAAGGAGCTCCACGGGAGGTACTACAGAGCTCTACATGAGCCCCACATAGATAAAGCCGCCTCCATCAACTGGCTACGTTTCGGTGACCTCTTCGGGGGAAACCGAGGGTTTTGTCTGTGCAATACAGGATCAGGTTATTAAGACCAACAACTATCGGAGATACATCCTAAAAGATGGCACTGTCGACGTCTGTCGACCTTGTCGCCATCCCGGGGGAGTCACTTAGGCATGTCATCTCCGGTTGTTCGGCGCTTTCTAACTCTGAGTACTTGCACAGGCACAACCTAGTAGCCAGAATTCTACACCAGGAGCTCGCTCTGAAATACGGTCTCGTGGACCGGAAATTGCCGTATTACAAGTACTTGTCGGAAGCCGTGCTCGAAAATGACCGGGCCAGGCTCTACGGGCTACTTATTCTTGCAATAAGCCTGATATTGTGCTGATGGACCGGGCACAGTCAAGGATATTTTTGGTCGACATTACCATTCCTTATGACGAGAACCTCGTGAAAGCCGAAACAGATAAACGAACAAAATATCTGGACCTGGCTCATGAGGTGACCGACATGTGGCGTGGTATGCCGGCCGAAATTATTCCTGTAGTCGTCTCTACGAATAGGCTAATCCGAGTCAGCCTCTCGGGTCATCTGAGGCGACTGGGACTCCGTGACGGACCGCTCCGGGCTCAAATGCAGAAGGCAGTGCTCCTGGATACCACCCGCATCGTCCGCCGGTTTCTTTCCCTTTCCTCCTAACCCTCGGCCGTTTGGTCTCCCCTGCCGAGGGCTTCCATCCGGTTGGGCTTTTATTTATTTATGTATTATTTATTTATTTATGTTATTTAAATATATATTTATGTATATCTATCGTATCATTTTAAATAATTATATATTTATATGAATTATAATACAAAGTAGCAATTATTTCCTAAATCTATAATATTATTTATTAAATAAAAAAAATTAAATTCCTATTATTTCCTAATATTTTGTATATTACCATTCGTAGAATGAAAGCCGAAACAGATAAGGAAACAAAACATCTGGACTTGGCTCACGAGGTGACCGACATATGGGGTGGTCTGCCGAGCGAAATTATTCTAGGTTAGGTCATCTGAGGCGGGTGGGACTCCGTGATGGACCGCTTCAGGCTCAAATGCAGAAGGCGGTGCTCCTCGATACCGCCCGCAGCGTCCGCCGGTTTTTGTCCCTTTTCCCCTAACCCTCGGCCGTTTGCTGTCCCCTGCCGAGGGCTCCCATTTGGTTGGGCTTTTATTTATTTATGTATTATTTATTTATTTATGTTAGAATATTAAATATATATTTATGTATATCTATCGTATCCTTTTATATATTTATTCAGCCCAACCAGATGAGAATACTCTATTAATACCCCATAATAAATAATAATAATTTCGTTATTTCCTTTTTTTCTTTGAATGATATTATAATCATTTCAAACTAGCGCACAACAGCCCGCTTTTATTGAGACAAGTTAGCGATCGCAGCGCCTCACTTATTTTCTTTTCTGGGACTCACTTATTTCTGGGACACTATTTTCTATAGCGATCGTTCTCCTTCTCTCAAACCTCCATGAACTGATGTATGCTGGCTAGGCACGCGTTGCGGATTTAGTAGGTAATCACAGAGTACCTTTGTATAAACTGAAATAGGTAATCTGCGGTCACGGGTCAATCGTGAAGTGAGACGTGTTGCCACTTTTGGGCGCCTATTTGACCCGGTGAAAAAAATAGATTTCTTTTTTGATTTTCATAATTTTAGAAGTGAAAACTTCTTTAGGCACGTTGATCACATTTTATCACACTTTTTTCTCGGGAAGTACGGCCTAAGAGTTTATGTATGATTGAGGATAACATTTTACAAATTTTTGCTTATACACGCACCTGTAGCCCGGAGGCCCCGTATCATTGATACAGCTGATACGGTAGTAGCTACACCCCTGATGCCAACCAAAAAATCGGAACGTGATCATTTACAATTTTGTTTCAATTAATACCAAAATAAATTAGAAACGGATGATTTAAAATAGAAGATTTATCAGTTTCTTCCTACTTATTGTACTGCTTATTTCTAAAGGCCTTAGGTTATTGGAATTTAAAGTTGAAACCAGATTAAAAAAAAATCAATCACTTTCATTACAACTAGTTGAACGGTCGTTGTTTACATTAATTCTTAAATGTTTTTGAGTTTAAAGAAATTTATTTTCAAAAAAGAAAAACAATGCCACTTACAAGAAAATAATTATTACATTTAGTATACTTGGTCATGGTCGCCGAACACTCGGTCAGTAACTTCATAGCCTCAATTTAATGGTGAAAAATGTTCAATTACGTATTGTGATAGTTGAGACTTAAAACTACTAAATGAGATTAAATTTTTTATATTACAAGGCAATTTATTATAAATCTGTGCTCCTTCAAAGGCAATGCTTTTTTTTTTTTGCGTAGTTTGTTCGTACCTTTGGTAGTACAAGTAAGCTAGGTCGACGAAGACTGCGTTTACAAATTTGTGATTTTTTTACAAAAGACAAGTTAGTATGGATGGTTTTATCTAGTATTTTCCTAATTATAATGCAAGTATTATATGTATGTAGTTGTTGAACGTTCATAAGTTTTGTTTCTTTGAAAATGTTAGAATTTGCTGTTAAATAGGGATAGTGAAAAAGTATTTTTATGATTTTATTTTGTATTCTTTGAAGTTCCTGTAACTTAGTTTTAGCAGCATTGCCCCAAATTTCTATAAGATAAAGTAAATGTGATTTAACTAATGAGTTATAAATAGTGTAACGCATTTTTTAGGTAGACAATGGGAAATATTGTGAAGTGATCCAGTAAGTGCCGAAAGTTTACTTTTAATGTGATCTATTTGCCTATTCCTTGTCAAGTAATTGTCCATTCTCAAGCCTAGGTATTTTTCGCAGGTTTTTTGTTCTAAGCGGATGTTATCAATTGTCGGTGGGTCATGTAATGGTATAGTTTTGTTCTTTGCTTTAAAAATTATGTAACATGTTTTAGAAGTGTTTACCGTTAGCAAGTTATATCGGAACCATTCAGACAATTGTTCTAGATCTTCTTGCACTTGCAAGATAATATCACGTATTTTAGATCCAAAATAAAATAGACATGTATCGTCAGCGTACAAAGTTAGATGACCATGTAACCCTAGCTCTGCGATTTGGTTAATATAGACTAGAAATAGGAGCGGCCCAAGTATAGATCCCTGCAGCACACTATGCGTGATAGGTAAGGCACCACTTTCAAAATTATCCAGCTTCACTACTTGCGATCTATTTTTCGATCTGTTTTTCAACAATGTTGTCAAAATTAAAGTCTCATTCAAGGTCATCCATAAGAATTTACTTCATTTTCTCCCCTATTTTCGCACCATGCTTAGTTCAGCAAACCTTCCATCTTCTTCACCGTTGGCTTCGCTTGGTGTTGTGTCGTGCTGAGTAGTCTGTAAAAGCATAAAATATTTTCATCTTGTGTGTATCTAAGTTAATATGTTTGCATTTAGAACATTTCATATAAGAAATAGCCTTTAATTTGGGCTGGTAATCTTATAACTTTATGCCCGTGTTCCTCTGCTTATCAATAACATACAAAGCTTTACGTGGTTTATTTCGCTTTACTATTTGTATTAGCTCAGCTTTCAATAATTTCATGTCCGCTTCCACTCCTTTGTGTTGCAGCCATGCTACTGAATCATAGCGGTAATGCCGAAACTGACCGACTCTTCGACCATGTCCAAATGGCTACAGATTCATTGCTACAGCAGATCCCCTCCGCAGAGATCGTGATCCTCGGCGACTTTAACGCCCATCACGCCGAATGGCTTGGTTCACGTTTAACCGATCATGCGGGGAGATCTGTTCATGATTTTGCCTTGGCATATGGTCTGACACAACTGGTTACTTCGCCTACGCGGATTCCAGATGTGGAGGATCATGCACCTTCCCTGTTGGACCTTCTGCTGACCTCTCACCCGGACGGATATCAGATTTCCGTCGAAGCCCCTTTAGGCTCCTCCGACCATTGTCTTGTCCGGAGTGTGGTGCCACTCACGCTGAAATAGCAGTTGCATTCTGCAGGCTGCCGCCGTGTTTGGCACTCTAGGTCAGCCGATTGGGATGGGATGCGGTCTTTCTTTGCATCCTACCATTGGGGGCGGGTTTGCTCCTCGCCTGACGATCCCAACGTTGTTGCGGATTCTGTCGCTGATGTGGTACTTCAGGGTATGGAACTTTTTATTCCTTCCTCTGTGGTGCCTATTGGAGGCAAATCTCAGCCATGGTTTGGTCGTTCCTTCTCCCTAGGCGTAGTCCCAAAATCATGGAAGACGGCTTTCATACACCCGATCCCTAAAAAGGCGACCGCTCAGACCCGTCCAACTACCGACCTATCGCCGTTACCTTGTTCTCCAAAACAATGAAGTCCATTGTAAACTGCCAGCTCATGAGGTACCTTGAGGATCATCAACTGATTAGTGATCACCAATACGGTTTTCGCCGTGGTCGATAAGTTGGTGATCTTCTGGTCTACCTAATTCATAGATGGGCGGAGGCAGTAAAGTCCAAGGGGAGGCATTGGCCGTTAGTTTGGGCATTGCGAAGGCCTTCGATCGGGTTTGGCACAAAGCGCTTCTTTCGAGGCTCCCTTCCTAAGGGCTTCCCGAGAAATTGTGCAATTGGATCACCAGCTTTCTTTGCAGATCGGAGTATCAAGCCGATTCCAAGCGTATTAATGCTGGTGTTCCATAAGGCTGCGTGCTAACGCCAACGCGGTTTCTTCTGCATATCAATGATATGTTGAAAACCCGTAGCATTCATTGCTATGCAGATGACAGCACTGGTTATACTCTGTACACCGGCCGTGCAAATATTTCTCGGGAAAACGTCTCCGAGTACCGGGAAAAACTTGTGTCCGAAGTCAAGTTTGCTGAAAAGAGTCTCGGATTAGGGGCGACTAAAGATTTACATTACATTACATTAGATTTTTACAATCCGAGGGATAATAGACTATAGAGATAATAGACTAGATGTCTAACTCTCATAAGACACAAGTTTGTGCGTTAACAGCTAAAAAGAACCCTTTTGTCGTATCTCCTCAGTTTCAAGGAACTCCCCTTGTTGTCTCAGCCAGTATCGGAATCCTCGGCGTCGACATATCGAGTGACGTGCAGTTTCGTGGTCATTTGGAAGAGAAGGCCAAATTAGCCTCTAAAAAGCTTGGCGTGCTCAGCAGAGCGGGATAGTATTTCATGCCGGCATACCGCCTGCAACTTTACAAGGCGCAGGTTTGGCTGCACATGGAATACTATTCCCATCTCTGGGCTGGAGCTCCCCAGTACCAGCTCCTTCCACTTGACCGCATCTAGCACAGAGCGGCTCGAATCGTCAACGACCGAGTGCTTTCCGATTTGCTCGATTCACTGGCGCTGCGAAGATATGTTGCATCTCTTTGCATTTCCTTTTGCATATACCATGGGGAGTGCTCTGAGGAATTGTTTTGATTATTCCCAGCCGCCTAATTTCGTAAACGCACTACGCGGCAAAAGTCCCGATACCATCCACACCATCTGGATGCCTGGAGGTTCGTCACTGTACGTTTCACAAGGAGTTTTCTTCCGCGTAAGACCTCTCTGTGGAATAGTTTACCACCGGCGATTTTTCCGGCCCGATACGACCTCGGGACCTTCAAGAAAAGAGCTTACTCCTTTCTAAAGGACCGGCAACGCACCTGTAATTCCCCTGGTGTTACGGTTGATCATGGGCGGTGGTAGTCACTTAACATCAGGTGAGTCGCATGCTCGTTTGCCCCCTCTTCTATAAAAAAATGCCGAAGAGAATAGAAATCATCCAACTGTTAAAATCTATACATCTATTCGAAGAATGATTGAAGTTTGAGTTAGGAAAGTTAAAATTTGGTGAGATGATCTTTAAGCGCCTTATGCACGGTTCATCCCAGCTGTACGCGTCCTGGATGTAGCATACACTCTATCGTGCGCGGATCCAGCATGCTGTGCTGCAGCATGCAGTGATCGGCAAAATTCTAGGTAAGTGAGTGCACGAGTTGAATAGTATGGTGGCTAGCGTTTTCACGTGAAAATTTAAAACGATAGATTAAAAGTAATTTTTATGGCAATGTTCGGTTTTATAAAAATTACAGTAGTTCATTATCGCTCTAGTATTAATTTAAAACACTTTTTGAAAATGGATCAAAATGGTGGATCCAGTTTTGATCCGTGGTCATGAAACTTGACAAAAAAATCCTGATCTTCTTAGAACATTTAGAAATGACGACCCATTTTTGTGGCTCAGGACCGTGCTTTGTGGCATTACTTCGGGGGAGGCCTATGTTCAGCAGTGGACTTGTGAAGGGCTGTGATGATGATGATGATGATGATGACCCATTTTTTTGTTTTGCTCGCCGGTAAACATTCTCGGTACCAAAGCGATGAGACCTTTTTAATATGCAATTCATTCGCAAGAATTCGGTGAATACTGCCATATAAGACGAGGAGAAGAGAGAAGAGTAGAGAGAGAGGGAGAGAAGAATGATCGTCAGGCATATCACAGGTAATATGCCTGATGTTCACTCTTCTATCTGCCAATATGACATAGTTTTTTTTCCATTCAATGTTTCCACCACAAGTCACTGGGTATGTCTTTGGTAGACCTCTTTTTTAAATAGGGGTACTTGATGACAGCTCTAATTTCGTTTTTCTCTATTTTGATGTTATCTCTTCAGGGAATCATTGGCTATTTATAAGATTTTTTCATGCTGATCTAGTAAGTACATAAGAAAATTTTTTTTGATTTTTATGTGGACTGGATAGAACCCAATATCATTATTACTTTTGGTTCAACCTCGTATATTATATTATATAAAAGTCTATGCAAAGTACTCTGTGGTGTAGTGCCAGCAATATTATGTGTACTCATATTTGTCAATATTTTTGAGAGTTTCAAATTTTACTAATATGACATCATAATATTAACAAAACTATATTTTTTATCAACAAAATTTTGTTTAAATTTTTTTCACGAACTGACACACAATATGTTGAGTGGTTTAAAAGACAACAAATTAAATGGAAATGAAATTCTTCAAAACAATAACTTATGTGTGGCTCAGAATAAAATACATTTACTAAATTCAAAATCTTCTATTACAAAGCGTGTGGGCCAAGTAATAATCGATAAGTATACTGAATTTATACAATCAAAATCGAATTTACTATCGGATTCTTCATTTGTGCAACCGATGGAAAGACCGTTTGATTTTTTTGATGAGGAATTTGCTTTTGGAATCAACCTTTTGAACAATAATGTTGCATGCGTAGGTGATAATAAAACTAAGCTCATTCAAATGGGTAAGATTGTTTTTTGTGATACGAATTTGAAACTACTTAAATGATACTTTGAAATTACAATTAAAAATAGGTATTTTAAAAGTAAAACAGTATTGACGTCGTTAGTTTAGCAATGCCTACGTGGAAAAATTATATATCGGCGATGGTCTATTAATTAAGAATTTAAGGACAAAGAACAAATGAAAAAGCATCAAAAACGGATATGTACTTTTTCGGAAAGAGCGCGCCTAATCACTAGAGAGAGTGTAACCCACCAATATTTCTCGGCAAAATGTCTCCGAGTACCGGGACAAACTTGTGTCTGAAGTCAAGTCTTTGCTGAACAAAGTCTCGGATTGGGCGCGACTAAAGTCCAGTCCAAAGACTCGAGTCCAGTTTAACCCTCAGAAGACACAAGTTTGCGCGTTTACCGCTAAAAGGAACCCCTTTGTCGTATCTCCCCAGTTTGACGGCACTCTACCAACTGCCTCAGTTAGCATCAGAATCCTCGGCGTTAACATGTTGAATAGTGTGCTGTAGTAGTGTGTTTGGTGGTCACTTGGAGGGGAAGGCCAAATTGGCCTCTAAAAAGTTTGGCGTGCTCAGCAGAGCGAGACAGTATTTCATGCCGGCACATCGCTTGCTACTTTACAAAGCGCAAGTTTGGCCTCACATGGAATACTGTTTTCATCTTTGGGCCGGGGCACCCCAGTGCCAGCTCCTTCCACTTGACCGCATCCAGCGCAGATCGATTCGAATCGTTGACGACCGAGTTCTTTCTGATCGGCTCGATTCACTGGCACTCCGTAGGGATGTTGCATCCCTTTGCGTTTTCTATCGTATCTACCATGGGGAGTGTTCTGAGCAATCATTTGGATTAGTTCCAGCCGCCAAATTTCACGAACGCACATCGCTTTAAAATTCCCGATACCATCCACACCATCTGGATGTTTGGCGGTCCACTGATGTACGTTTTACTGGAGTTTTCTACCTCGTACAACTTCTCTGTGGAATTGTTTACCACCGGCACATTTTACGGACCGATACGAATTAGGGACCTTCAAGAAAAGAGCTTACTCCTTTCTAAAAGGCCGGCAACGCATCTGCAATTCCCCTGGTGTTACGGTTGTTCATGGGCAGCGGTAGTCACCATCAGACGAGCCGCATGCTCGTTTGCCCCCTCTTCTATAAAAAAGGTGGACTGTGTGCTCGGTTCTATAAGAAAAATCGATATCCTCGGAATCAACATGTCGAATAACATGAATACGGTTCCGCAGTCATTTGGAAATGAAGGCTTAAAGACCTCTAAAAAGCTTGGCGTGCTCTGCAAAGCGGGACAATATTTCATGCTGACTCACTGTTTACAACTTCACAAGGCTCAAGTTTACTCTCACATGGAGTACTGTTCTCATCTCTGGACGAGGGAATTCCAGTGCCAGCTCCTTTCAGTTGACTGCATCCAGCAAAGAGTGGATCGTATCGTCGACGACCGAGTTTTTTCTGTTCGGCTCGTTTTACTGACGCTGCGAACAGATCTTGCATCCCATTGCATTTTCTAGCGTATTTTCCACGGAGAGTACTTGGACAATTTGTTTGGATTAATTCCAGCCGCCAAATTTCACCAACACACATCGGGACAAAACTCATGTTACGATCCACCCACATCACATCTTCACGATCTGGATGCTTAGTTGAGCAGTAAAAAATATAAAAAAAGCAGTTTACAGAAAGTAATATTTAAGAGGTGGGTACAATAAGGCGGTCTTATCGCTGAAAAGCGATCTCTTCCAGACAACCTTAAGATTACGAGAAAATTGTACTATTGGACAGTGGGAGCTGGTGTATATTATAACAAACTTACATATTAATACATAAATAAAGTAAACCGATACATAATAACAAAATATTTTATACACTAATATATACAATAAAACCATGATAGACTTACATCATAATAAATAGGCAAATATACATATAGTTTACATAAATAAATACAGACAGGATACAAAAATTAAATGTCGCAAATGATGACCAGTGATTACTGCAGAGTTGGCAGTGAATTTTACGTCAGCCTTAAACTTATCTAGTGTATTCGCTCGACGAATTTGCGGAGTAAGATCATTCCATCTTAAGCAAATGGCCTTAACTGTGAAGGAATTCTTAAAGTATTTAGTACGATAATAATGCGGCGCGAGTATAAGTTCTTCGGCTGACCGTAGAACACTATCCGGTCTGTCATGACCAAGAAACTTAAAGTTTTCCCTCAAATAGCTAGGAGTCATTGGATTGAATAATAAACAGTACAGAAGAGAAACAATTTGTAGATTCCAGCGAAAATGGATGGGTAACCATTTGAGTTTTAAAAGAAATTCGGAGACATGGTCATATTTGCGCAAACCAAATATGAACCTAATAGCCTGATTTTGAATACGCTCAAGTTTATTTAGTTGAGCTTCAGTTAAATCAAGATAGCTTAAGCCCCAGTGACGGATTTACACATTTGCCGCTAGTAGGCTATTCAAATTTTACCGCCCCTACCGACTTTTACAATTCCTAGTTCACAATCATATTAATTACAATTCTTTTGTCAATGACATTGTAAGTTTATGATTCACGAACTATCGTCCTAATTACACCACCTTTTTGCCATAATTAGTATGATTGTGAACTAGGGGATCGGGGCCGGATTAACCCATAAGCAAACTAAGCAGCTGCTTAGGGCCCCCGTAAAATTGGGACCCCAAAAATCAGGCGTTTAATTTTTTCCAAGTATCAAAAAGAAATTTTAAGTCAAAACAACATTCCAATTTCCATGAAATGAGTCTTTCTTTGCCAGTTAAAAGAAGTTGGGAAACTGCCTTTTTAAATGGGGGCCCAAAAGATTAAACGTATTATTTGTTAGTATTAAACGTATATTAGTTTCAACAAGAAATTCTGAATCAAAAGAACATCAGAATTTCCATATAATGAGTCTTTTCAATTGAAAAAAGTTAGCATAATGACTTCTGAAGTGGGGCTCCCAAGATCTATTATATTTCTATTATATCTATTCTATCTATTATATTTGTTTCAAGCTACCTGAAATGTTTTACCTTTATTGTTCATAGAAACCTTTTTGACGTCGGCCTTTACCTACTATTGTTTAACCGTACTTTTTTTCCAATTCCGTATTTTTCCTTATCGATTTCTATTTCTCAATAGATTATAATAGAATCACAAAATGTCAAAATTAAGGTTTGACAATTTGTATCACCGAATAATTGGCTTAAAGTTAAGAACTAAAAACCGAAAATGTGGGGTTATATGGTTTTCATCAAATAATAGAAAACTTAAGTATAAATGTTTGTACCTTGTTGACTGTAAGTTAGTTCTGATTGAGGAGCGAAGTCGTTAATCTCCAGAGTTGCTTTTAACGTTTTTAAAAGTTCAAATTTAAAATTGTTAAATAAATAAAGTACAAAATTGAGTGTTAGAATGTGTGATAAATACTTTTTTTTTTATAGGATAGGGTGACAAACGAGCACACAGTCCACCTGATGGTAAGTGGTTGCTGCGGCCCATAGACATCTACATCTATCTTCCATTACAAATCAAAATGCAGATGCGTTGTCACCCGTGAGGACTGAGATGGAATGCCTCATTTCCAGTAAAAAGGGTCTCCGGTTCTCTACACTCACCATACGAAATACAGCAGCATTAAGCTACTATTTCACGCTGGTATTCTGTGAGAGCGTGGTCCTTCCCCGGTCGAGCCGACCCATTCGTGCTACAACTATACTACTAATATAATTGCAGCATGGCTCTACCACGTATAAAAATATAAATATACGTGTAAAAATGACGAGAACTTATCTGAGTAGATCACGAAAACGTAACCTAGCCGAAGAAAAAAAAAACAAAAAGATGAAGAAGTCGTCAAAAAGGTGCCGAAATTAACGACATACTTTCAACCCTCTACATCGCTGCCGAAGAATCCTGATGGTGCGACGAGCGTGGCGGAAGAAGACGGTGGGCAAAAAATTCAGTAACCATCTTTCACTGTTGACAATAACAATGATGCAACAATTCCAAATCTCGCACACCGAGGAAACAGGAACAATGATTCTGGAACGTGGACTGAACTCACTGAGGATGATATTAGCTACTGGACAAACGAGGGACCACAAAAATGTCAATACCACTCTAGTTCGTTGGAAAACTCGCGGAGAGTTTTCCAAGATGGAAAACAAACAGTTTCTCTATACTGAAATGTAGATTCTGCTCTCGCAACATTTTTAATGGTACCAAGGCCAACGGTAAAAAGTACACTCAAGAATGGCTGCTGTATTCTCCGTCAAAGGGCGACGTGTATTGTTTCGTTTTTTAAACTTTTTTCATCTAGTGTTTCGTCGCGGTTGGTATCTGGATTCAGTGATTGGCGTAACACTTGTGTTATTGATCAACATGAAAATTCTCAGTCTTATAGAGAAGCAATGCTTGTATATTTGATTCGACTAAAGGGATTGGGCTTAAGCTCTCAGTTTGATGACCAAATGCAGGAAGAATTTAAATACTGGAAGCATTTGATTAAAACTACTAAAAGTACTTTTAATCTAGTAAAAGTAGTTTTAATCAATGTGTAGTGTTCGCGTAAATATAAGAAATCATTACTAGAAGCGTATCTTGCACCAAGTTATATCTGTCGTTCAAACATTGGCAGAACGAGGATTGCCTTTCCGAGGTGCAGATGAAAAATTTGGATCCGTGAATAACGGGAACTACTTAGGATTGCTAGAACTTGTCGCTAAATTTGATCCGTTTTTGGCCTCGCACATTTCAAATTATAGAAACAAAGGAAAAGGTAACATTTTAATCATGTTTTGTTTTTGGATCAATTTTTTCACTGTATTGTTAATATATTATCAATGTATTGTCAATATATTATCAATGCATAGTCAATATGTGACATTTTTCAAGAGAATTCACTATATAATAATAATATACTTTTCATTTTTTACAGGGAATGTGTCGTACTTGTCGAAAACTATTTGCGAGGAGCTCATTGAACTAATGAGTGAGGAAGTCCGGTCTGCGATTTTGGCTGAAATAAAAGCTGCTGGATATTTTAGTTTGTCCGTCGATTCAACTCCCGATCTATCTCACATTGACCAGTTGTGCCTTTTATTTGTCTGTAGAGCGATTTTTAACATTTTTAGAATTAAAAAGTCACGTTGGAAAAGATATTGCGGATGCGGTTTTAAAATTTTTCATCGAAGACTGCAAACTTGATTTTTCTAAGTGCAGAGGGCAATCCTATGATAACGCAACAAACATGTCCGGTATTTATAAAGGGATGCAAAGTAGCATTCTACAACTCAACCCATATGCAATATACATTGTGTGTGCAGCACATTCATTGAATCTTGTCGGTCGTAGTGCAGTCAATTGTTGTTTGGAGGCTGTCAACATTTTTTTTGTTGGTGCAAACACTTTACCTATTTTTTTTTCTGCTTCTACACAAAGATGGAATGTACTAAAGGGTCATATCAATGATGAAAAAGTTTTGAAGAAACTGTCAAGCACGCAGTGAGGAGCACACGCTGTTGCCACAGATACAATTTTAAAATCGTATCCTCAAATTCTCGACGCGTTACATTCTATTTCGGAAGATATGGATCAAAAAGGAGAAACTAGACAAGAAGTAATGAATATTGAAAAAAAAATGCAAGAGTTTGAGTTTGTTTTCATGGTTACGATGTGGAATGATATTTTGCATCAATTTCATTGGACATCACAATCCCTTCCAAATGCAGAACTTAATTTGCAAGTTTGCAGTGATTTGTGTATAACGTTGGCTTTTTATTTACAAATTCTCAGAGAAAGATTTGACGAATACGAGAACAAGTCCAAAGAAATTTTGCCCGGCTAACCGAAGACGTTCGGAAGTACAAGTCAATGATGGTCCAGCTAAAGTTGCTATTTTATCTGCAAGGGACAAATTTCGCGTTTCGACTTTTTATTTCATCGTCGACACTCTTCAAGTCGAGATGAAAACGGGAGGCGAGGTTTACGAAAAGCTGGCAGACAAATTTTCGTTTTTATTAAAAATGAATTTAACCAACGATGAGTTGTTTGCCAAGATTGAATCTCTTTTCGCATTGTATCCTGAGGATTGATATTCAAATCTTGCTGATGAATTACAACAATTTCTCCAGTACGTTCGTTTGAAAATGGAAAAAGATGAAAGTATTAGTGCGAATTTCACTGATTTTTACAAGATCATGGTGAATGATCAACTTCAGTCTTCCCTAATTTGGAAATCTGCTTCATTAATGATAACAAATTTTTCTGGAGAGCGTTCTTTTTCGCAGTTCAAAAGGATAAAAAATTCTTTAAAGACTACGATGTGCCAAGATTAATTTTGATTCGTTGGCTCTTCTGTCAAACGAATCGGATGTTATGCGTCGCATGAATTTTGACAAATTGAATGAGAAGATTTCGCTCGTGAAAAGTGCAGAAAAAAAGAAGGTTTAAATTGTAAGCGATCGTTTTTAAGTAATTTTGTAAATAAGTTTAAAAATGAAATTAGTTTGAATATTGCTTTTTCAATAAATATACAACATAAAAATAATTGTGTCTCACTTATGCATTCATAAACAAAAGAAATTAACAATTAAATTAAATAACAAAAAAAAATAAGGTGCCCCAAATCAATCACTGCTTAGAGCCCCACCGACTGTTAATCCGGCCCTGTAGGGGATCAATGTGTCAGTTCCTAGATTACTTTTACAACCCAAAGATTGACATTGACCCATTGATTGACATTGCACAAGAAATAGTTTCTGGGTATATTTCTGAGGTAATGAAAGCTCAACCATGTATTACTAATAAGGCGGGGTAATTAAGTATTGCGCTTACTGTTTAAAAACAATATATTTAATTATCTAGTAACAATCCGGCTGATGATGATGATGAAATTCAATAAGTTGAGTTATGAAAGTTTATTAATTCCAAAATCATCAATTACATCGTCGTATGAATATTGTTCATTAGCTGACTTTATGCACAAAACCGCTACGGTGTTTAGCTTTTTTATCTTATGGTAGATCTTAGATAATTTTTTATCCGTTTTAAGAAAGAAAAGCTTCTCCCATAAATGCGAACTGCTGTATCAAAGTTTAGATAAACGTTTTGCAAATTCTCTTTTAGCAGGCGCGAAGATGGACTTCTCAATCACCCAGGATCAGGTTTCTAAAATTCTTTCAGAAAAGTCTTAGTGAAACCTGTTTCTAAATTATCAGAATTCATTTCTGACAAGAAAAAGACCTTTTTCCGCAAGAGTGGATGATAACAATTCACTAATTTTGCTCAAAAACTAAAACTTTTCATTGAATCTGTAGAAGGCTTTCTGTCGTTCTTCTTTCGTTTCTCTAAGAAAAATATGTTATCCCTGAAAATATCACTTGTAGTTATTCTCATTTCTTCATCGGGTGTTTGAACTTTTTTCCTTTTCGGTTGTCTTTTTCCCAATGTCTTTTGCATACTGATTCGACACGCTTATTAATTCTATTGCATTTTCTTCGAAAAACTTAAAATCTTCTTGCTTAGCTACGAAAAACTTGGAAAAAGATTCGTAAAGATCTAATCTGCGGTAGAAACCTAAATTTCAATATTCCACACAATAACTATTACCGCTATTTTCAGTTTTTCTGAATTCAAAAGTATTCCTGTCGCTTTGTTTCGCGTTACAGGCTTCTCGGTATTATTTTATCATCTTTGATTGATTCTAAAGTTGACCAACGTGTCAAATTTACTCTATTCAGTGTTTTCTCTTTCTTGATTTAAGTCATTAATTTTTTCCTAGCGTCATGTTGAACTTACATAAAAATGTAGATTTTTTGAAGCAACATGAAGAAGCAACAAGCTTTTGTGCAACATTAAGTAGCCGCAGTTGCCACTAAATCTAAAGAGTGGGCAGAGCAAGGAACAAAAAAGTGGTTTAGAGTTTCGAGAGCTGCAGCGTGGCTTTACGTGGTAGAGTCACGCTGCAGCTATATTATGGTTGTACAATGAATGGGTCAGCTCAACCGGGAAAGGACCACGCTCTCTCAGAATACCAGCGTAAAATAGCACCTTAATACTGCTGTGTTTCCTAAGGTGAGTGTAGAGAACCGGAGATCCTTTTTTACTGTAAACGAGGCATTCCATCTTAGTCCTTAGGGGTGACAACAGATCTGCGATTTAATTCTTAATCGAGGATAAATGTAGATGTCTATGGGCCACAGAATCCACTTACCATCAGATGGACTGTGTGCTCGTTTGTCACCCTTATTCTATATAAAAAAAATAATGGACAAAAATATTTCTTCAGCCCTCCTTTTATTTAAATCTCTTTAATTTGTGTAAGACATAACAAAAATTAAGCCTTAAATTTTCCGCCCAAAAATCTGCCGCCCTAGGCTCCAGCCTACTAAACCTGCTGGTAAATCCGCTACTGTTGCGCCCGCATAATCGATAATAGAGAGGAGTAAAGATTGTGCTAACATAATCTTAGTAGGAATGGGAAGAAAATAATGTAAACGCCTGAGCAAACCTATAGCAGCAAAAGTCTTTCTACTAACCTACTTCAATTGATGAGACCTCGAAAAAGTAGCATCGAAGTGGACACCAAGGTTTTTAACGGTGGTACTGTATGGTATTACGACACCATTCAATACCACCGAGGGAAAGTTATTCCAGTCAAGCCTTGAAATCATGCCAGCACTGCTAACAATAATGGCCTGAGACTTACAAGGCCCACCTGAAGCCCATGGCACTTACTCCATTCGCTAATAGCCGCGAAGTCAGCACTGATGGTAGAAACAGCGGTAGGCAAGTTCTCTAGAGTTGACTGCGTATAAACTTGATGATTGTCTGCATACATGTGATAGAGAGAAGATATTTTTTGGGAGAATGAATTAATGAAGATAGCAAAGAGTAAAGGAGACAACACACCACCTTGAGGTACTCCAGCTCGCAGTTCACACCAAAATGAAAATTTATCTTCAATGCGAATGCGCTGCCGGCGGCTTCTAAGATAACTTTGAAACCAGCCAAGCACTGATGGAGATAGAGTAATAGAACGTAACAGCCCTAACAAGATATTAAAATCAACGGTATTGCTAAAATCTAATAATACTAACACAGTGAGCTGTTTATTATACATACCTCGTCGAATATTGTCAATAACTGTAACCAAAGCTGTAGTCGTACTATGACCTAACCAGAAACCGGATTGAAGAGGATTTAAAAGGCAATTTCTATTGAGGTATATACTTAATTGGTGAAAAACTAGTTTCTCTAGGACTTTAGATAGAAATGCAAGAATGGAAATGGGGCAAAAGTCTGTAAATTATGAGGCTTGGGCCTTCTTAGGGAGAGGAAATACTTGTGCGCTTTCCCAAGCGTCAGGAAATTTAGAGGTGGAAATAGATTTGTTCAGGATACGGGTGAGAATGGGAGTAAAAAAATAAAGGTTAGGTAACGGGATGGTTAATATGTTCTTCTTAACATCACAGTCAGTGAAAGGAATGAACTTAAACAGTGAGATATTAGGAATTTGTATTGAAAAAATAATACTCAGCGTGCATTCTTTGTCTGAGCTGTCTATTGTACTAGATGAAGTAAAATGTTGATTAAGGAGTTCAATAACAATATTATTATGCGATGAACTAGGAGATGCTTTACCAACTCCAAGTGATTGAAGAAATTTCCAAACCTTGGCAGTATCGCCGTTTTCAACTGATTTGTGAATGTGGCGTCGTTGTGCATCCCTACACAATGTATTGAAGTGATTCCGAACTTTGTTGTGATTGCGCAGATTTTTTTTCAGATCTATCGGCCTTGAGCTCGCTTTTCGCGAAGCCTTTTTTGATTACTTGATGTTTAAGATCATTTGTTAGCCACGGCGCAGGTAAGTGTTTTATTTTTATAGGTTTTACTGGAGCATGAACGTCATACAGTTATATGAGAAAAGAGTTAAATAACTCAACTTTTGTATCGACCGCAGTGACGTTTGTCACAGCGGCCCAATCCAAAAGACGAGCATCTTCAATAAGGCGAAATCTTTCAATAATTTTTTATCATTTTGTTCTTAATATAAAAATTAAATTAAGTTAAGAATTTAAATTAAAATAATTAATTTTAAATTTTAACCCGCTGCTATTTTTGCGCCACCCTAATTTAGTGAATTTCGACGAATACTTTGTCATACACAGAGATAGTCCTTTTTACCTCTACCTTCCACAGTTGTAAAGTTCTGAAAGAGTGACACATAGATAATATAAGGCAAGAGTGACAAGTAGAAAGGTACTCTGTGACAAGTGACAAGTGATGTCAAGTGGCTAAAATTATTGAAATTTCATTTTGAGTTCCTAAAAAATAAAATAAGTTTTAGATAAATTTGTAAGAAAACTATGCCGGAAATGTCTCTTAAGGATTCCATAATGACTTCTATGAATGGTGAATTTTATTATAATGCTTTTCTTAGTTATAAAATGAGGTTTAATTTGTTTTACACCAAGTTACATAATTTTGTTTTGTTTTTCTATATATCTTCTTCGTGCTGATGCTTAATTATAGATGCAGGGTGCCCTACATTTCTGTGACTTAACGTCGTAACGTAACGTCATTTCTTCAAGATATATCACCAATAAATTATTAAAATGGGTGACGACCCATTTACATTTGGTAATCAGATTTTGTCGTCTTAAAATTTCGTGTGGTTGTTTTTAAATTAATGTCTCTTGTGGTAGTGTATGTATGGCTACTAACTACATAAATACTTAAGTTTCAATAATAGTTGTGTTTATTTGTTATTTTTTTAAATAACATTTCTATTAAAATCTACATAGGACTGGATTGCTATGAAAATATAATACTCTGTATTCACAGTGTGGTTTATTAGGTAATTCATTGCTTGAATATATTATTAGTAATTTATCTATCTAGTTAGCATCTAAACTACTAAAATTTTAACTCAATCAATTTAAAAGTCTAAACTTTCATGTTGGCTTATTCCAATTTTTGTTATTTAATATTGATTTTCTTTTGGTCTAAATGATTATAACGGAATCATTTATTTCATGGTGTTTACAAAATGTATTATTAAATATCCAACTAAATTAACTACCTATAAATATATATATATATATATATATATATATATATATATATATATAAATATATATATACTAGCATGCCAGGCAGAAGTTCTGCCCTTTTCGACGACCCTTTGTCATGTCCTATTAAAATTCCTTCAATTCGCAAAAAAAATTGTGGGCCACTCATGGGCAAAAAAACTATTCTACCTCTCAAGTTGGACCAAACTGCACATGGTGTGCAAATTTTATTAAAATCGGTGGAGTAGTTTAGGAGTCCATCACGGACAAACAACATGACACGTAATTTGTATATATTAACATACAATTAATAATAGTATTTACAAATAATATTTATTACACATGATATAAAAAAAACTATAATATAGAAAAACTAATAGTGACTAAAAATTTGCTAGGTACATATAAGAAAGTTATAATTATTGTCTTTATTATTTAATTTAACACTTTCACTGTCCAAGCAGTTATTACAAATTTCCCGCTACTACCAAGCAATTATATATAGTATGTGCTGGGTACCGCATGTAGATCCCTGAACTCCCTGGGCTGATTGGGACGAGTAATTAGAATCAGGAGTCCCGAAGTCCCACATGTGACCCATTTTTAATTTTAATCTGTGGGGTTATTTTTAATCTATAGTACATTTTGTTATTAATCTATAGCAATCACCTGTTTAAATTTTTTAATAAAATTGTTTAAATAAAAACGAAAAATGTCTCGCAGAACAAATGACGAAGATATTTTACATTATTTAGAAAACAGTGACGAAGAATTATAATATTACAGTGATTCGTCATTAGATCCATTCCACGCTAGTGATGAAGATGATCCTGAATATTGATAGAATCAGGCATTACTTTGCGGAAATCCATTATAATAAAAAATAAAAATATAAATGTCTTCGCAACCTTCCGCTAAATAAATACAATGATGTGTCTTACCTGGATTGAAGAGCACCTCCCGCACTCCCTCAGTTGCATGCGCTAACTCCGTCACCACTAGTCCCAGCACCACTACTCCCAACACCACTATTCCAGGTAAGACATACCATCGACGATAATACGACACGTGTGCCTCTATACGAGGCATCCTCAGGTAATGTAGACTCTACGGTGGCTGACCGCTAATTAGTGGTCATTATGAAGTGCCTCAAGATAATCGACATGATTCAGGAAGTTCTGATAATGAAACATTAGAAAATATAAATAGATTCATTCAATATAGTCAGCCCCAACAAATGCACGTTGACGAAGAATTATTTTTACCGCAAAATGATTCAGACCAGAGAGATTTTGACAACATTCCTATGAATATTGCACAGTCACCAAATCCCATCGAAAATCAGGTGCCATCGGTGTCTGCAGTTTCTGTAAGTGAACTTTCTTCTCAAAATAGCCTTCGAAGTGATCCACATGAACATTTGAAAACTAAAGATATGAACAACGGATGGAGTTATACCGTTCGTGATCTACAACATTTACCATTTACTGATGAAGAATGTTTAGGCGTCGATGTTGAAAGTCATTCCACTGTGGAGTCTATTTTTTGTTATATCATAGACGATGAGTTTTTGGATATGATGGTGGAACAAACAAATATATATGCAGCACAAATTAGTTCGGACGCTGATAGACTTGCTAGATGGAAAGACGTGGATCGGAATATGATGAAAAAATTTCTAGGAATTATTCTTTACACCGGTATTGTTGTGAAGCCGACCCTGGAATGCTATTGGAAAAAGGATCCAATTTATTACCATCCACTCATGCATAAACTAGGCATGTCCTATAATACACATTAGATGCTGGCATTTTGCTGATAATTCAGACCCATGAGATCCAAATAATAGATTATACAAAGTACAGCCCCTTGTTGATAAAATCGTAAAAAAATCTCAACAACTGCTCAACTCCTGGCGATTGTGTTATAATTGATGAGTCCATGGTACCCTTCAAAGGTCGTCTTCTATTTAGACAATACAATCCATCCAAAACTAATAAATACGGAATAAAAATTTATAAGTTATGTACTGCAGATGGCTATACTTGGAAGTATGAGATATATTGCGGCACCGACGAAACAATAGATAATTTGGATAAGCCTGGCAGTATCGTTGTAAAATTATGTCGTTATTTACTTGGTGCTGGTCGTTTGATTGTCTCAGACAATTTTTATACTAGTTTTCCTCTAGTGACATATCTTTTAGCTAATCAAACTGATTTTTGTGGCACTCTAAGGAAAATAGAAAACATCTACCGGAATATGTGAAAGCAAAAAAGCTACAACGGGGTGATATTATTGCCAGCCAAAAAGAAAATGTTACCGTCAGCAAATGGAAGGATAAAAGATACGTTCTTATGATTTCCACCTGTCATAGTGATGAAATGTGTATGACTAGACAAAGAAATCCTAAACCAAAACCCAAAGTAGTTTTAGAATATAATTGAAAAAAAAAGAGCATTGATTTCTCGGACCAGTTATGCAGTTATCAATCACCAATAAGAATTTCATTGATAAGGTATAAAAAATTGCAATCGCCATGATTTTCGGCGTAGCAATTACAAACAGCGTTGTGGTTTATAACAAACTACTTCCAACTGCTGTACATAAAGAAAAAATGACTATACTTCAAGCTAAATCACATCTTATACGACTATTTTTGAATTTAGAAGAGGACACTTCCTCCATTCATCGTCTGTCATCATCGTCCATAATATCGATACTACCGTCACGAAGAACCAAAAATCATTATCTTGAAGAAATACCTCGTAAGGACGACACAAATATTATAAGGAGACAGTGCTCACTGTGTTACGATGAACAGCGAAAATTGGGACTGACAGTTGCTCAAGCAAATTCAAAAGCCACAAAAGTTCACCATATTTGTAAACAATGTGAGAAACCATTCTATTTGGCATGTTTTGCTAAATTTCATTTAGGTTAGGTCATAATATAAAACTCATATTCTATGTTCATTTTCTTTATTTCATTTACTGTTTTGTTTTTGTCATAACTTGGTCAAAAATAAAGATATTTGGAGGTACACAAGATTTTTAGTTCACTAATTTCAAGCCCTACAAGTTCACCTCTTGATAATGATCCTTTCTGTAGAGTCTAAGGATATTTTCTTGTATGAAATACTATACTAGTCGGGTACCACATGTGAGACCACATGCGTTACCTGGACAGTGAAAGTGTTAAATTGCTATATAGCGCTGGTTAAGAATATCCACTACCCCATATTAGGGACACAGGGAATCAGGCAGGAGATGCGCAGCAACATCTTCCTGATAACAATAATAATAGAGTAAAAAAATGCGGTTGCCAACTTGCTTGCCAAGCGTGGCAACTATGGCAATATACCTCCCATGATGAGAGTTATGAAGAAACAGCCCCCCAGTCCCTGGAGGACCGGCTATTCCTAGCTATGGTGGCGACCACAGTAATGGTGGGGCAGAGAGTGCTAAGAAACTGGTGGAGGTTCAGTTGCCACCTAAGACGACTCTACTCAAATCCTTGAATTCGGCAACTTGTTCTAACACAGGGAGGGCGACCATCTGTCCCAAAGAGGTGGTGGGTTTATCGACCACAAGTCTATCGTTACAACGTTGTAAAGATTGTGAGTATGTAGACAGGGGTTGCGTGCATTATACTCAGAATCACCAAACGGTATTTGTTAAAGGTCATACATGTTTACGCACCAACCGCGGCGCATCCCGATGAGGAGGTGGAGGAAATATATGAGGATATTTCTAGAGTTATGCATTTCTTCAAAACCCACTATTTGGTGTTAATGAGATGAGCAACAGCCCTTTCTCTCTCATTCCAGAAGAGAGGCGCAGAGTAGCCAGCCTCTCGGTATTCTATAGAATAAGATAAGGTTACGAAGGACTGTTTTCCGCAACTCAACGTCGAAGCGCGTATTTTGCGTGTGGGCAGGAAGAATGTAATTATTTGGGTCATGAAATACTCCAAAGAAGTTCAACAGTCTTTATGTTGAAAGCAACGTCGGAAAGTAATCCCGACATGCCGAGATTATTAGCCCTGTATCCAGTGACCTCCGGACATATCAGCAACACGTAGGGCGCCATTTCTTCCTCTCCCATACATACCCTACACATGGGAGTATCTGAAACACCTATTGTAAATAAACGTTTGTTTATAGAGCCATGTCCTGTGATAGCACTTGTTACTATCCTGACCTGTGGCTTGTTCAGTCTCATTAGAACCTTGTATAACTATAAGACTGGGAGGATCTGTTTGAAATAAACAACTGTTTATTTCAAACAGGTCCTCCCAGTCTACAGACTACAAGATTTTTTTAAAGCTGAGCATGTTGATTAGTGAAGTTTCTCAGGGGCGGACCGTGAATTTGTGGGGCTCTGGGCTAACACTAGTAGGGGTCCTACTAATCAAGTCAAAAAACTGTTTTCTGTAATGATGTATTATACGATCTAAAAAAAATTTATGACTGATACATAATCAGCAACTGTAAGACATTACTGCATAAGATATTAACAGGCAGGTTATGTGTAGTTATGTTAAATAAATTATAAAGACCTTTCTAGATTTTTGCGCTGCTAATTCCTTTATTTGCTCATCACATTGTCAATCCTTTGTTAAATCACAATTTATAGAAAGGATTGATAAATAATTTAGTCGATTGTTCAACATTGTTTACCTACTTTGGTAGAGCCATGCTGTAGTTATATTAGTAGTATAGTTGTAGCACGAATGGGTCGGCTCGACCGGGGAAGGACCACGCTCTCACAGCGTCAAATAGTAGCTTAATGCTGCTGTGTTTCGTATGGTGAGTGTAGAGAACCGGAGACCCTTTTTACTGGAAACGAGACATTCCACCTAAGTCCTCACGGATAACAACGCATCTGCATTTTGTTCGTAATCGAGGATAGATGTAGATGTCTATGGGCCCACAGCAACCACTTACCATCAGGACTGGATGAATGAAAGGATGGACTGTGTGCTCATTTGTCATCCTATCCTATAAAAAAAAGCTTCATTTGTTTTCTTTATATAACATCCTGGAGAAACAGTGCACTACTTTACAGCTAGTGTTTGACAACGTAAAAAATTCTACAAGATGACAGTAAAGTAGTTAGGGAAAGCATCAACAAGTTTTTTTTTCATAGATTAGCATAAATATTTCACTTCAAGAGTGTAAGAATCTACCTTAGTCTTTAGTAAGATTTTAACCGAATTCAGTGATTGAATTTCTTACTATATGCCTCATAGACTTGACATTTTCTATTTAAATCCAAAATCCAAAACAACTTATTCAACACAACGTTTAACGTGTCTCATTAAATTTTTTATTGTTATTCTTGTCTTTTACTTATGTATTACTTTTATTTATGTCACTGTATTCCGGTACCACTCTAGTATTTAAGTTTTAAGTCTTCACTGGGGGCTGGGGGCCCCTTATATCCACGGGGCCCTGGGCTGCAGCCCAAAAAGCCTATATATAGATCCGGCCCTGAAGTTTCTATGTACCAGTGATGATGATGATGAATGTTACCAAACGGGATTGGTATGATTGATTCTGGCCCTATAGTGGCCAGAGCCGATACACTTCAGACCAGTTCATTTGCTGCATTGTTGCCCCTGGATCCACTGTGCCCCGTTATCCATTGCAGTCACATTAGAACTAAAGTATTTGCTTCGTCGTTTGTAATGCGTATAGCAAAGTGGTGGAATAATTTTCCGGCGTCTATCTTAAAAGAGTGCAATAATAATGTTATTAAGAAGTATATTTTGTTATGGCTTAAAAACCTTGATTATGAAGATGTAAAAAAATGTTAACACACACACACACACACACACACACACACACACACACGCCAACACACGCACACAAACATTTATTGTAATATTATATATATATATATATATATATATAATAGTATATATATATATATATATATATATATATATGTCAAAATAAAGTTAATATTTATCATTATCTTTCCGTCCGAATATAATTTGTGCGCGTTCCAAGGCAAAAGTGAATAGGCTTTTGTTAAGCTAAGACAGTACAATTTACATCTAGGGCTACGTCACCACTGGCTTATAGTGATTACAAACAAAAGGAACATATTTATATATACCTTTTCTTTATATTTTTTCTGTCAAAAAAGATTTATAATTATAAATATTTATTTATTTGTTCATTCGAAATATTTTAAGCTGCAACAATAAGCAATACGACGAAGTAATTTACTGTTCTAAAAGTGACTAATACTACATTATTAATATATACAACTAAATCAAAATAAACTTCTTATAGCACAAGAACCATGGCCAGACAATGTGAAGTTGTTTCAGCCTTATGAAGTTGAACAAATTTTGCTACCTGATAATGCTAGCTGCCTTGCAGTTCAAGCTTTCTTAAAGGTAAAAACACAATTGAAATGATTTTATTTTATAACATTATAACTGTCTTTGTGTAAAATCATTAAATTAATTTTTCACTTTATAGCAATAATATTCATAAAGTTTATGTCTGTTAGAATTGTAGAAGCTTTTTGAGTATTGGAAATTGTTTTTGATAAATTTCATGTTTATGTTAGAGATTATTATTGTGGCTACAGTAGAAGACCCTGTCACTTTAAAGTGACAAGGTCTTCTGCTGTGTTTATTATTATTATAAATAATAATAACAATTTATTAAAAATTTTAAGTTGCAGTACATATAAAATCTTACATGAGATAGCTATAAAATTAGGTGAAAAAAAACACTACTGAGGGTAACGTACTGTTCTCCTAGCTAGACTAAGAAATAGCCTGTATTAAGGAGATTCAGTATTCATATAATGCAAAACTTCTTTGTATTTCCTTACCATTTTCTTTTATCTTTACACTAGCTGGCCAGGCAGACGTTGTTCTGCCCTTTCCGACGACTTTCCTGTAAAAAATCTTTGAATTCGCAATAAAGAAATTAAGGGTTACTTATCGGGTTAAAAACCATCCTATCTCTTAAGTTGGAAAAACTGCATACAGTGTGCAAAATTTCATTGAAATCAGTTCAGTAGTTTCGGAGTTCATCGCGGACAAACAACGTGACACGTAATCATAATATATATAAATTACGTATCACATTATTTTTAACGATGGACTCCTAAACTACTTAACCGATTTTAATCAAATTTGCACACCGTGTGCAGTTTGGTCCAACTTGAGAGATAGGATAGTTTTTTTGCCCATGAGTGGCCCACAATTTTTTTTGCGAATTGAAGGAATTTTAATAGAACATGACGGGGTCATCGAAAGGGGCAGAACAACGTCTGCCTGGCAAGCTAGTTTTTGTATATAAAGATTATATTTCTTCTGCTTTATGACATACTTATATTATCTATAAATTATATTATGTTCTCTACAGAAAGCTCTTATCGAATTTCAGATGTGCAACCTTCCCTTTGAAGTGGAGATGCGTTGGAATGCAGAGTTTATGTCACCTTCTGGCCGTGTGCCATTTATAAAATGTGGTGCATTTGTAGTATCAGAATTGGAACCTATTGTTCAGTTTGCTGCTAATAAAGGTGTGACACTTTGTGGTCGTTTATCAACTGAGGAAAAAGCTGAAATGCGAGCATATATGAGTCTCATCACCAATGTTCTAGTAAACGCTGAGGTAGGTTTCTGAACAAAGAGGTAGGTTCTTTATTGCCTAAGCAATATGAATCTCTTTTTATTTAATAATGCAAGATACTAATAACTTTTCCTACCTTAAATACAATACATACGTAGGTCACTCAATAAGTTTTGAGATGCTCGAATTTTAGAAATGGAATGCGCCCGTGTTATATGTTTCTAAAAAGCAAATTTATTTAAAAATGGAACTTCATAAGGCAATTGCACGCTATTAAAAAAATCTATTAATTTTCCTGCAACGTTTCCCGCGCTTTTCATTTAAAACGATGGATCTTAACCGTGAACATTTGCGCGCTTTGATCTATTATGATTTTAAATTTGGTTTAATTTAACCGAACAATCAAGTTTACAACGGTTACAATCAGCATTAAGGGATTCAGATCCATCACGCGCAACAATTTATTGGTGGTTTGTTTAATTCAAAAGGTGTAAAATTAACCTTAAAACTTAACCTTAAACAGCAGTAACGGCAGAAAATGTGTGGACTACTGTAATGTTGGTACGAGAAGACCCCCACGAATCACATATACGGACATCGAAAAGAACCATCTTACGTCAACATCTTGGAGTGAGGAAGCTTTGTTGTCGATGGATCCCTCATTTGCTCTCCGAAAGCGAAAAACAGACTCTTGTGGATTGGTGCCATGAAATGCGTCTACGTTTTGAAAACGGGGTATCTAGGCCTGTTTCAGAAATCGTTACTGGTAACGAGACATGGATCTATCAATATGATCCGGAAAATAAAAGGCAATCATCGGTATGGGTCTACTCAGAAGGACAGTTACCGATAAAACTGCAAAGACCCCGTAACGTCGGCAAAAAAATGGTGGCTAGTTTTTTCGCGGAGTGGACATTTGTTGACGTCAATTGCATTACCCAAAGCTTTTTAAGCTGTGCGGGAGAGAAGACCTAAGACCAGGCTTCGGGGAATCTTGCTGCGTCACGATAGCACCTCTTCACATACTTCCCTTAGAACAAAAGCATTTATTGAGGAATCTGGTGTTGAAACTCTAAGTCACCCACCCCCTGACTTTGCTCCTTGTGATTTCTTTTTGTTCCTAAGAGTCAAAGAAAAAATAAAAGGCAAGTTTTTTTTCAAGCGCCGAAGAAGCTGTGGCTGCCTACGAAGAAGCGATTTCTGACCTGTCAGATTAAGACTGGCAAAAGTGTTTTCAGAGTTGGTTTAGGCGAATGGAACTTTGTATAGAGCATGATGGATATTTTGAAAAGATGTAAAATAAATATTAATAGTATCTAGAATACTTTTTGTATATCTCAAAACTTATTCATTGTCCTACGTAGCATGACATTAACACTTCTGCTTCTTAACCTATACACAGTCTACTGTTAGATATCGGCCGGTTCCTCAGGAAAATACTTTTGTAATAAACGTTTGCAATGTTACCTTAATAACCAGCACTGTGTGAGATTTCTTACTTGACAAGCCTTTGCTGAGCACACTGCTAGACATAGGCCTTACCCTTTTCTGATAAGGTTCATGGAGCAGTTAAACCTCCGTGTTGCTCCAGTATGTGTTGCGTGATTTCCCTATGGTATTGTTACGAGCTTAGGGTTCGTGACAATAAAAACTGCCGATTGAATTACCAAAGTTGACACTTTAATTGCTGCACACCAATTAAAACTTAAAACACACTAATAATTAATCACACTGATCACTTTAGTTCACTTTATTTCGCTCCGAAGCTTCGCTTGTAACGCCAATTCAATACTGCCCCCATCGCGGCTTTCAACCGCTTTAAATAGACCTTTTCCACTGAAACATCTAGAATATTCCGGCGAATACCGGTCCTGACCGACTAGGTGGAGAAAGTTCGAGTATGGAGTTTTCCAGAAAGCTTAGTTATTCTATTCGATACTAGATGGCACTGGAGGTGGAATGTTCCAGCATGGCATTTTCTAGAAAGCTCTCGCTCTGTTCCCCGACACTAGATGGCGCTAGTGCCAGGTACCAGACATTAACTTAGGCTCGCAACAGTATCAAACTCAGTTTGAAATTCAAACTTGTTAATGTTTTTTTGCATACTTCATTTATTTCCTCATTCATTACAGCCTATCGTAAGTCCACTGCTGAACATAGGCCTGCACAATATATTGCCTTACAGGCGCGTTGGCAACTGCAGTTTTTTTATTATTATTTTTATATATTATTAATTTCAGTTGTTATCAGGAATATGCTGTTGAATGCCTCGTTGGTCTAGTGGTTGTAGTAGTGCGACTGCTGATCATGAGGTCCTGGGTTCGAATCCCAGATCGAGCCAAAAAAATTAATGAGTTTTTCCGTCAAGAAATTCTCAGTAGTTTATATATATAGTATCTAATATCTAATAATATTTAATATTTTAATATTTAATATTCGCTAATACTTGGGAAACCACGAGATGTACTCTAATATGAACAGTTGTGATTAAATGTAATAAAGCAGGGATGCGCGCGTACTGTACTCTTCATTTGTTGGGCGCTGGCAGAATAACAGCGTTGTGGGTAACTGCATCATTTATGCTGAACTAGAGCCTATTCATTACTACAATATGTAATTATGGTTATTTCTGTGTGTACTGCTTATTGTAATTTTATTGGTGGTAATGAATAAATGTTTTATTATTATTATTATTATTATTAGTTGCCCGAAGTCAGGAAGTTGGCGGTGTCTCACCCCCGTACCTCGGAAAGCACGTTAAGCCATTGGTCCTGCGCCTGATCTCTCTCCGGTCGTGTTGGTTTACCGTCCCATCAGATTATGAGAGTGAGGGAATAGAGAGTGGCTCCCATAACCACTTGGGCACTATAATCCTGTCCTGCGCGAATTTTGGCCACGGCGGACTGCCCAAACAGCGATGCTATCTCCGTTGAGGCAGGCCGAGGACATTATGCTGCTGATTTCATTTTTCACTTTCCTTCTGTCGCTATCTACGACACGCACAAGCTGAAATGTATTTTTGTATGAAACATTATTGTACAAAAAAATTATAAAACACAGGTTCTGCACCTATAATCTAGTCTCCATGCTGTCTCACATCATATGTTAGGTGAAATTAGTTATGAGGGGTTTCATCATTTTTTTATATGCAGTTATACATATCATGGGTGGACACTGAAACCTTCAATGCAGTGACGCGTGTTCGAAACGCGTCCGTGTACCCCTGGCCGTTGGGTTGGCTTCAAACGCGTTCTAAGCGGAACAATGTTATAAAGCGTCTAAAAGCTCTGCATTGGTACAACAAGACTCTGGATCAAGTTTTAGCTGATGTGAGTATGGTATATTTTTTCTAAATAACAAGCTTAACACATCCATTTAAATTTTTTTTAAATTAGGTGTTTATAAAGAATGTATTCCAGCATTCTAAAAAAGTAAATAATATTATGTATTGTGTGGTTTTGGCGTAAAACGTGATTCCATTTTGTTCTGTGAATGTTGTAAGAAGTGAATATGGGAAAGTCAGAGGAATCTCAAGGATTCTGAATTGTGATGGATGGTTTTATAGCCGACAGATAAAAATTATACAGACCTGCGAGGAAGCAGAGTTTAAAGTTTAAGACATCCGTTACTGTGATGGTCAATCTGCCTGTATTTTGCTTAACCAAACTATATATTCTATGACACAGAGTTAATAATACTATAATATTTTTTAAACTAACTTTTTATTTAATGATTTTATCATTTTCGGTCGAAAATACTTATCTCATATAAAAAAATTAATGTTTGTGTGTACATATTTAATACGCCACTATACCTTTCATAAAATTGTGCTAAAAATAAACTTATTCCTTGCACTCACGAGGAGGTTATAGGCATAGTACAATTAACATACAGTAGAGTAGGTGTCGCGCGTACTTTGAATTTTTATTAGAAAAAAGTAAATAGTGGTGTATTGTACGGTGATCTGTCTAAAAGCGTTTTTTTTTCAGACGATCTTTGGAAGGACAATAGTATTGTGAGTCCAGTGTTCCATAATGCAACAGTATTATTACTTCTTACATAGAAGTCTTCAATTCTTAATTCACATAATGTCGTTGGTGTTCAACTTAAGGCAACATAATTATCATCATTTTTATATTTAAAATGTAATTAAGGTGGATTTTAATATTTTTACAGGTTGAACAATGTTGCAACTCACTAAGCCAGCGTCTGGGTGATCGCGACTATTTCTTCGGGACGTAAGTAGTTTCAATGATAATAATATATCGCTATTTATTAAAATAGTTATAGTGTAAACTATGTAGACGTATAGTCTGTTCGCTTTGATACGGTCGCCTCTGTGTCGCGCCGCCTCGGCACATGCCCTATCTTGATAAAGGTGCTGTCGTGATATCAAAGGTCTCCTGGTGTGGCGTACACCCACAGGAAAATCTGGCATTTTAAAATGAAGCGCCATAGTGAAAGGTTCTTTGCTACCTAACTTGTGTTTATTATTTATATTCGTATTTTATTACAATATCCATTAGACTAAAATAGTATTCTATTTTATTCTTAGAATATAAAAACATATTTAACAATCAGTAAAACATAATAAAATAAAAGCGTAATAATTAGTGCGCCCCCGGGTGTACCGACACTATCTTAGTAAACAGATTGTATTTGTACAGGCCGTAAATGGGAAAATGGTAGGTCATATTATGAAGGCGTTAAAGAATCTATCGCTGCTTATAACGCAGATGTAAAGTAACAGAGTTAATTGCGTTTTTTAGAGTAGTTAACAATTCGCCGCGTTTCTCCTATGCATCTCTGTGCACTTCAATTTGGTCGAAATATTTAAATTCCTCTGACATGCAGGTTTTTTCAAGATATTTCCGTTTACCGCCGAGTACTTGGCAAATCTGCACTTAGTTAAGCTTATTTTACAATAGGTTATTTTCCATATATGCACGTCTAAGTGCGTTATTCACGTATGAGTAGGATTATTGTGGTAATTCGAGACATGAAATCTCCTCGAAGGAGTTCGGCAGCCCCTTGATGTTGCCGACGACCTCGGGGATCAGCCTCGGCGTGACGTGATGCTTAGCCCTATATGTGGCCACAGGAGACTGTAACAACTGTGGTAAATAAATGAGCACTTACGAAGAACAGCATTACAGTGCAAGACATGTGATGTTCATTAGAAAATCTGCTTGCAAAATCTGTACAGTCTGCTTTCAAAGAGAGTTGCTCTTTTATAAATAAAAAATGCAAAAATAGGTTGATTACATTTTTTTAAAACTGATATTGAGTGCCATTCTGCATACAAATAGGTATCTAAATAAATTTGTATTCTTACTTTCTTAAAATAATGTAAGGTTGTTTTTTTATTTTAATATAAGATTATTATAACCGAGTATAGCAGCTAGTCTAAAATGACTGGGCTTCCCGTTCCTTATACATTAACCCATTCAAGGCGTCCTTATTACGTAGGGGAGGGCAGTTTAAAGAACTAACGCCGACAAGCGTCGGACGCATCTCATATTTAAACACTTTGACGCCGATTGGCGTTTTCCGCACATGAAAATGCTTTTTAGACAGAATTTTCAGTATTATTGAAATATGACCAGGGATTGCAAACCTTTTTTTTTGATATTTTAAGTTAAAATACTTTTAATAATAGTAATTAGTCTACTTTTTATATTTACTAAGTATAATAAGTAGTGTTTTTAAATAGTAGTTGCAGGAATAAAAAAACACCGAGAAGGGTTTTCAGTTACATGCTATTTCTAGGGCATCATAATTTGTTTCACTTCATAATTAATACTGACTTTCTCTTGAAAGTTAGGCTAGCCATCGTCACCGAGTTTAATAAGTGATGGTGTAAGAAAATTCGGTTTATAAACCAAAGCAATAAACATTTTTATGGCCCTTTTAACCATAAAATGGTACAAAAAATTATTATTCTTATAATTCAAATATGTCTCACAAATGCCTACCAATTATTAAAAATTGATAATCAGTCGTCAATGACGTATTATGTGTACAGAATAAACCTCTTAGAATTATTACTTCTAGCCAAACCCACAATCGTTGCCCAACTCACAATAAGACACGACATTCATTTGCCTCAAATTTTGCCATTTGATGCATTTTATTTTATATACACCCAAATTTCGTGTCACAGTCACTGATGAACTACTCGATACTGATTACAAATAATAATCATATTAACGCGGCAAAATTTTTAACTATCAACTATGAAATCAAGATTGCTCATAGTATGAACCTATAACTGTTTTTTAATTCCATAAAATAAAATATCTAAAATAAATATTTAATCCAAATGTTTTCAATGATGATATGCTCTCCGTTTGGCGTTTTTCGCACCTGAGGAGATTTATTTTTCTTCATTATTTAGAGAGACGGCGACTATAATGATGTTGTATGTATGTAAAACAAAAAGATATCCCTTAAATGCGAAGAGTATAAACTTTTAGAATAATCACCCCTCTCATTTCCCCAGTCGCTCTCTTGCATTTGAACTGACAGGACATTGTAGCCTGCGATATTAAATATTAATATTAAAACAACAGTAGCCTAATGGCAGGGCGCGGACCGCGAACTCAAAAAGGTCGTGGGTTCGAATTCACCATTTCGAATACTAGCGTGAACCACTCGTAACACTAGCAATTTAAGCTTACCACGAGTGGTAAAGGGGAATATTAGTAATATTTATAGCATTGTTGATATTCTTTAAAAAAACATGTGTAATAAACTTTATAAATAAACACAAGAAGACCTAAATAATAATCTTTTATTTACTATAATCCAGTTATGGCCAAAATATAATTTAAGCCGATCGGTGTCATCCACCTAAGAATGACCATTTATATGACGCCGTTGTGCGTCCACCGCCACGAATGGGTTCATCGTCATATTATTTGTATAGAATCCTATGCACCATGTAATAAAATTCTTTCACATTAAATTTTACCCATAATATAGAAAACACCAATAACAAACGCCATTCGGTCTAAAAAATCTCCTTTCATAATCCTGTTCCATGCTGATTTATCCTTGCTCTTCAGACCTACTCCTTTAGATGCCTTGGCATATGGCCACATGCGGGCAATCCTTTCTGCTACTGGACCTAAGGCTGCACTCATGATCAAACCAATTACAGGTGCCCTTTTAAGGCATCTTATAAGGATGACTAATCTAACGCAAATGGCTCTTACGGTAAGTATTCAAAACTGAATTAAACATTACATAATACATAATAAAACATTACATATTTTATTTTCGACCGTGTGGTTTAATGAGCGGAATAAACAATTAAGTGGCGAATCCTTTTAAAGACTTCGACTAGAATTTTAGTACAGGATTTTGTAATTATTTTATTAGATTAGATTCCATAGCATCTAATATATTATGGTGGGATATTAACCATCTTCAGCTTCTATGATGCGAGACGTCTGTTGCATCGATCGTTTATCCGCCTGCCAAGTAATAATCATCTATTTATTTAAAACTTTATACATAATACTTTATACAAATGTATACACACGTGGTATATATGCGGACTTAATGTCTGAGGTATTTTCTACCTAGTGTACTTTGGGGTGATGCAGAGATAGAATGACGTAAGCGTAGGAAAAAAGTTAATAGCAGTCTTTTTACAAATACGCTCTTTAACGCGTGAATTGGCTTACGCATGGGAAAGAGTGCGCATGTAAATATAGGAAAGGAGAACGAGAATGCACGCATGCAAGTCTGTGCGCTTCAAACAATTTACACGCGCGGTTTTGTGAAAACGAAAGTCGTCGTTAAACGGCAGATATTAAATTATGGAGCAACGATGTTATTTCAGAGTTTTTGGCAAAAGTCTCTAGCGTGCCATTTTATGTTTGATTTTATTTAATAATATATTAAAAATAATAAATATATAATCTATTATGTGCTTAGATCAGCAAACATAACTGCTTGTGTAATATTTCTTATAACCCTTTTGTCCATTTCTTCAGAACGCCTGTCATCAAAACGCGTGTTAAATAAAAGACATAAGTACTTACATATTATAATATCGGATCAGATGTATATATTCGTAAAGATATACCTATATACATATAGTAACATGTATTTATTACATACAATAATGTCTTCCAGATAAAATTTCCGTCACGTAGGCCAGCCTAAATGCAGACTAGCCATCAGTGCAGTACAGGATTATAGTGAACCGGTTTGTGTGCCAACGCAGGTGCACTCTCTATTCCCTCAATTCCATAATGCGATGGAGCGGAATGGAACGACAATCCGACCCAACCGGGAGAGAGATCGAACCCAGAACCAACGACTTTAAGTGCTTTCTGAGATAGTGGGGTGAAACACCTTCCTGACTCCTGGCTGCTACTGAGAATTTCGTGACCGAAAATTCCAATAACTGATTTTGGCCCGACCTGGGCTTCAAACCCGGAACCTCATGATCAGTAATCACGTTTACCAGCACTAGACCAACGAGGCAGATTCGCTGCCAAACATGATCATTACAGCAATACTCCTCGTATTAAAATGGAAGAGGTCGATATTCAGCTCGATACAGTTTACAAAGATTACGCTACAGAAGAAATATAATTTGGACGGTAACATGTGTTGATGGAAATTTGACTGTCGATTGAGAATATGACATTACGCTATTACTTAGTTTTATGCTCAAGTTTAAGTACCTATTATTTCTACAACAATTTTTTTTAAATATGTCGTCATGTTATATTGATAATAATGGATATTTAGAGAGTATCATAAATGTATTATAAAAGAAGAATAGGTTCGATAATAATTTGTAAGATTAGTGAGGGTATCTTAATAAATAAACTCCGTTTGATGTAGTTACGTATGTCTTATTTCATTTAGCCCCAAGAGGAATATTTACTAAGCCAAGCCTCTCAGATATCTCATATCAGAAAGCGTATTACTTCAGAGATGAATACGTCAAAAAGCAGCGCACGAATTAAGCGATCTAAGCTATGCATCAAGAGCTCAAGCAGAGATATTGTCGCGTGCAACAGAGATGTCTTTGGTTAACTGCTTTTATTTTTAACTTGTTTGTTTGTTTGTTATATTTTCTACATTGATGCCCATATTAAAAACATATAAAATTAAAGCAAATTTATAATTACACAGGATTCAAACCCTTTGCCTCCAAACAAATAATAATAATGACATCAGAAGGGGGCAAAGTGACTTGCGAGGATGACGATCCCAGTAAATATGACTGCTACATTAATGAAAATCTAGCATTCTTCACGCAATACGTCGAAGAAATTATTGAAAAGGCCGAAAACGTCGTAGCTGAAAGGGGATTTGGAAATGATGATAAAAATGATTTTGAAGTGATTGTAGTTCCGAATAACAATGATTATAAATATCTCAACGTAGATAATATAAATGAGTATTTAGATGCTATCGAGGAAAACAATTTGTCAAATACAACTACTTCTGTAGATACAGGAGAAGACATAATACGGATTATTAATGAAGATGATGAAATTGACAGTGATGAGTTAGTGAATGATAAACTTATGCAGAGAGCAGAAGTTACTAACGGTGACTTCAACTCTGGGAAGTATAACCTACTTAAAAAAGTTGACCCGAGGTAATTAAATTAAATTAATTAATATTTGACAGTATTTACTAAAATCAATTCTTTTCTTAGTTTATGTAAATCAGTCTGGTATCAATTAATAAGAAAATATCACAAAACGCTTACAGTATCTTGAAATCTTGTAGTGGTTTGCGTTATAAGTTGATAGGCCCATAGACAAAACCGATATTGCACCGAACCACCTATGTTAAAAATGGAATGTTTTTTGATATTTCAGGGTTTGTGTGTTATCTATTGTGATATCGGTGGAATCCTGAACATGTTTAAATACTTTGTACGCGCATGGACATTGAACATTTGAAATGTATTCTAAATCGATTAAACTTTTCATTCCATTTCTGCGGTGTCTATCGGAGGCAAATATCAGCCATGTTTTGGTCACTCCTGTAAAATTGCATCACGCCATAAGCAGAAGTGCTACCGGACCTGGTCTGACACATCAACATCTCAGGATGCATACACCAGTGCTCTTAAAAAGTAATATAATTCCACCAGGTCCTTCAAAAGATTCATTGCCAAGGCGTAGTTAGAGCACATCGGCAGAATTGGCGAGAAACTAGTTCGACTTCCTACCTGCATTCTGGTCTCTCGCTAAAGCTATCCAAGTAAAAAGGAGGGACGACTCACTGGCCCATGCCGCAAAGGAGAAAGCCGATGTGATAGGGTCTCTCTTTACGTCCAACTCGATGTCAAGGGGAACACACAATCGATCATCCCGCGGTGTGAGTGCTTCACGTAATATGTGCTGTTTACACAGCGCTCGGTGCGCAAAGCGCTCATCTCTCTGGACTCAACAAGTCCATTGGGCCTGTTAGGAGGCCCTCCTATTGTGCTGAAGACGTGCTCTGAAGTTGGCACCGGTTTTAGCGCGTCTTTTCTGTTACTCCTAATCCTTAGGCGTAGTCCCGAAATAAATAGTGGATATGAAATAGAAAATATAAATAGTAGGCTTTGTCAAATGGTTCAAATATTCAGCTCAATCTCAACACGATTCTGAATATTATATAATTTAATATAATCGATAACTAGTATTTATCAAAATATTATACAAAATAAAGGCTATAAATAAGTCGAATAGGCACTTGCCATCTAGTAGCCAAAAGTGTGCAATTTTTATAAAATAAACTGGTATCGCTGCAACCGAAAGTACTGCCATATGGTGATGTACAACTTTAGCTATCGATAAATCAAATTATGATATGAATTTGCGATAAAATTTAATTAATTAATTTATTTAATTCAATATTTTGTTTATATTTTTTGTAAAATATCAGTGCCATAGGTTTCTACTACGTTCACATGTTACACCCTATTTTTTTCCAGTCGTTAAAAAAGGTCACCACTATATACATTCTTCTGAATTTTTCGAAATAATAATTTAGATTGCCCGTTTTTTCCTTTAGGGATTTTATATTGGCCCCAGGGGAATAATTTAGATCCACCAGAATTTGTTACTATTTAGATAATTTGGATGTAGTTTTATTTATTTTTATTTTAACAGTAAGGAGTATATTGGAGACTGTTTGGATGCAAATAGAAACGAACGTCAAGAGTCTTACGTATCTATTAATTCTCGCTGTGCGCTGAATTATACAGGTTTATTTTTGTTTACTTATAGTTGTTTGTTACATTATCTTATTATATGCATTATCTGTTTAGTGTCTTTGACAAACGTTTTTTAATATTGTTTTTATAAATACGTACACGTTAGAGTACGTTTTGGGGCCTAAAGACTTCGATTCTACTAGTTATGATTAAGAGACGTGTCTGTGTGTGCACATACGTTTATTTATTCGTTCGCACAAATACTTTTGTTAAAAATAAAAAGCAATATTACAGCATATACACATTCCACTGTTAGCACAAGCTTATAATTAGTATGTTGAGAAAAATAATCATGATATCGTCTTCGCCTCCAAACCAAAACGAATAATTATGCGCATAATAAATACCTTTTAATTTTTTTTTATTTAAATCGACTATAGTTTTTTAACAACTAAAAAACTACTCAGAATTCGTTACCAAATAGGTACTAGATAGTGGGAATAGACCGAATCTCATTAATATTGAATTTTAGCTCTGTTGTCAAGCATAGGATAAGATAAAAACGGCCTTTCGTTAGAACTTGCTTAACTGATTTTGAATACATGGAACATGCTACCTATCGGGTTTATATTTTATGATTTCCTTTTTTTAATACAGCATTTCCTTTTTTTAATATTATATGTGTATGTATAAATAGTTAATATTATACTGTGATGTGTGCGGGTTTTAGAAAGGGAATGGGGTGCACAGATCAAGTCTTTTCCATGCGCATGATTGCGGAGAAGTTTTTGGCCAAAAACCAGAAAGTTTTTTGTGCGTTCATGGACTTGGAAAAGGCTTATGACAGAGTGGACAGGAATGTGTTATGGCAAACACTGAACTCATATGGGTTGAGCGCTGGTTTGATACAGGCATTAGGGTCTCTTTATAGGGACTCTAGTGCTTGTGTCAGGATCAATGGGGTCTACTCGGACTGGTTTGGCATCCAAAAAGGTGTCAGACAGGGCTGTGTAGCTTCCCCTTGGCTGTTCAACCTATTTATGGACCGGTGTTTGCAAACTTTGAAAGATGAAGAATGTGGTTTAAGAATGGGCGAGTTAACCGTCAAATGCCTTTTGTATGCCGATGATCAACTCATATTTGCGTCATCAGCGGCTGAGTTGCAAATGATGGTTACATTAATGAACTGGGAATTAAAAGAAAGGGGAATGAAAGTGAACGCAAGTAAGACGAAAGTGATGGTTTTTGAAAGAGAAGAAAGCAAAACGGTATGTGAAATAAGAATAGAAGGAGAGTTAATTGAGCAAGTGGATGAGTTTGTGTATTTGGGATGTGTATTTAGCAGGGATGGTAGATATGATAGGGATATAGAACGACGAGTAAATGCAGGGAATAGAGTGAATGGGGCACTACACTCTATTATGAAGAACCAGAATGTGTCAAAACAGGCACGTATGGTAATTCATAATGCTGTGTTAGTCCCTACGTTAATGTATGGTAGTGAAAGCTGGGTGTGGCAGAAGAAGCACGAAATTAGAATAAATGCTGTAGAAATGCGTTCTTTAAGAAATATGCTAGGGTTTAATCTGAATGACAGGGTGAGAAATTGCGTGATAAGAGATAAATGTGGTATGCAAGATGATGTTGTGACCAGGATTAAGAAAGGAATGCTTCGGTGGTTTGGTCACGTAGAAAGAATGAATGATGAAAGAGTGACAAAGCAAATTTATATGGCAGATGTGAACGACCGAGTCGGGAAGGGACGCCCTAGAAAAAAGTTTGTCGACCAAATTGGCGATATTTTGAAAATGGGCCACGTTAGAAGTACCCTTAACCGACGAGCATGTATGCGTAGATATATGGATGTAAAGGAAGCGAAAGAGGTATGTCAGGATCGTGCCAAATGGAAGTCCGTAATCTCTGCCTACCCCTCTGGGTGACAGGCGTGAGTGTTTATGTATGTATGTTATGTATTATACTGTGAATATGAGTCAGTCCACAAATATATAATTTGTTTATAAATTAACTACAATGCGTAATCGTTATGAACCATCGAGAAAACCAACATATTATTAGGATATGAATTCGAACAGTCAAATCTTTGAGTAACAGTTAGTACATATATAAAGATTCAATATTAAATTTCAGGTTCTAAATCGACAGTAAATGCTCCAGGCGATGAAGAAATTAGCATTGAAAGTTTGATGGAATATTTGCGAAAGAGGAACGCCAATTTCAACAATTGCGTTGAGATTGCCGACATTGACTAACTACCTACAGTCTCAATTTTAACATTGCTTCATTATTAACTTTATACATATTTATTTTTATAGAACAAAATTTTATTAACTTCACAGCATCAGAAAGTTTCGTACAATTAATACATTTAAGTGCCTTTTGATTGTTTCGAATTATTTTACAACAAGAATAAAATAAAAATTATAGTAAACCCTCAGATTTTTAAATATCTCTTAGATGTTTAAATTAGTATTATGCAGAATGGTACACATATACGTAAGTTTCCTTTCTTGTCATTTTTCATTTTTAGTAGCCACTTGTTTTATGGTAGTTTCGATTGGTACATGATGATACAAAATGATTGGCTGTGATACATTTTAACATATTCCTCAGAGCTGGCAATTGACAACCCATCGGTAGCATTCCTTTCCTTACCTCAGACGAAAAAAGATAGAACACTACGTTACATTCTAAGAGACACAGATACCATGCTCAACTTATTGTAAAATACGCACTCACGGACACATATGTATTTAAAATAATTTGCAACAAACAATGGTTTTAGATGCATGATAAATAATTAAATAATTATTGCGATAGAAAGAAGAAAGATTTGTGCGCGAGTGCCTATCAAAAAGTTATTCATGGTTTAGGCGTCACTCAAACTGTAGATACGAAATGCTTTCTTTTGTAAGATAGTATAGTGTTAGTTATAGTGTAGATGTAATTTCGCGATAGAAACTCAAAAGTTGCTTACGTGAGTGAGTTTTCCACTAACCATAATGTGCAATCTTTTGATTTCACCAAACATTTTCATTTATCACTAAAAGAAAATGAATATGGAAAGTGTTATTGTAATTGTAACTGAAATCTTACTTTTCGTTCCTTCTAGTAAACAATTCTATATTTTCTCCACAGGCCAACTGAGCTGGATGCCCTCGTCTTCGGTCACGTGTTCACAATTATAACAACGCGTCTCCCTTGCCGCAAACTGGCCGACATCGTTCGGAGGCACGAGACACTTGTGGCGCTCGCCAAGCGCATCGACGAGCAATACTTTAAGCGGCCATAGCGCGAGGTCTTCAAGGACATCTCTACCGTATTTAGAAGTCCTTGAACCCCCTTTCTCTTCACTTGACATCTAACTCTATCCAAATAAAATCATAAAAATACGTGTGGCACTCGGTGACTGCCGCGGTAAAGCTATTGCATAGCATTTTTTATCAACTTGTGCAATTATAATTATTTATTTATTTTATTTATGCAGTTAAGTCTTTGATATTAAATCAAGTTACACTTTTTGAGCGTGGTGACCAATAAGAAAACAATTTTTTTTCTCTTATTGAATAAATGAGAAGTTAATATTGTTTAAAATATTTTTAATATCTTACAATACATGTAGGTTATTCAGGAATTTTTATCATTGAGTTAGCAGCTAGTGTACACGCATACGTCTAGTCGCACGCACACAAACACCGTGCCGAAGTCTGCCGAGTGCCGAAGTCTGCCGAACTGAAACGACGTTAGACGATGCACGGCTTTCAACGCCACACCTCCATGCCCGTCGGAGTGGGGAGCGTGAGGTTTTTTTTCGTTACGGAATTTCTGGATTCGGTCCCCGCGCTCAAGGCCCGCGATAGAAGTTATGCAATAGCTTAATATTACTTAAAGTAAACTTCTTCCTACAAGAAATAAAAAGTTTTATGTAACTTTATGGTAATCAGTCCAAAGTTGCACATGATGCTCTTCTTCAGTCTAGGTCTAGATAGTATGTATAGAGTATTATGTCGTTATGCCTAACTGCCCGTGTAGTGGCGGTGTAAGAATATCCACTACCTCATATCATCCCGTGGGTGCCGTAAGAGGCGACAGAGGAAAACAGGCAGGAGATGGACAGCAGCGTCTTCCTAATAGCGACTAAAATTAAAAAAACTTCGGTTGCCAACCCGCTTGCCAAACTAGGCAAGTAATCTATGAAGGAGGCCTATTTTCGGCAGTGGACTTTCATAGGCTATAACGATAGAGATTATTATTATCTTATGCCTAATGAGTTAATTGGCGATCGATCTCCCATTTGCCGATCTCGGTATTTTACCTATGACATATAATTGATAATTATACCGTCACGAGATCTTGCTGGCATTTCCTATATATATATATATATATATATATATATATATATATATATATATATATATATATATATATATATATATATATATATATATATATATATATTAATTAACATTACTAATATTCCCTTTAACCACTCCTGGTAAGCTGAAAAATGCTTGTGTTAGGAGTGGTTCTAGACAGTAGTCGAATGGTGGATTCGAACCCGCGACCTTTTAAGTTCGCGGACCGCGCCCTGCCACTAGGCTACTGTCGCTTCAACTACATAAGTGGTGAAGCGTTCAGATTTAATGGCGCGTTCAGTTTTCCGAGAAAAAAAACTGTGTACCGAAAATAAGGCTATCCGTCATTTTGTGTAATATATTGCTACCAAATAATAGTGACTTTTATATAATTATGTATTATTATAAACATTAGATACTAATTATTCTCTTCCAATTATTCTTAAAATGCTTGTGCTAAGCTTGGTTGACTACGGTAGTCGAACTCGAACGGCAGATTCGAACTCGTGATTTCTAATTTCGTAATCCCCATACCCCAGCTTAACTCAAAATTATTTATTAATAATTCGTCAAATATTACCTGTGTTCAATTATTTCTTTTTCTCCATAATATTCAATTATTTCAATACTTAATTTTTCCATGTAACATTGTTGTAAATTCGTTATTGGAATTTACGCTCACCTTTCTGTTTCTGTAGAAACGGAAATGTTTACATTTACAATTTCTAACACGGGAGTACGATGATACGCACTATATCTTAAAGTATGTTAACAATATTTGTTAGTTTGCGATAAAACTGCCCATAGACCCATATTTTTAAAATGTAGGTAATCTTACTACACTAAGAAATTAAATGTCAATAATTATTAATTAATATATTTGATAAACTACATTAAATATTGTTATGTTTAACCAGATGACTAATATTTGTTGGTGTTTAAATTAGGTTGGTGTGGTGTTGATTGATAGAATCAGGCGTTACTTTGCGGAAATCCATTATAATAAAACTATAAATTACTTCGCAACCTTCCGCTAGCTAAATACAATGATGTGTCTTACCTGGATTGAAGAGCACCTCCCGCCCTCCCTCAATTGCATGCAATAACTCCGTCACCACTAGTCCCAGCACCACTACTTCCGGCACCACTACTTCCAACACCACTATTCCAGGTAAGACACACCATCGGCAATAATACAATGTATTATCTAATTGTAATTATATTGTGTAAATATATTACTAGTAGTGTCGGAGTTAGTGCATGCAATTGAGGGAGGGCGGGAGGTGCTCTTCAATTCAGGTAAGACACATAATTGTATTTAGCTAGCGGAAGTTTGCGAAGTAATTTATAGTTTTATTATTTATTGGTGTGATGTTTTTTTTTTAAATAGAGTGACTTATGTAATGTTAAAATATGCACTAGGCAGCGCTACTGATTTAACAAAACTGTCTCAATACCAAGCTTTTATTTTTAGCGTTGTTTAGAAGTGTTTACTATTTTGTATAAAGAGTAAGTTGCCTACATGATCTAAGGTAGTAGTAGTAAGGTAGAATAAGGTAGTATACATATGTAGTAATTTAGATACTGAAATTGTGCTGTATAACTTATAAATTTAAAATACTGCTAATACTTATACAATACACCCAAAATCTCTGACAAGCTAATTTGATTAGTTGAGTACATAACAATAATGGCCTGAGCACATCGTGTGCGCATGGTAAGCGTCGTCAAATCAGCGGGGTTTAGCCAAGACGACTTTCTACGATCGTTAATGATATAGAAAACCAAGAAAATGAATAGCAATGAGATATCTGAACGTTAAGTCACGTGACTGCATTGAATTCATTCATTTTGATAGTTTTCTATAGCGTTAACGTTTGTGTAATGTCATCTTGACCAACCCCGCAGTTACAATTTAAAAGGTAAAACATACTGCTTGCACGCACACGTACTGCGCACGCATTTGCTGTCTTCCAGCCAAAAATATAACGCTATAAATAAATGTCAATAAAATATAGTACAGTATTTGTTTTTAAGTAGCACAAAAAACCAAACAGGAAATTTACTGCGAGTGTGAAGATGAAAATGGAATAATAATTTTGTAATAAATTATTATATTTTTATCACAAACGAATGTTTTCTTTTAATTTTAAAGCCTATAAAATAAAAAAAGCGTTTACTTTTACATAGGAATATTCCTTAAAAATATTATTATCGTTCATTACGGATCAATAGACAATTATACTAAACAAAGAAATTCATTGCCGTCAATGTTGTAGTAGTCGTGCAAACTGTCGGGCAAGTCGAGTATGTGGCCGTGGTAGGAAAAGGGGAGATCTCCCGCCGGGCAAGGTGTTCTGCCCGGGGAGCGGCTCACACTCCTGGTGATAGTTCGGAGATGTTCTATATATACTGATTCGGAATGTTGATAGCGTGATTTAGGCTTCGGTGTATTTCGCTTGTGGCGCGACGAAAGCGCCGCCACAAGTATAACAAAATTTCTAAAAGAACTTACAACCGTGCTGTATATTATCTCATCATATTCACATTATTGAGGTGGTACTGGGTTAATTTTGTAATATTTTACTAAGATGTGAAAGAAGTTTAATACACTAGCTTCTCAAAACCCGGTTTTTGTCCCAGCTTTTTAGTCATTGATTGAGGTGTTCTTATAAGTCACAGCATAGTTTACTGTGTATATACTAATGAGTCACAGGTTCTTAATTTAAGGCATTATGTCCAGAACTATATAGTGCTAGTTATCCAAAGACAAATTAGGCAGTGCTCCGATCAAAAGCCTCTGCGGATATTCGATACTGGCAGAATCTCTATTTGTTAAACTCTTAGTATTAAACCCATAGAACACTATAAAATACAATAGAATGGCTGTCAACTTTATTTTGTATGAGGATCGGTATCGCCCGGAGCACACACATGTAATTACGTCTTATTATCACGACTACAAACTCGATTCGCTGTATTGACAGACCGAGCGAAGACTATTTTTTATTACTAGACTAGCTTCTGCCCGCGACTTCGTACGCGGATCCTGTTGCTTATGCCAGCGACAACGGGGTCGTCAAAATCAAATTCAAAGAGCCCGGGGACGGGAAAACAACGTGATGCGCCAAACAATTCGAGACGTTCCAGATCTTTCATTTTTGTAAGTCAACAGGAAATGCCCATCAGACTAAACAACTTTTGCTAAGACGTCATTCCTATATATGTTATAATGTCGCTGGGCTTTGGAGTTCCACAACAGGTGTTCCAGATCTTCAAATTTATTCTCACAGCAGAAAATACTCTTCACGTGGAATATTTTTTGCTATGGCACCATTTTTATATCTCTTATACTTTAGCTGGTCTGTTGCGGTTCTGCATCAGGTGTTCCATTTTCCAAAATAAATTATAGCCTATATGTTGCCTAGACTTAACACCTATACAACAAAAAACTTTTCATCCCGTATATTTCACCTATCCGGTGTGGAACGCACTACAAAAAATACTTTATAAACTATAGCTGTACACGTGGCTTTGCCCACGTATCGCATAACTATTTTTTATTCTATTTTTATTTTAATAATAGTCAGTGATAGTTTGTAGATTTACAGAAACACTCAAAAGACGCATCCCATACTTATACTAAAGCTTAGATACCTACCTCAAAAACTATTTAGCTTAGTAAATTCAAATTTGAAAGTTATGTAGTTAATTTACTGGTCAAAGACGTCAGGTTAATAAGGAAATTTTGGTGACGTCGAATAACAGAAGTGTTGTAATTTACTGTAACACTTCTGTGTAAACAACGTTCGTTGTTTTTCCCTCGGTCTCATTCAATATGTACAGCGAGTCAGGACTGGTGACGCGGAAGCAAGCCACGTACAGTTGTCCGTGTGAAAAGCAGCTCGTCCTGAGGTCGACACCCGCAGCCTTCAGTGTCTGCCCCTGCGACTTATTTATTGTCATGGCGAAGCACACGCTCACAGGAAACTGCACGCGCTTGAATTGAAAGGGGTAATTGTGGGGAATCAGTGGTATACGTGGTATAAACACTGTTTCGCCGACACCACAACCCGTTAGAATTTCCGCCTCAATGATATTTCTCTGCAGCGAGACGACTTTGAGCCCGGTCCCATTGCACAGTTTTGGCGGAGTGAGATTCCGAAGAAGCATAATTGGGACACCGACCTTTAGCTTAATGGTGTGCGCTGGCAGTCCACTTGCACTGAGGTAATTGAGAAATTCTACGGGGTAATGTGTAGCGTCATCTCGGTCGACCACAGTGTTTATTGAAGTGTAGATCACTTCATTTCCCTCAATTTCGGCGAGAATGCATTCATTGATAGTAGAAGCTTGGTCGTTTTTGGGTGTTAAAATGGCTCGTTCACACACCCAAGAATTATCTTGGTGCGGTATCCTATTGATGTCCCCGTACACCAGGCGAATCAAATCTTCTAAAGTGGATACCACTCTCCCAAGTATCTCAGGTAGAACCACCTGGCCACTGACTACTGGTAACGTTCCCTCACCCAATTTTAAGAGAACATCAGAAAATTCTTGGGCGTACATTCCCGCCAAGCTGTGCTCTCATATTCATCGTTAAGCGCAACCTATGAATATGTGGCCATAAGAAAGAGCATTTCAACGAAGCATTCAACTCATCAGCCCTAGTTCCTCGAAATGACCATGTCTTGAAGTGAACTAAGGCAACTGTTTAGAACGTGCTCATCAGTTGCCTCAGTATTATCTCCAATAGTGCATCTCGGAGCTCTTAGGAAGTCTTCGGACAGAAGATGCCGATATTTCTCCCACAACAGAAGCGGATTTGCAATACCGCAGAACACTAACATGACGGCAAAAAGATGTCGCAAACGACTGGGACTGTCACTAATGTTGGCCTCCTCAAGTGTGTTGTCCCAGTGCTGATCACCGTCGAGAAGGTGGCGTGCTACGCAAGCAGCGCGGTATGTGGGATACTGAATGTCATCGACTGTCCTTAGAAACGCAAATGATGTTGGGCCCCGCACTGTGTGCAGTAACATTCGCAAATAATAGCACTCGCCATTATTTGGGTGCACAGTGTAAACCCGTCCCAATGCGGTGTCCTTAAAAATTCCCGGAAACCCGTCCACGGCGTGTCCGCGTCTACGTCGATTAAATTCACCTCCTTGCTTGTCGTACGTGTAGCACGAGGTGATCTAGCAAAGTTGTCCCCTTCACATAGTCTGAAAAAGGCCAACAGAGTGGTTTGGCGCGGATTTTCCAATCTCGCTGCAACGTTATCAGGGTCAAAATAAATGCGCTGGCCATTCTCTAAATGGACATCTAAATGCATGACTGTTGGATGCCTGTCGTGTATGGAGAAGGCCAGTATCCGCCAAACCGCCTCAGAAGTGCTGATGTAGCGACCAGACTGGTACTTGGTCACTTCATCCCTGTCAGTACTCTGTAAAGCGAACGTTGCCTGGTCACTAACTTTGTTGACGTATTTACAGATGTATTTAATCGACTGTACGCTTGTGCACGACTCGACGTTAATGTGGGTACTGAACGTCCTGGAAAGTACAGGTGAGTATGGAACTATCCACCTGTTGTCGATCTCGACTGCCTGGCCACGCATAGTTAACTCAGCATGACTGTCACCCTCAGTAGGAGATCGACGCCGGTATGAAGGGTATCCATCCTCACCTGTTAGTGTTTCGCTGCTAAATCGCTTCGGGAACCTTTTTGAGCACCGTCCGTCCCTCATGCAAGGAGAATTGCGATTTAGGGCTCCGCAAGGACCATGCACCATGTGACCCTTTACAATTTGGTACATAACGGGGTCAACGTTGGGATCTGGTAGCTCAGCACTTATGACATCATCGATCTCGTTGGGCCTGATTTTATCTTTCAACCACAAAAGCAAATGCGCATGGGGCAAGCCGCGTTTTTGCCACTCTACCGAATACATGTGGCATCTGGTAGCACCAAATAGTTTTTCTTTTGTGAGAAGATCCATCAGGCACTTTAATTTTAAATGAAACACCCGAGAAATCAAGTCGTGCCTGTCATGTGGCACCTGCCCTGCTAAGAGCTCGCTGGTTATTTCGGGCCACTTAGGGTTGGTAGTGATGGTGATGAAGAGGTCCGGTCGACCGTACTTGCGCACGTAACAGAATGCGTCCTGTGTCCGCTCGTGCATGTACCGCGGACCTCCCGTAACGGTGGAAGGGAGTATCACCATCCGTCCAATATTTTCCGCGTTAGAGTCCTCTCGCATGGCGTCCCTTAGGTGCACGTAGTTTTCCGCCCTTAGTTTCCGTTGATTCGTTCTAATGAACACCAACCTCTCCGTTTCAATTTTGGCATACTCATCTACCAGAAATTGACTAAAGAGTGCACGGTAATAATGGAGATGAGAGTTGTCGTTGGAACGGAGCTGAACCATGTAACTGTAAAACTGGAGGGCGGAAGTCTTTTTGTTATAATTTGGGGCACCTGTCTGCGGGTCTACATTGTGTACGGCAAAGTGATAGCCATCCTCTCCGCGACAAAACATTAGGGGATACTGTAGGGTGTCATAAGCGCGATGTGTCTCGCTGATACGCTGTAGGCGATCATCACGTGTGCGTAAAACAATGTCTCTTTTGTCGCAATCCTGGTCAACTAAGAGGATGGCTACCTCGTTTAACGTTGGTGCGTTATATCGTCCTGGATGGGCTGCGGTCGGTCTTTTGTCTGCGCTAATAACGAATTTAAAATTATCGCGCTCGTGTTCAGGCACCGATTCCAGAGCGGTTTTGAAATCGGTAACGTATGGGTTGACACTATGCAGAGTGTTTTGTAATCCCCTTATAAGGCTCAAGCCTAAATTAGGTATGCGTCGGCATCGGACATTAGCCTGTTCAGCAAAATCTGCAATGAAATATATTTGCAAAAATTTCGGCATTTCGGTGGGAAGCAGGGAACCTATCCGATGGTAGATTTGCCCCTGAATTTTAAAAGTCGGCATGAATCCAGATTCAGTGACTTGATGAGCTCCAAATGAAGTCATCTGGAAAGCACTGTTGTAGGCTCGAATATTGCTAAAGAAATGGCTGGACTTGGGATGCTCGCTATTCAAAAGAACTCGTAAGATCTCCGGCAGCTCTTGCATAGAGTTTAGTTGTACCTTTCCAGACGCACAACACATTCCCTTAGTCTCTCCCTTCCACTTACGCGCGTGACAGTGTGCACAAACCTCCACCTCAACCTCCGTGTTCGATGTAATTAATAAATGAATTATAGGAAAACGCGCTCCTTTCTTTATTGAACCACGGTTGCTCTTCAAGATCATAAACCATAGACTCAATATCAGATGAGGATGAATTGCGAAGATTGCGACGTATACGGTCTAGATCAATTTGGGCCACACGCTGTTCGACTGACTGACTTGCCCGAATTTCCTGAATCCGCTCACGTTATTGCGTGGAATGAACAGACACTTCAACACGCTTATCGTGATATCTTTGCCGAGCAAGTGCGTTGCGTTGCTCGCGCTGCTCGTCTGTCTCCAAAGACCGAGCTAAAGCATGCTGTGAGCGGTCTGCACTAAGTCGCGTCTCACGTTCTTCAGGATTCTCAAGTGATCGAGATGTGGCAGTGCGAATACGTTGGGAGCTTAAACGCGAGTCTCTCTGCGTGTAAGTCTCCGTAGCGCGAGATACTGCGTGGCGCTCGCGATCGCTTGCTTGGCGTGTATCGTGCTCCTGACTATTCTCGGGCGACCGAGCAGTCTCAGTGCGGAAAAGCTGAAGACTTAATCTCTGCTCTCTCTCTGTTTCCGTTTCGGAAGCGCGAGATAAAGAATGACGCTCTCGGTCACGCGCAAGTCGTATCTCACGCTCCTGACTGCTCTCAAGTGATCGAGCAGTCTCAGAGCGGATATTCTGACGACTCAACCTCTGATCCCTCTGTGTAACCGTTTCGGATGCGCGAGACAAAGAATGACGATCTCGGTCGTCTTCATTTCTCGTTTTCCACACTTTCCTGAGACCGAGAATGCGGACTCGTTTAAATTCTAAAGTCCTAGTTTCTGCGGACAAACTTAGTGCATTACGCTCACGGTTAGCACCCAGCCGTTGTTCACGCTCTGCGTCGGTTTCGAAAGATCGAACTAACCTGCGCATCTTAGAAATCCTTGAGTTTCGAGACAGATTTGATCTTTTTCTAAAAGGCATAGCTAAAATTATTAAGAAGGAATTTTTGAAAATTCCTTCTTAATCCGATACTAACGATATTCAAAACAATGAAAATGAAAAGTAATCGAACGTACTTAACGTAAGAATTGCTGTTAAGTAGAATAATAATTATTCACAGGAAAATTAAACACATCAATCAACACAGACAACAAATGTAACTGCCGTTTCGATAGGATGAGAGCGGCCCATCGACACCTATAACATCACTTTTTGGGGACGAAACCATAGCGCGATCTAACTCAACGCCAACGACATCTAGTTAGAAAACGGAAACTACATATTATTTACCCAAATGAATTAATTAAATCATGAATTAAAACTAAATTGTAGTTAATTTAACAGACAAGTACATTATTTTTGCATTAAAAATATAGTAACAGCAGCAAGGAACAAAACTAAGAATTACATACTTAAATCAATTAATTACAACAAATTTGCTTAGTAAGCAAAGACATTTAAATAGGTAGTAGTAATAGACCGGACATCAGTAACATAATTGTCATCTGTAATTTTTGTCCTATAGGATATATCTCCGATTTTCGTCATTTAGTCTAAGTGACATCGTTAAAAGGTCAAGACGCATTCATTTTATAATAAAATATTTTTAAAGAAAATATGCCTGGTTGTGCATTAAAGTATTGTAAATCACGATATGGAGCACCCCCCCCCCCAACAATTTTTTTTTTAAAAAAAAAAAAAAAAAAAAAAAATGAACGTGATTTCGGTTTATTATCGTAAGAATAATTTGTATTTACCAAATAATCTTTAAATGATTATTTTGTGCATTCAATTACGAAGAAAAACTTTTTAAAATTAATATTGCTTACCTCCTATAACATACGGCGTGATAATATGTAGCCTAAAGCCTTCCTTGGTAAACAAAGAACATTTTTACTTAATTTCAATTCAATGTATCCAGTAGTTTTGGCGTGAAGCCGTACCATACACACAGACAAACAGACAAAAATTGTAAAAAGTCACTTTTTATCATCAGTTACGTTTTTCTTTTTCTTGAAAATTCTCAATGTACAGTTTTTCTTTCGTTACTGTTTTATTATAAGTATAGATTTTGTCTAAAATGTGTTTTTATTTACAGGTCGTTAAACGGAACAAAGAAAAATCTGTATTAGAAAAATAAAGTTCATTTTAGACCAGTGTTAGTAATTACATAAAAAACTATTGGTTATTTGAACGCTATTGCGTATAATCTGTTATGCAGGTTATGCAACTAAGAATATGATAACGTATAGATAATCCATTACTGAACAGTCTGCACGTGTAAGCAATCCCAATTTGAAAACAAAACAACGGATTTCTTAGTTTGTTATGTATGATGCCGACATTCGAGTTTATAACGGGCTACGATAATAAAGCGACAAAAGAACGTAAACAGCTGTGTAATTTTTACTTATTTTTGATACTTTTAAGAGTGGATGTAATGCTATAAAGTGTATGAAAAACAAGCTAAACCAACCAAAGCCGAATGAATTCGACGCTTTAGGGAGTTTGTTGTTAAATAAAGTCACGTTACATCGAGTTTACACTGTATTTACAAAATATAAATAGTTTCGACTTACTGGTTGTAGGATATCTCTCCTTTATTTAAATTCCATTTACCGCTGTTCTTCCGATACGTAATTATTGCACAATTTTTTAGGGTTCCGTAGTCAACTAGGAACCCTTATAGTTTCGCCATGTCTGTCTGTCCGTCCTCGCTTAATCTATGTGACCGTTAGCACTAGAAAGCTGAAATTTGGTACCAATATGTACATCAATCACGCCGACAAAGTGGTAAATAAAAATTGGAAAAAAAATGTTTTATTAGGGTAGCCCCCCTATATGTAAAGTGGAAAGTAATTTTTTTTAATTTCAACCCTAACGTGTGATATATTGTTAGAAAGGTATTTAAAAATGAATAGGGGTTTACTAAAATCACTTTTTGATAATGTCAATAATTTCGGAAATAATCGCCCCAAAAGTAAAAAACAATGTGTCCCCCCCACCTCTAACTTTTGAACAAGTTTAGAAAATATGAAAAAAATCTGAAAGTAGAACTTTATAAGGACTTTCTAGGAAAATCATTTTGAACTTGGATGGAAACAACAGTACACACTACCGGGAGCAGTTGCAGGAGCGCGGAGCGCTGCTGGAACGCGAACATAATGGATACCCACCTTTAAACTCATAAGTGGGAACACTTATTGTGACGGACGGGAAACTACGGAACCAAAATGAATAGGGGTTTACTAAAATCATTTTTTGATAATGTCAATAATTTCGGAAATAATCGCTCCAAAAGTAAAAAACAATGTGTCCCCCCCACCTCTAACTTTTGAACCATAAGTTTAGAAAATATGAAAAAAATCTGAAAAGTAGAACTTTGTAAGGACTTTCTAGGAAAATCATTTTGAACTTGGATGGAAACAACAGTACACACTACCGGGAGCAGTTGCAGGAGCGCGGAGCGCTGCTGGAGCGCCAACATAATGGATACCCACCTTTACTCATAAGTGGGAACACTTATTGTGACGGACGGGAAACTACGGAACCCTACACTGAGCGTGGCCCGACACGCTCTTGGCCGGTTTTTTTTAAATAATTTACATGCAGCGACGCTTGACACGAAAATTGAAAACGATTGATTGTGTTAACATTTACAGGTGTGAATTGACATGTTAGTGGCTACACGGGCTCCGCCCACTCCCACGTTCTATTATAATTGTTGGATGTACTGCTCCTTGTTTGTATTAATTTTTATTTTCGTTTATATAAATAAACATTATACACTTTATATTTTTGTTAAGCCATTGATGTTATGTAAACAGGAACAAATAAAATTAGTCACAAATAGAATGCATACATTTATTTGGTTTCCATCACAATTAAAACAGTCACTAGGTACTTTCCCCATTTAAGTTTCAAGCACTATCAAACTATACACAAATCATTCATAAACTTAAAACTTAATGTAAATTAATTTCAAATGAATTTACTAACAGTGGCATAATTTAAATCATTCAGCAAACAATATGTAAATTATATTTATACATTATGAGAGTTACTTTTTTACTCAAAATATCATTCGGTTGGTCACATTATCACAAAACAAAATAAATATGTAATTTAATAGACAATTTTGGCTCATATTATCTACTAATCTAAAACATACTTTACAATTTCATTAATTCCTCGCTAAAATTGTCTACAGGAAAACAGCGTATAAAACAAAAATCATCTTCTCTTATACACATCACAAGCTTCGATTGAGATGGATGAAGCGGTCTGAGGGGTTCTAAATACTCTACTCTAGGATGTCTAAAGAGCATCTAGAATCTTCTAGTTTGGTGAAGGATCATTTGACGCACGCTGAATGTGGACAGTCCGAGACCAATTGCAGCCAGGGCGACTGCCGATCTCGACATCATTTTCTCACGACTCGCAGGCTGTAGACAGAAATGAAATAAATTAGTCAATAATATAACATTTTTGGCTATAATCATGAAGGCACAATGTTTTTGGTTTCATAATCATGATTCCCGCCATACCCTCACAGAATACCAGCGTAAAATAGCAGATCAGCTGTGTTTCGTATGGTGAGTGCAAAAAGGGGTTCTTTTTACTGGAAACGGGACATTAGATCTCAATCCTCAGGGGTGACAACGTATCTGCATTTTTTTTAAATAGAATTATGGGTGACTAACGAGGCCACAGTCCACCTGACGGTAAGTGGATGCTGTGGCCCATAAACATCTACATTTATCCTCGATAACGAATCAAAACGTAGATGCGTTGTCACCCCTGAGGACTACGATGGAATGCCTCGTTTCCAGTAAAAAAGTGTCTCCGGATCTCTACACTCACCACACGAAACACAGCAGTATTAAGCTGCTATTTTACGCTGGTATTCTGTGAGAGCGTGGTCGAGCCGAGCCATTCGTGCTACATCCAGAATATAGCTGCAGCGTGGGACTACCACGTATAATTTTGATTCCTAATTGAGGACAAATGTAGATATCTATGGGCCACAGCATCCACTCATCATCAGGTGAACTGAGTGCCCGTGTGTCACCCTTATTATATTTAAAAAAGTTCCCGAATAAATTTCTGTACCCGACCCTTATGCCATTGACATTGACTGAAATCAACTCGGAACAGCAATGCAAACACCGCTAATTGGCGTCAGGAATAAGTAAGAGTGTCGGACTTCTAGGTAGAAAGTTCTACCAAGGTTTAGGTTATACAAGGCTTTTAATGTACATGATACGAGTTAAGGCGTCAAACTTAGAGTGCCGCCCGCCTACACGTCCATTACGTCATTATAATTAAAGTACTACTAAATTAAGTTATTATTCAATCTTTGATTGAAAATACGTGGAGATAATAACGATAATCCATTCAAATATATTTGGTTTGTCAATGATACTCTCACTAAGGTCACCCGCTTTTTATTAATATAAAAAGAAACACCGAATACCAGTTGTACCGAATATGAATATAAAACCTATTCGGCCAATACCAAGACTATAATAAAAACGCATAACATTTGCAAACTGGTTGGCAGTGTTAAGATTTTACTTTGAAGGTTTTATTAAACAATAAATATTACAATCACACTTCATAAGAGGCATGCCAGTACTCGGTACTGTGCGAAAGGAAGATCTAAACATACTAATTAAAGGGTAATCCCTTTTGATAGCGTTCAATGTATGCAGATACAAACGCAGCCCGGCCACAATTTCTTCACCAGTATACATTAGAATAACATTACACTGCCGCCACTACACGGTAAGTAAACTGGCAACCAGTAACGGCAAATAATCCATCTGTCTTCGGACATGACCACTTGCCATCACGTGGGACGGGATAATAGACAACAACTGGAATAAAATATTACAGAAAAGTATTTTTTACTTGTGATACTGCTAATTCAAGACAAAATGTACTTCACGAGAAAATTACGTTAAGTTTAAAATAAATATAAATAGACGTTCATAATCGTTTTTACAAGGAGCTCAGGTTCATATAAAATTATCTAATAGTTACTTATCAGAATTTACTGGAACTTTCGCACAATTTCTGTGACATCAAATATTAATAATGAAGAACGTAACTCAAGTTTTATGAAAGTAAGGGTAATAAATAAGCGGAGTCAGTAAATGGATGCTGTGCTGTAGCGGAGACACCTACACCTACCCTCGATTAAGTATCAAAAATCAAAATGCAGGTGCGTTTTTACCGTTGGCCCCTGAACACTAAGATGGATTGAATGTCTCTTTACCAGTTGGCAATGGCACCGGTCCTTCACTCTCACCATACAAAACAACAACATTAAGCTGCCATTTCAAGTTGGTATTCTATGCGACCATGGTCCTTCCCCGGTTGAGTCGAAGCCTGTGCTGCAGCCGTAATATGTTGCAGCGTGATTCTATTAAGTACAAAGACGGTTGGGGATTACAGCGCAGTATTTTTTTTACTTTTTATATTATAACACATGCTTACCACAACCCACCTGGAACATCTTAATGTAAATCCCATCTCAGTAACAAATCCTATTTACTCTTGCCTTGAACTCAAAAACACCCACTCACCAACAAAAACCGTTTTCATTGAATATCACAACAAAAAACAGGGAGAATTAGCATGCAAAATGTAATGCATAAAATGCATTTTACAGAATACCGAGAGGCTGGCCTCTGCGCTTGTACTCGAGGCTGAGAAGGTTGGTCTCAACCAAATCAAGGTCACCAATGAGCTTCTTAGCACGTCTCAGCACTGAGTCCAACACTGCTAGGTGATCTTTTGCAGCACCAGGCCATATGTAATAGCAGTACATGCACGACTGAACTTGGGCTTTATTTAAGGTAAGAAGCTGTCCCGGCGTAAAGTACCGCCGCACCCTTGCAAGAACACCAAGTTTCTTTGCGGCTGCTTTGGCTTTGGACTCAATGAACCGCCCATACTTGAGATACTAAGAAAATTCAACCCCTAACTACTGAGGGCGGTCAGTGTACTCCAAGGATACATTCCGGAAATTAGGAGCCAGGGTGAGTGGACTCCTTTTAGCAGTGAAAAGACACGCTTGTGTTTTGGAGGCGTTGAATCTCACGAGATTGTCAGCGCCCCATTCGGAAACTGCCTGTAGTGTGAGACACGCTCAATCATAGACTCTCTTTCGGACTGGATTTAATCCCGACTGGTTCGAGCACTTGGTTGGTATTTCTCCACAACTGTCCTATCGTCTGTATACCCATAGATACCGGGCATAAGCAGATCATTAAAGGTTCTGTAAGTCATCACTGAAAGCACGCATTGGCTTTTCACTTTTGTTTTAAGATTCTGACTTAGCATAGCTTGCTTAGGGTTCGGAGACAAACCAAATGAGATTTGTTACAAATTAATATTAGATAAAATGAGTATGTACGATTTCTCGTACATGTATCCCTTTTAGTTACTAAAATTCATTTCCTGCGGTATTCTAGCTATTTCTAAACCGCCACAAAAATAAAAAGACGTTTAGTATTTATAGTTGTTTGAATAGAAATAGGTTTCAAGCTAAAACTACAAACACGCGGTCACGTGAACGTTCGCAGCTGTTTATTAATAGCTTTTGTTTCGATATGTACGGCGCCACTCATTTTCAACGAGTACAATAATTGGCGCTTTGACAAAACACAATATATTATGTAGATAGTAAACAAACTAAATAATTCTGCATGTAATGTATTGCATAATTAAAAGATAAGAGTAAATTTACTTATCAATATTATATTATGGGTCGAATTGCCAATTATAGCTCTGCTCTTAAATGTAGCTACTGGCTGTTGACTAGTTCAAGAGATTAGGGCAAGTTGGAAGCAAAGTCCGTACACAGAAATAAGTAACAAACGTGTAAGTTTATATACAATAAAGACAGTATAATTAAAGTCTGTTAAGCATTCTATCTTAGTCTTTTTGAACTATGTTAGTCTTTTTGTTTGATGTTGACAGGTTCGCAAGTGTCCCAATGGCTGCAGTAGCCCATTACCACCAGGTGGACTGTAAGTTTGTTTGTCGCTTTAATTTTATATTACAAAAAAGAAAACATGATAACTTGTTTCTGTGATGTCACCATTCAACTGCGCGCACCGCCGAACATTCTCAAGGTCGCAAATATGTATTTGTCATTCACGCCTTTCCCATTTGGCACCACCCTGACCAGACACACCTCTCTCGTTTCCTTCACATCCATACAATTTCTTCGCGTACCTATTCGTCGGTTACCTACTCTTAATGTGGTTCTTCAATATATCGTCAATTTGATCGATACACTTTCGTCTAGGGCGTCCGTTTTTGATTCTCTCACTTATGCAACAGTCATGTGAAAAATCTTACTTCAACGTTGCGTAACTAATTTGTCAGCTAGAAAACAATAAAAACTATTTGTAGATCCTGTAAATACAATTTACGATACCTTCATATTTTGCTTTGTGCTAGCGGTGTAAGAGAACCTATCTCGCCATGTTGTAAAGGCACCTATGGAAAATATCAGATAGTTCCTATGGCTTTCGACAAATGGCGTAATATTTCTAAGCCGATGACGGTAAACAGCGTCGCAAGTGCGAGATATCTATTATTAAGATCGCCAATTCGTTTGCCAATTGTGACAATTGTGGCAAACTCTTTGTTTAGTAATTACGAAAGTTAACCCCGACTGACAGATAAAAAGACAAAAAATTTAAAATGGTTTTTCAGGTTTATGTAGCATACAAATAGCCCCCTTAGTTCAATACAAGGCAGTTATTTCGAATTGACCTGGGCTGTGTGGTGGGAGTGAGGGGCGCTTGATGCAGCGATTCGCAGGTGGAGGAGCGCGAGCGCAGCACGGGCGAATCAACAACGGGATAGATCTTGTCCAGCTATGGACTTTGAAGAGAAAAATATTTTTTAATTGCCGAGTTTTACAAGATTTTGCTTTCTAAAAGCACTAGACTAACATTTTAACCCATTTCTTTGTCCCGTGTACTAGATATGGTTCACTGCTATTGTCTTACTATTGTGTCTTAAAATAGGACATTAAAGTGTTAAATAGTAATACCTATTTACATACATATTATAAAAGCCGAAAAAATTGTGTCCATAGCAGTATATGTAATCAATGCATAAAATATAGGTCGTGCAGTTGATATAACCCATATCTTTGTCGTTTATCCTCTAAACCTACATTTTTATCAATTATGCACCCGTTTATAAGGCAAAAAGGTTAACAGGGTCATGAACTTGACTTATTTTGAGACTACTTTTTAAAATTGGAATTCAAAAAGTATTAATTAATTCATTACACCTAAGCAAGTCAAAATATATAGATGATATTTATTTTAACACGATCACGCTGCAGATGTACTACTAGATGCTAGACCAGGAATGAATCGGCTCGACCGGGGAAGGACGTTCTCACAAAATACCAATACCTATAATGCTAATTTATTTCGAATGGAGTGTAGACGTCTGTATTTATCTATATATATATTATATTAGTCTGTATATATATATATATATATATATATATATATATATATATATATATATATATTAGTGTCTATGGGTACAACATCCATTACAGTCAGAGGCTGACTGATCGTTTGTTACCAATACTATATTATCGAAATAATCGTGTTCTATTAAGAAATTAATATCAATTTTTAAATTTTTTTTCGGTCTGTTTAAGCAAGATATTCTTCTAAATGGCTGGTCCAATTGTGATGACACTTAACGAACAGATAGCGAGCAAGGCCAGAAGTGATCTAGGTCTCTAGATATAATATATTTTATCCAAAAAATTGTGGATTTATTTATTCAAAATTGAAAAGTTGAAATAATTGCGAGTTTTGATGAAATAACTGTTTAAGTTTTCAATTTTACACAAAAAAGGTCCTAACACTATCTTAATTTTTTTTTACTTCGCCATAGAACAAAACTATGACTCTTAAAGATTAACACGTTCATTGTCATAGTTCATTGTCGCGTGTCCTATATATTGGTCATTGCTATTGTCTTACTATTGTGTCTGCAAATCGAAAAGTGAGTGTTAAAGTGATAAGACCTTATATATGGAAAACTATTTGATCTTCGATATTTATTCTAAATATTTTCCTATATTGCACCTAGTTTTCTAGATAATAGTAAAAAACTGAGTTTAAAGTGGTTTTTCTATATTAGAACAATGTGTGTCCAAAGGCCACTATTATAGACCAGTAGGTTTTATGTTAATTTCTACGCGGACAAAGCTAGTCAATTAATAAAATAATGTTCAACATTTTCTTTATTGGTAATAGAAACATTTATGGAATCGCCTCAGTAGTCATGTAAACGTAGATGATTAAAATTTAGCATAGAAATTATAAAAGCGGTTATCCAAATACGAATGTAAACTTAATTAGAAAATTATCAGTTACGTAATTTTTATGTATTTATGAAACATTTTTCGAAAGACACGCCAGAAAAATATATTGCTAGATAATAGTATATATTATATAAGTTATTTTTAAGTTTTGTGCAGCTTGCACGCGCATTATAATAAACAAATGCGTAAAATATAATAAAATCAGGTGCGCAAACCGCTCATTTAGTAATTGAGAATTTTAGAACTGGCGTTTAAGTCTTCAGTATTATTGATCACGTCTAGGCAACTAGGAACAACGACCTCGTACCCTCGCATCTGCGCTCTGCAAGTAACTGCGTCGCAGCTCGCGTTAAATAATAGACAGTAAAATGGAAACGCACTAAGGTTCAGGGATCACAATATTATTTTATAAACAATGCTTTTTTGTATACAATTAGTCTAACTTTTCAATTAGTATTTCACGAACAGAGTACAAGAAAGCCGTATGCAGGCGCAGTGGCTAATTCGATTCAGCACCGGTCCAACTAATATTTACAATAAAGTGTTGATTTATCATGTGAAAACCGGCACGTCTGATAAATTAGAAAGAAAACATCTGGACACTAACGAGGAAAAACACATCCTTGTCTTAAAATCTTTTTAAAAATGAGAGAAGCCGGTTAAATACACTCAACTTTTAGGAAGTTGAATGTATCGAGGTTTAACTAACTGCCTTGTAAGCATTTGACACCGTTTTTGCGCTAAAAATATCTATCACAAAATGTTGGCCGAAGGCCACCACCAATCTCGACCTTCAATGTGTTCTTTTCAACGAAGGCTTAGTAACAAATATATAATTGTAATTCCATTCGTTCTATATACACTTCAAATTCTTATGTACAGCGATGACCTACCATACCACATTCTAAAATTATTTCAAGTTTGCAGTAATGGCGTCAACATATACGAAATGTTTTGTTTACGTTATAAAGAAGAATAAAAACATCTCAATTATTTTATTTTTCGCAGTTGGAAATTTGTGGCAATAAGATTGCTACAAATTGATTGACCTTCATACGCACGTATGTTGTCACTCAGTATTATTTTTCAGCAAAGTTAGAATTATTAAATACCAAAATTTTCCAAGAAAACGACGATTTCCAATTTACGCATAATGAGCGCAAATACTTTAGGTAGACTATCAATCAAATTACGTTACGTCTCTAATAAATCGCTTGTTATCAAGTATGTTCACTCCGTGGAATGTTAACTCATGGGACTGACTACAACAACAAAAATATTTTTATTTCGTAAAAAATATAACTATTTTTTGTTTGCCATATAACATATTTTAAACAGCTTCTCATTTTTTATTTGAGTACATTTAAAAACAAATACGCATTGGTCGGTATATATATATATATACTACATAAATGTCTTTGATTTTTATATATAGTGAAATCTGATAACATCTCCTAGCAATGATATTTTATAATCTTCTTATAAAGTTCGCGGGAAATAAACATGACCGATAAAGTTCTTTCCACAAGGAATAGATCCTTCATCATCGATAATAGTGTACACTTTTATGAAGGCCGTAACCTTTTTGCCTAAGCCCTTCGTAGTTCTCAATATTACATATTATTATACTATTTTATTGTACCTTGATCGATAGTTCGTATTTCGACCCTACTTTCAGGGACGAAAGTGCCATATTGCCTCCCGATTCAATGGCATTAATTTAGTACCCATGCGTCAAATGTCTAGCTCTATTGTTTATAATCACCAAAGTTAATTCAGGTAAACATATAGAAAAAAAAAATTCACAACAAGGAACCTCATTCCACAATTATTCAAAGAAGCAAAACAAAAGACCTATCTAAATGTGTTAATGGCGCAAGGACTACGAGTATGGGTGACGACACATAGGTATAAGTTGCACGATATGTTCGTAGTCAATCTTTAAAACTGATAGAAGCAAAAATAAATTACTTTCTTTTTAATATCGAACGTCTAATTTCTTTCTACGAATCATTTAAAATTTTAAAGAAACTTTACAGTATTTTATCTAAAATACCTCAACAATAAATGAGCTTTTGCCTTCGTAATTAATAAAACTGATACGGCGTTTATGACTCGTTATTATTAGGTCTAGTTAAATCTAGTTATTCAAGTCAATTCGATGCGACCTATCGTACGTGACAGATATGGGGTCTAGATTTCTAGTACATTGATTTTAAGACTACGCGTGCGTTTTAACAATCAAAATTATGCGCATAAAGACCGATTTACACTTCGACAAGTACAGTAGCGAGTTTAGTTACAGGGCAGTTGACAGTAAACGGTTAAGTGGGCAGTAGCGTTCAAACAATGTCTTTGTGGCGAGTTTAGTTAGGGACATTAGTTCATAGAGTTCGTCGGAGTATGACGTTTCAAGACTACAGAATTTTTCTGCTTTTCGTTCAAGAATTGAATGATCCAGTCATAGAAGCATTAATGGTTGTTTTTAAAGAAGTTTTTAAGAATTTTCATGAGTGCAGCATCTCGAGCAGATTTAATTTTACAATTTGAACTTCTATTACATAAACATTCGTTATATTAATATTCCTGCAAATTTATACGTGATATCTTCCGTCCATTTCATTATTAAAACTCAATATAAAACGTATTAAATATTCAATAAACAGTATCGTACAAACTTTGTGGCGAGTTTAATTATAAAAGTACAATTGTACGTTTTGGCGCGCAAACGTTGCGTCCTGTCAACTTATACACTGAACTAAACTCGCTCGTTTACACGAACGGCGAGTTTAGTTGCGGGTGGCAGAAGACGCGCGGGTAGGCAGCACTTCGCACTTAACTCGCCGAAAAATAGCTCGGCCGGCTATCCCGTTCAACTTAATCGTTAACTTGCTACTTAACTCGCTTATTGCCTTTCAAACGAGGTTTATACTTAACTCGCTAGGTTCGCAAGTTAACTCGCTACTGTACTTGTCGAAGTGTAAATCGGTCTATAATTGGATTATAAATAAAACGAAACAAATAAACAAAAGACAACACAATGTGATTCAAAAAATACGTTCGTTCATTACTACTATTATGATTGCCGCATTAGTGACAGTGTTCGGCAGCTTGAATGTTTGATTCTCTTGCGCCGCCAGCACACCGCAAACACAATTCGTAGAATCCGCCATTTCTTAACTGAAAAGCGGCGCGTGATCTTAACTTACCGTTGGTAGGCAACGATTCCCCCGCCCGAAACTTCCTTCTTACCCGATTTTGAAGTCGTCCAGTGGCCTATACATTGCGAAGCCTAAATAGCATGATGGCAACACATTTGCTACAATTCTTATGCGTCGGTCTCTTGGATTTACCCTGACGCAACATTGATCTTCAATAAAGCACAGTGCCAACAGCTGACTTGCAATATGCTTATCTAATTGGTGTTGAAGTCTCACTTATCCGTGGTCCGAGGACAATGTCTATTAAATATATTCATGTATCTGTACAATTATGTTTTTTACATGATTGATGATTACGCCTTTCATTTTTTATTTATTTTTATACCAGTCAAAAACAACCTGCAACCTTAATATCTGTTTCGCGATACTTTTATCACGGTTATTAATTTTCCAGAATTAAATTAGATTATACCTGTATTTAGAAATAATATTCCGAAAATTTTATGCTAATAAATAGTATTAATCGTACCAAAAATACACGTGATTTTGGGTAAGACGAAAACTCACCACGTGTTACCAGTGGGGAGGAAGGAGGTTAATTTTTTTTAAAAACATCACGTGATTAATGGACGACCTTAAAGTATGATAAAGTTACATTCTATATTCGTCCAACAGCTAGGTACAGAACTCTTCTCACTTCCGAATTCCGAAAGGGTTTTAAGGCAATGCAGTTGTCCGTCGCACTGCTCCAATGCGTGATGATGGCACGCTTACTTGTGGCATAATAATTACAACCAAATCAGGATATCAACAAATCACATGACAAATTGTTGTAACATTACGTATAGTTTTGTTTTGTGATGTAAGGGGGATCATCTTTCTCCCTCCAAATGCCTCAAACAAGGCTTTAATGACCGACATCGGCGAAAGGTATATCTTAAAACGTTGCACGGAAATGTCACATATTTTAAGGTAATTTGAGGCAGCCTAACCAATGTGGTATCGGCTTTATGCTTATCAACTGACTTTACCCAGCATGATAAGTTGATAAGTCTATATAGTAATACTTTAATTTTGTTTATAGGAAATGAGCATACGGCTTACTTATTTAAAAATAACCGCCGCCTATAAAAAACTAAAAGAATTTCAGTCTAAGTCTAATTAAGTAAAAATTAGGAAAATGCTTCCAAGAATATTATAATATTTTATGGGTTCTTTTAAAGTAAATGGTGTTCTTCTAACCTGTATTATGTCTCAACCTATACAATCTCCTTTATTTCGCACAATTCATCCGGTCCTTGACTTCCGTTTTATATTACACTACTCTTACAAGGTTTCACGTAAAGTGTATTATATTGTGGAATCCTATCACAGATACAACTAATTTTATTAGGCTACAATATTGGTGCGTGTTTCCGCATCTTATTTAACACAGATAATGTAAAAATGGTGGTACATTTAAATTTACGAAACACATAGCGATATCTATTCATATTGAATAAAACTATTCCGCTTCAGCTTTATTTACGTTACTTTTTGAAGTGAAAACTTCTTTAAAATCGTTTAGATTTGAAACTCGATGAAACGAAAAAGCGACACTATAAAGAGACAGATATACATCTATAGCATTAGTGAGAGCAAGATAGCGAGAGAATAGATAAAATATAATATTAAATTAATTATGCTTAGGCTATCTAGTGTCTATTTTACGTACCACCTTGAGAGTCAATTAATTTTTGTTCGAAAAAATGACGTTAACCTATAAAATGCAATAGATGACGCTATTGCAAAGCAATTCCACTCGAAAGAAACGATTCTTTTGATTTATTACACTAAAACTTGCCTCTACATGTCTAGGATTGTAACAAACAAAATAATTAAGTATTTAGAATACTTGTGGTTGAAAATGATCGTATTAAATAAATCATTTGACGTGAAATATATTTATTTTAAAGTAGCTGATACCCGCGACCTCTTCCGTTCTAATAACAACTTTATATTATACTAATAACTTTATATTAAAGGAATATATAGCAATATTTTTTTAAATAAGGGTCAAGTGTATAAGAAATAAAACTTAGAAATTCTAATTGAAATCTATCCAGTAGTTATTCCGCGATGTAACGATGATAGAAGATGAGAGATGTACGAAAACTGCAAACCTCTATCTTTTTATTTATATAGATATCATTTCATTAGAATGTTTTTCACTTGTACTAAGTGTGAACTGCGCATATATTTATTTTTTACTTTTTCTTCTTACTACAAGCCAGTGCTTGACCACAATCACACCTAGTGGTAAGTGATGATGAAGCCCTAGTTTACTGTCTTAACATAAGAAAAGTCTATTCACTCTCGCCAGAAGACACTCAGATTGCATTCAGATATATTTGGACTTTGCTATACGCATTACAAAAGATGAAGCAAATAGTTTGGTTCTAATGCGTGGAATATCTTTAACTCTGAATTAGCATTACTCTGGGTTCGTATCGCAACTTTAAGTTCGGGACGTCAATCACCTCAGTCCTCCCTTGGCCATGGGTGCTGCCAAGCACCATATATGTATAGTTTATTTATTAGTAGTTTGTATATATTATGTAGTTAATTATCATTTGTATTGTGTTATCTTATTCTATATTGCCACACCTACGTCAAATTCTCACCACTCCATGGGTTGACTGGTAGAGAATGCCTCAAGGCATTAAGTCCGCCCTTTGTATTATTTTGTTAAGGATGCAATAAAGAATAAAATAAATAAATAAAGCACCCGAAACTTCGGGAGTTGAAAATAATTAAAATTCAACGAAATAAAATCCGTAAAATAGTTTTATTCAATGTGCAGTGTTCGCGCAAATATAAGAAATGGTTATACGAAGGTTTATAGAGGTTTGGCAATGGTCGTACACCTTCATCAATCTTCTTATTTCATTAATATGGTAGCCGCCATGGTAAAATAAACCGAAAGTTCAGATTGATACAGAAAAAATGAGCCTTTCAGAATAATTAATACAACCATCCTTCCTGTGTTGTCAGATTTTTAATTTTAAAGAACCTTTTTTTAAAATATTCACAGGCCGCACATGGCAGGCACATTTAACATGAAGCTGAAAACAGCGTCTTATCTGGTCCGTATATGTGTTGTATATTATACCACAGGATAATTTTTTATTAGAATAAAGGTGACAACCGAGCACACAGTCCACCTAATGGTAAGTGGTTACTGTGGCCCATAGACATCTACATCTATCCTCGATTACGAATTAAAAGGTAGAGGTTACCCGTGAGGATTAAGATGGAATGCTTTGTTTCCAGTGAAAGGGTCTCCAGTTCTCTACATTCATCATACGAAACACAGCAGCGTTGAGCCGCTATTTTTTACACTGGTATTCCGTGAGAACGTGGTTCTTCTCCAGTCGAGCCGACCCATTCGTGCTACAACTATACTACTAATATAGCTGCAGCATGGCTCTACCACGTTACAGCCTATGTCCCACAGCTGGGCACAGGCCTCCTCTCATTTCTGAGAGGGTTTTAAGGCAACGAAATGTACGCCGCGCTCCCCAATGCGTGTTGGCGAACTTCACATGTCTTCGAAATATTTTTTTTCTTATCTCTCATACACGCCGGTTTCCTCACGATGTTTTCCTTTACCGCCGAGCGCGTGATAAACCAGCACTTAAAATTGCAATTAACAATTTCATTATTGTCGGTGGGGATCGAACCCGGGTTGCTCGCGTACTGCGAAATTTACAGCGAGCATTTAGCCTCTGAGCTACTACGGCTTCTTCGGCTCTACTACGTAAAAATAATTAATTCTATTATCGAATATCGACATAATTCCGACTTATTTAACTAATAAAAACCATTACGGTTTTTAGAAATACATTCCATTGGCCAGTAAAATTAGGTTAGTATTATAGTACGACGATCATGTGATTAGGTAAGTGGTTAGATAACTGATGACTAGCCGGAGCCAACATAGTTTTATGACGTTCAGATATAATTTGTTAGTTTTCTTGGCTTGGTATGTCTGCATCCAAGCTAAGTCTGATTTCATCGCACAAACGTTACATTTGAATATTACGTGATAATACGTACGACACGTGATTGCTTCATAAATTAATGGTTTAATTGCTTAAGCGCAACCGATGACTGACTTTCTGATATTGGGACTTGCCGTGTTCAAAATAATCCACGAGAAGAGCGGAGGCGCGGCGGCGAGGATAGTTCTCGGTTTGCTCGAGTACTTTGACCTACGACCTGGGGACCTTCAAGAATAGAGCTTACTCCTTTCTAAAGGGCCGGCAATGCACCTGCAATTCCCCTGGTGTTGCGGTTGATCATGGGGTAGTCACTTAATATCAGGTGAGCCGCATGCTCGTTTGCCCCCTCTTCTATAAAAAAAAATCATTCTCTGTGCCACCAAGGCTCTTAGAAAAGACTGTTATAGTTTTCTCTTATAAAATAAGGGCGACAAACGAGCACACAGACTACTTGGTGGTACATTTATACGGTGGCCTGTAGACATCTACATCTATTTTCGACGAAGCATCAAATTACAGATACACTGTCACCCCTAAGAAGTAAGCTGAAATGCCTCATTTCCAGTAAAAAGTGCCTCCGGGCCATTAAGCTGTTTGTTTTACGCTGGTATTCTTTGAGCATGTTCCTTCCATGGTCGAGCCGACCCATCATTTCGTATTTTTTGACCGAAACGACATTTTGTATGGTGAGTGTAGAGAATTGAGACCCTTTTTAGTGGTAACGTGGCATTCCATTTTAACCCTCAGGGGAGACAACGCATCTGCACACAGAAATAGTAATAATAAGACAATAGAAATGAATTAGCGCTCGATTACTTTCAAAACCGATGTCGCCACATACCTATTACCGTATTGTCTTATTATTACGATTTCTGTGCATCTGCATTTTGATTTTTAATAGATGATCAATTTAGGTGGCTATGGGCCACAACATTCACATAATATAGGCGGACGGTGTTCCCGTTTGTCACCCTTACTTCTAAATAAAATATATTAACCAATTTATTTTCTAAAATAAACCTTATTCTTTCGTAACAAGACATAACATGCTATCAACTTACACATAGTAACACAAGTAAATTGTTGCCAAGTGCTACTTTGTATAAATTATTATGTCGACATACGATGGAAATACACTGATATATTTTTTGTTACAGATAATGCATAAATAAACAAGCTTAACTTACTACCCTCACTACTTTGAAATACAGCCTTTGCCGTGTGGTGGGTGTGTAAATCTCATCACCCCCTTTCGTTCTGCAGGGTCGTAAGTCGTCAGTAAAATCTTACGGATTTCTATGGATGGTGATATAACCATCTCATCTCTAGAGCCACGCGGCAGCTTTGCTGTTGCACGTATGGGCCGGCTCAAACCGGGGTGGTACCACGACCTCACAGAATACCGGCGTGAAGTGGAAGCTCTGCTTCCGCGTTTCGTCTGGTGAGTGCAGGTGGCCGGAGGCCCAAATCCCCCCCCCCCCCCCCCATCAACATGGTAGCGGAATTAAATAATGATCGACTACCCCGGAGGGTACCAGCACCCCTGGAGAATCCCTCGCTGAGCATCCACGACCATGTTTCTCCACTTCTGAGCGTGGGTGCTCAGGCTGCCCCGCGTATTCTGGGGGGGGGGGCAAAATTCCGCTCAAGACTACAACTGCTCGGGGCAAACGGAGCAACAAGACCAAGGCGACCCCTGCCACGCAGTCCGTGAATTTCTGCAATATCAGGGGACTTCACTCTAACCTAAACGCCGTCCACTACCATCTCGAGACGGCGAGGCCGGCTCTGCTCTTTCTGACCGAGACGCAGGTGTCCTCTCCGGCTGATGTCTCGTATCTCTCCTACCCGGGGTACAAACTGGAACACTCCTTTGTGCCTCGGGCTGGAGTTTGCGTTTACGTCAGAGAGGACATCTGGTCTCGACGCCTCGGCAGACTTGAAGGTTCGGACCTGTCCATCCTTTGGCTACGCGTAGACAGCGACGACCATCCGCGCGTCTACGGGTGCCTCTATAGGTCCCATAGCGGTAATGCCGAAACAGACCGACTATTCGACCACGTCCAAATGGCTGCAGATTCGTTGCTACAGCAGATCCCCTCCGCAGAGATCGTGATCTTCGGCGACTTTAACGCCCATCATGCCGAATGGCTTGGTTCACGTTTAACCGATCATGCGGGGAGATCTGTTCATGATTTTGCCTTGGCATATGATCTGACACAACTGGTTACTTCGCCTACGCGGATTCCAGATGTGGAGGATCATGCACCTTCCCTGTTGGACCTTCTGCTGACCTCTCACCCGGACGGATATCAGATTTCCGTCGACGCCCCTTTAGGCTCCTCGGACCATTGTCTGGTCCGGAGTGTGGTGCCACTCACGCTGAAATCGCGGTTGCATTCTGCAGGCTGCCGCCGTGTTTGGCACTATAGGTCAGCCGATTGGGATGGGATGCGGTCTTTCTTTGCATCCTACCCTTGGGGGCGGGTTTGCATCTCGCCGGATGATCCCAACGTTGTTGCGGATTCTGTTGCTGATGTGGTACTTCAGGGTATGAAACTTTTTATTCCTTCCTCTGTGGTGCCCATTGGAGGCAAGTCTCAGCCATGGTTTGGTCGCTCCTGTAAAATAGCATCATGCTATAAGCAGGAGTGCTAACAAGCCTGGGCTGATGTATCAGCGTCCCGGGATGTAAACACCAGCGCTCTAAAAAAGAAGTATAATTCCGCCTCTAGGTCCTTCAAAAGAGTCATTGCCAAGGCAAAGTCAGAGCACATAGGCAGAATTGGCGAGAAACTAGTTCGCCTTCCTTCTGGAACCCGTGCATTCTGGTCTCTCGCCAAGGCTGTCCAGGGGAATTTCTGTCAGCCATCTCTTCCATCTCTGCACAGGGAGGACGACTCACTGGCCCATACCACAAAGGAGAAAGCCGATCTTCTAGGCTCTTTCTTTGCGTTTAACTCCGCCGGGGGAGTACTCCGCCGACCATCCCGCGGTGTGAGTGCTCCATGCCGGAAGTGCACTTCACACAGCGCTCGGTTCGCAAAGCACTCCTCTCCCTGGACACCCACAAGTCGAGTGGGCCTGACGGAATCACCCCAATTGTGCTGAGGACGTGTGCTCCAGAGTTGGCACCGGTTTTAACGCGTCTTTTCCGGTACTCCTACTCCCTAGGCGTAGTCCCAAAATCATGGAAGACGGCTTACGTCCACCCGATCCCTAAAAAAGGTGACCGCTCTGACCCGTCCAACTACCGGCCAATCGCCATCACCTCCTTGTTCTCCAAAACAATGGAGTCCATTGTAAACTGCCAGCTCATGAGGTACCTTGAAGATCACCAGCTGATTAGTGACCGCCAATACGGTTTTCGCCGTGGTCGGTCAGCTGGTGATCTTCTGGTCTACCTAACTCACAGATGGGCGGAGGCAGTAGAGTTCAAGGGGGAAGCATTGGCCGTTAGTTTGGACATTGCGAAGGCCTTCGATCGGGTTTGGCACAAAGCGCTTCTTTCGAAGCTCCCTTCCTATGGGCTTCCCGAGAAATTGTGCGATTGGATCACCAGCTTTCTTGCAGATCGGAGCATCAAGGTCGTTGTAGACGGTGCAAGCTCCGATTGCAAGCCTATTAATGCTGGTGTTCCACAGGGCTGCGTGCTATCGCCAACGCTGTTTCTTCTGCATATCAATGACATGTTGCATACCCGTAACATTCATTGCTATGCAGATGACAGCACTGGTGATTCTCTTTACACCGGCCGAGCCAATATTTCTCGGGAAAACGTCTCTGAGTGCCGGGACAAACTTGTATCTGAAGTCGAGTCTCTGCTGGACAGAGTCTCGGATTGGGGGCGACTAAATCTAGTCCAGTTTAACCCCCAGAAGACACAAGTTTGCGCGTTAACCGCTAAAAAGAACCCCTTCGTCGTATACCCTCAGTTTCAAGGCACTCCCCTTGTTGCCTCAGCCAGTATCGGAATCCTCGGCGTCGACATATCGAGTGACGTGCAGTTTCGTGGTCACTTGGAAGGGAAGGCCAAATTGGCCTCTAAAAAGCTTGGCGTGCTCAGCAGAGCGGGACAGTATTTCATGCCGGCACACCGCCTGCAACTTTACAAGGCGCAGGTTCGGCCGCACATGGAATACTGTTCCCATCTCTGGGCTGGGGCTCCTCAGTACCAGCTTCTTCCACTTGACCGCATCCAGCGCAGAGCGGCTCGAATCGTTGACGACCGAGTGCTTTCCGATCGGCTCGATTCACTGGCGCTGCGAGGAGATGTTGCATCTCTTTGCGTATTTTATCGCATATATCACGGGGAGTGCTCTGAGGAATTGTTCGGATTAATCCCAGCCGCCAAATTTCGTGAACGCACTACACGTCAAACGTCCCGATACCATCCACACCATCTGGATGCTTGGCGGTCCACCACTGTACGTTTCACAAGGAGTTTTCTTCCACGTACAACCTCTCTGTGGAATAGTTTACCACCGGCGATTTTTCCGGACCGATACGACCTGGGGACCTTCAAGAAAAGAGCTTACTCCTTTCTAAAGGGCCGGCAACGCACCCGCAATTCTCCTGGTGTTGCGGTTGATCATGGGCGTCGGTAGTCACTTAACATCAGGTGAGCCGCATGCTCGTTTGCCCCTTCTTCTATAAAAAAAAAACCAGGCATAAAATATGTAGACTGGCAACGGACAGCAGCGTCAAAGGTGTGAAGTCTAGTTTTGCAATTGTCAATCCACCAGCTTAAGGGTACACTAGTCGCTTATTCTTTCATACAAACGTAGTCCGGCGATTACTCCACTGTTTGATGGTGTACGTTCAAAATAAAAAATGATTTCAATTTGTCTCATCATTATCTAGCCCTGTTTGGAAACAAAAAAGTAAAAAAAGAGTATGTTTAAAAGTTATAAGCGTCGAAAATTCCGAATTTCAACACTATTTTTAACACATCTTTGGGCGGAAATAAATACCATAAGAAGAACGAAAATTGCAAAACAGTTACCATACAGGGATAGATTAGTTGTTCAAAAATGCAAATAATTTTATTTTAAACAGATACATTCAATAGATTTTTCGTGACATCCAGACTACCAAAGGTTTGTTTATAAAACCGCGCCCGTTTTTGTTATAAAACATCTTGCCTTTCGCTACAAATTGTTTCCCCGATCAGTGGGAAGGACGGAGGGGGGGGCGCAGCGCGCACTCACACATACTCACTAGGTTAGCCGCTGCCATCTATTTATGGTTGTAATACCTACATATCTAAATCTTTATTTAGAAAAATTGCTTCCTTTTGTTCGTGTCCATTGCTGAAGCCGTGATCTCAGACGAAATAAAAACTCAAGACAGAGTCCCATCGAACAACGCACTGAGGCAGGTAAAACTACGCCTCGCCTTGTACATACACAGTTTCACGCACACAAATATAACGAAACTACGCCTTAGGTTCTCATTCGAGCTATTCCAGCGCACGGAGTGTCACGTTATAATAATTCGCAGTTTTTAAAGAAAAAATGCCGAATTGTTTTGCGAAAGGGTGTAAAAACCAATCTTCCAGAAATAAAAAACAGGATGGAATCACATTTCATACGTGAGTATACATAAAAATCCAAATTTTTAATTAATCATTTTTATTATTTATTCTGACAGGTTGGAACATAAAACGTCGACAAGTGTTGCCACTAGTGAGCGTCACAGTAGTCCCCATTTATTCGGTAATTTATTAATGTGACGCGTAACTTAATGTAATTCTATTTAATGTATTTCTATTTTACTTATAATATTTATAAAATTATTGTAGGTGTAAATACGCATAATTTTTTTTGTTTTTCCATGTTTTATCATCACTTCAAAAATCTATATTTTTAAGGTTCCCCATCCGAAATAAATACATTATCGGATATATATCAGGAAGTACAGCGCATTACTTGTCAAGGGTCATAGAGTGTCAAACGTGTCTAGCTCGCTTACAGTCGGATGAGATATTTGACTTCCATAAACTGATATCTTTAAAAGATAAAGGTGGCTTAATCTTTCCGTCGAAAGACCTTTTTGAAATTTGCGTAATTTGTGAAACTGTTGTACGTAAATTATGTAATGAAAGCATAGTGATAATTACTGAAAACCAACACAAATCAGTTGTTATTAATATTTTGAAACGATTTATTGGTACTGACAACGTTTTCTCTAAATTGGAGACTGAGCACAATTATGCTGGTCAAGAGCATAAAATAAGCTTAATAAGATGCATAATTGAAAAATATTTATCAATTCGTTTCCACCATATTTCTAAATTGGAAACAATTTCCAAAACGGTGGACAGTAAACGGCAATATTTCAAAAAATTGACTCAACAAAAAGGTTATTAAAATAAAAACACTGTTTCTTTCATATTACTATTGTTTTATTTTCCCCCTTCTTAGTTGAAATAAACATACTTACATACATAATAAATAATGTATTACTTTGCAACCTTCCGCTAACTAATTAGTTAGGTTGCAAAGTAATAAATTATTTATTATTATGGATTTCCACAAAGTAACGCCTGATTCTATCAATTATACTTACATACTACTTCTTAAAGTGAGGTATACAATTGAAAAAATTGCCAACTTATCTTTTTTACTTATCCATTCATCCTGATAGTACTTAAACAATAATATATTAGGGTAATAAATTTTTACTGCACGGCAACACTCGGTAAGTGCACACATGTTTACCAAACCGACCTCACTTCTTTGTTGACAGCGCTCTGTCTTGAGTTTTTATTTCGTCTGAGGCCGTGATGAATATAGCTGCTAAAATGTGCCCATAAGTTTGTTGAAGCACATTTAGTTAAAATTGAAAACAGGTAGGTACATAATAATAAACTTTCGATACAGGTAGTACATTAGGTACTTAACTACTTTAATTTGCTAACTAACGAAAACATCTCATAGATAAGCACGATTATCAAAAATCTTAAAATTATCTATTAATTTAATTAGAATAGGTAATTTTTAGATTTTCGATAATCGTGCTTACGTATAGGAATCTCATATCCCAATAGTATATCTAATGTAATTTATGTAAGTACATAATAATCTAAGAATTAATTTACAAAACTATGTGTTTTGTAAATTGTTTTTATTTAAAACACTTTAACACAACAAAAACATGAAACTGAGAAGAAGCACCCGATCCGCCGAAACAAACTCAGAGAGGTCAGTCCAGGTATTACATTGGTCATGTCATACGAGAACCAGGCTAATATGGTCCTTTGAAGAAAGAATCATACAGATGTGAGTGGACAACTTAGTACTTTTTAGGATTCCGTACCCGAAGGGTAACCAGCAGGGCCCTATTACGGAGCCTCCGCTGTCCGTGTGTCTGTCAGCGGGCTGCATCTCATGATCCGTAACAGGTAGGATGGTTGTAATTTTCACAGAACGTGTATTTCTGTTGCCGCTATAACAGCAAGTGGTAAAAATAAATTTGAAATTAAAGGATATTCTACTAGAAAAAGAAACGTGTATTTTTGGCTTTTTTGATCGATAGTAATATGTATAGGTATTTAAATCTTGTAATCGGAACTCGGAAGTCCGATTCGCACTTGGCAAAATATTTGTTTATATTTAACCTTACCTCAGACATACTCATATTTTTTTATATATAATTTACTATACTACTATATAAGCTACTACTAAATAAAATAGCAGTAGCTTTGCTATGATATTATAGTATATTTTGGATAAGATAATATTAAATAAATAAAAAACTAGAGCGCATTATATAACAACCTACATATTTTATAGCCTTTAACATAACCAAACATAACTAAATTTATCATATTCCATCTACTATTTGATTTACAATCAATCTCTAAATTGTAGTTTTCTTCTAATTACTTACCTTGCCTAGACGTGTTCTTTGGACTTCTGTAAGGAAGTCTGTGCTGTTAGTATTCCGTTTATACACGTTACTATTTTGATAGACGTTTGTGCTTGTCCCCGCAGTGACACAAAGCCTATTGTTGATAACTTTCTAAGTACTAAGACAATATTTCAAATCGCTATTGAACACAAACAATCAATAAACAATATACAAACTAACATTTTTTATTTATTAATTCACCTATATAAAAGCCCCACTCACATCAAAATCGAGCTGTCGAAAAAGCAGTTATCCTGACACTGTCTGACATATACTTCGGGGAGTTGCCTGTGGGCTATTATAGCTAACTAGCTATGGAAAGTAAATACCTATTTAGAATACATAGTACCTACGGTAATATTTGCATAACCTACAGTAAAATACAAAAACATAAAGAAAACATGAAAAGAAAACATGTTACACTTTTTTGTGTTTGTTATAGAAATTGTTAAATTTTTTCAAAAAAAGTTTTTTATGTTACCGTTTTTAGTTGAGAGTTATGTCCCTTTAGTGGGTACAGGCGTGATATTATATTGTGTGATTATGTAAAGAATGCTTAGATAGGCGATAGCAGCAATCGCGGTTGATTTGCTGTCATTTATTGAAGAGTGCCCCCGATTTCTCCAAGATCCCATCATCAGATCCTGATCTCACCATCATCGATTACCGTGGGATTATCTGGAAAATATATCCTTTCAAACAAAAAAATAATTTTCCAAATCGGATCAGGCTTCAGGCATCTTCGAGAAATCGGGGGATAGAACATACATAAACAAAAACCAACGAATTGAGAACCACCTCCTTTTTTCGAAGTCGGTTAAAAAGTAGGGAAAAACAAATCAATGGAATTATTATATAATAACAACATCTACTTAAGTTCACATAAGAACTTTCATAATAACAACTAAGTACATAAATTGGGTTCATAATAATTACGTTTTCACACAGCAGATCCTAAGTTATAATAACACCAATTTGTTTTCTCTCTCCTTTCTCTTTTTAAAATACGTTACCCCCACAGTAGGATTTTCTCCAGTATCGCGGAGGCAGTTTACAAACATAAATTGCACAAGGACAAACATTCAGACACGGTACAGCTATTTGTAGACCATACAAATATTTGTTCCGTGCGGGATTCGAACCCACGGCGCCCCGCGCAGCCTCATTGCTAAGCCACTGCGATACGGAGTTCAAATTGCCGTTTGAGTTTATGTTATTATTCAAAAATGAATCGCATAGGTAAGTACGCGATGACGCCGTCTCGCATTGCGTCACTCGAGTGCTTATGTGTGTGCGCACTAGCTTCTTACTGCTCATCACAGCGTCTATCCCTTACGCACGTGATGTTGGCTGAGATAGCATGCATTTTTACCCCACCCACCACTTAGTTCGTGCCATCGACTAGGGCAACCTTAATAGACGATTATAGTAAATCCTTACTACAACGAGAGTTTACACTATGTGCAAAACAATAGTGATCAAAGAGTAATTGATAATTTTACATGGTAGAGCAATAATGATCAAATAGTAAATGGTAATTTTAGGTGGTAGAGCCACGCTGCAGCTATATTATGGTTGTCGCTTGAATGGGTCCGCTTGACTAGGGAAGGACCATGCTCTCACAGAATACCAGCGTAAAAAAGCAGCTTAATACTGCTGTGTTTCGTAAGGTGAGTGTAGAGATTCGGAGACTTTTTTTTTACTGGAAATGAGGCATTCCATCTTAGTGCTCAGGGGTGACAACGTGCATTTTGATTCTTAATCGAGGATAAATGTGGATGTCTATAGGAAACAGCATCCACTTACCATCAGGTAGACTGTGTGCTCGTTTGTCACCATTATACTATTAAAAAAATTACATGGTGTATGAATGTCCACTACACCATATTGTCCCGCAGATGTTTTAAGAGGTAATAAAAGAAAACAAACCAGGAGATAGGGAGCAGCATCTTTCTGATAACACTAAAAAATAAAAGCTGTAGTTGCCAACCAACCTGACAGGCATGACAATTATGGCAAACGAGAAAATTCATAGGGAACAGTAACGGTTAATAACCTAGAAAAGGAAGATATACTATATATATATATATATAAATATATATATATATATATATATATATATATATATATATATATGTATATATATAATTAACAATTAATAATTTATGCCATCAGTTCACTCTCAATTTTTAGATATTCATAACAATTATTAATTGCAGACGACAGTAGCCTAATGGCAGGGCGCGGACCGCGAACTCAAAAAGGTCGTGGGTTCGAATCTGCCATTCGATTACTGGCATGAACCACTTCTAACACAAGCAATTTAAGCTTACCACGAGTGGTTAAGGGGAATATTAGTAATGTTTATAGTAATGTTTATAGTATTGTTAATATTCTTTTTATAAAAAAAAAAACAATTGATTATGAGAGTAGAATTTTTCAAACCTAATAATTTTGACTTATTCTACATTTCACAAATTTATGTTAACACCCAGTTTTTTAATAGCAAAATGTATAAAGATTCAAGAAATATCTTCTTATGATATTTATTTTTAGATTTTCTCAACGATATCCTTAAAACATATGTTGAGACATTTTTTTTGGGGAATACTAGTAAAAGTTAAAAGTAAAGTTACAGCTTACATACGTCCCACTGCTGGACATAGGCCTCCCCTCATCTCTGAGAGGGTTTTAGGGCAAGGAAGAGTCTGCCGCGCTGCCCCAATGTGTGTTGGTGTTGGATAAAACTAGTAATTACAAAATATTTTCAAAGATTTTAATTGGTTATTATTATTATTAAAATATGAAATTTAATTCTCTATTTGGACAGCTTTAAACTAATCTTTTAAATAAAAAATTAAAACTTAACACATCTGCATTTGGGCTTAACCACATTTATAAATATGCCAAATTATGATCAATATTTTCATGAAATAGTCTAAGAGAAAAATGTCTGTGACAAACAGACACCTGGGAGATTACTAGATAAAAAGTTATCACAATAGGCAACATTGGTACCGAACACTAAAAAATTGGCAAAATATATCAATAGGTGATGGTATCTGATGGGTGGTGTTATTATCTTAGGCAATCTTATTTTCTTCAGTTAATCCATTAAACAGTTACCACCATTAATTATGTTGTGATTTATCCATATTTCATTGCAATTAACAACAATTTTACTTTCATAGCTATAAATAATTACCAAATTATGTGTCAGTCAACAAAGGAGTAGACCACATTTGGCTAAGGCAGCTGATTTTTAAATGTGAAAACTGTGTATTTAGCAATAAGTAATCAAAAGCTAATTAGGCTTTACCTGCCTTTGTTTGGGACCAACTTTATTGGGATTTCAATCAAATTTGCACACCGATTATAATCAAATTTGCACACCGATTTTAATCAAATTTGTTTCTTTTTTGCGAATTTAAGGATTTTTAACAGGACATGAGAAGCCTATGAGAAAGCCTTTGATTCCGTCGAAATTTGGGCGGTGCTACAGTCCCTTCAGCGGTGTCAAGGTGACTGTCGGTATACTGAAGTGCTGAAGTGTTTGTACAGTAGGGCTACGATGGCTATCCAAGTACAGAACCAGAGTTCGAAACCTATCCAACTGCAGAGAGGTGTAAGACAGGGTGACATTATATCACCAAAACTGTTCACCGCTGCGTTGGAAGATGTTTTCAAGCTACTGGACTGGAAAGGATACCGTATTAACATCAAAAGTACATCACTTACCTTCGATTTGCCGACGATATAGTCCTTATGGCAGAATCGCTAGAGGACCTTAGTACTATGCTCAATCACCCCAATGGTGTCTCCCAACGGATAGGTCTTAAGATGAATATGGACAAAACAAAGATCATGTTTAATGTCCATGTCACACCTATGCCGGTAGTTGTTGGGAGCACTATGCTCGAAGTTGTTGACGAGTATGTTTACCTGGGACAAATAGTCCGACTAGGTAAGTCCAACTTCGACCGAGAGGTCAATCGACGGATTCAACTCGGCTGGGCAGTATTCGGGAAATTACGACACATCTTCTCGTCAGGTATACCTCAAACTCTGAAAACTAGATTGTACAACCAGTGCGTGTTGCCAGTGATGACTTACGGATCTAAGACGTGGTCCTTCACCGCTGGCCATATGAGGACACTCAAGGTTGCTCAGCGAGCTATGGAGAGGGCTATGCTTGGAGTTTCTCTGCGTGATAGACTCAGAAATGAGGATATCCGCAGTAAAACCAGAGTGACCAACATAACCCAACGGATTAGTAAGCTGAAGTGGCAATGGGCTGGCCATATAGTTCGAAGAACCGATAACCGATGGGGAAGAAAGGTTCCCGAGTAGCAGCCTCATACCGGTAGGCGTAGTGTAGGGCGACCCCCCACTAGATGGAGTGACGACCTGGTAAGACACGCAGGAAGTCGATGGATGCAGATGGCTCAGGACTGTGCTTTGTGGCATTACTTGGGGGAGGCCTATGTTCAGAAGTGGACTTGTGAAGGGCTGTAATGATTTTATTTTTTATTTTTATTTATTTAACAGATACACCATTGGCTTATCATTAGACATTGTTAAATATAACATAATTGGTTTTGTTCAAAATGATTCGCCTTTAAAGGTATAATAAATTAAAGGTATATACAACATTCACAAAAATAGTGCAGCTATAATGAGACAGTTGTTAATTTACTTAACTAGAACAATATCATTATTAAATTTACAAGTAATTTGATTACAATGAAACTAATGCTAAACTTGAAGAAGAGAGAGTTATAAATACTTATTACATAATCTAGCAAATTGTGATACGTTATCCGTATGGAAAATGTCGACATCGCCGTTGGTGGTTATGTCGTTATACGTTAGCATTAACCTATTTATTGGGGCTCGTTTATCTAAATTTGTTATCTGGTTGGGTAGACAGAAGATTTTTGGTAATCGGATGTCTTGGAATAGATCTTGGAACTCTGATACTTAATTGATTTAACAGTGCCGGTGATAGTAGGAGGCTGTGAATTAGCTTATGAAGTATTTTAAGATCACTAAGTCGACGCCTTTTTCCGAGAGGCTCTAATTTGAAGTGGGATAGCCTAGTATTATAGTCAGCACGGTAAGGACAAGTTTGATCTTTAAAGGCTAAGTAGCGGGTAAAATTGCGCTGGATACGCTCTATTCAATCACTGTGAATTTGGTATGATGGGTTCCAAACAGGTGATGCATATTTTAGTGTACTACAAATAAGAGCTTTGTATATAGTGAGAATAGATATAGGGTTCCGCAAATCCTTACATATTCGCTTTACGAATCCTGCCATCTTCCATGCTTTGGATGCAATATTATCAATATGGATGTTGAAATTTAATTTTTTATCGATCATTACGCCAAGGTCACGGACTACTTCGGATTCTGTTAATTTTTCTCCGTCTACAAAAAAACTGGAGCGAATAATGTTTCTCCTTCTGGTAATTTTTATAGACAGACATTTCTTAGGATTTAGTAGCATTTTGTTACTTTTGCACCAATCTGAGATAGAGGTGAGATCTGTCTGTAATCTAACTACATCATCTGGAGACTCTATAACCTTATACAATTTTAAGTCATCTGCAAATATTGAGTAATTACTAAAGGAAATGTGAGCAGAAATGTCATTTATAAATACCAAAAAGAGAACAGGGCCGATATGCGACCCCTGTGGAACGCCTGAAGTTGGATAAAACGAAAAAGACTTGAAACCCTGTATTGTTACTCTTTGAATTCGATTAAATAAGTAGGAGAAGAGAATGATGATGATGATGATAGCAGGACATGACAAAGAGTCGCCGAAAAGGGCAGAACAACGTCTGCCTGGCTAGTTTATTATAAAATTTTGTGTGTATTGACAATAATTAGGTTGTTAATAGGAATAGTGCTCATCCAGACAGAGAGCAGGTTATAGTATATAGAATAAAAATGTGATGAGCAAGTAGTTTTATGAAGAGGATTATTTATCTATTCATTGAACACAGGCTATCAAAAATTCGCAGCTGAACACAAAAGTCTCCTCCATAGAACGCCTTATAGGGAGGATATTTGCCATAAATGTCACACTTGACAAGAAGCATGGTTTTTAGCTGTTATTGGTGATATAATGTATAAAATGTAAGTGCAAATGTTTGAAACACGGTAAATAAAATTAATTCAATTTACTTCATGAGTGCAAATTAGAATTCAAGACATAAAATTTATTCAAATGTTATGAAAATGTGTCCAACTTTGCTCTGATGTCTGGTGGCGGGGTGGAATTGGTGCACCATAAGACAAACATCTAAATAGACACATTTTAAAAACATCACCAGTAAAAAGGTATAGGAATACTATCAGACTGGTCATGTCGTAGTTAGGCCCTTTTTTACAGCAATTAAAGTAAAAAATAAAAACTAAACTCCATTCGTATCATACTTTTGATTATAGAGCTACATTGTGGCTAAATATTGAAGTGGCTTTAATTTATTTTAGTTCCATTATAAAGGCATGTTATTCGATAATCAAATTTCTAGAAATGATAGTATTATTTAAATAAATTAATACTTAATAAATTAATGAGATGCAAAGAGAAATAAAGTTATTTTAAAGTAATTCTATAATGGTATTATATTATATTACCTACAAGTAAAAACGAAAAATAAATTCTCACCTGCGAATATGTGAGTCTCAATGCGTAAAGAGCAACTTGCGTCGTTTTCATAATGTCCAAACCAAATTATTTGCTGTAAAAATACGTACAATGTTCAAAAATTGTGTAAATATAAAAAATCACAATTATGTCCGTACGTAAAAAACCACAGAAGTTATCTTTTTACGAGGACTTCTAACATAACCTAAGTAAGAATTTATGACACTTGTGAATTTTGACGAATATATTTTTAAAAAATTGTCTTAACTATTTAAAACCATTACGTTAAACCTTTTTGCTAAATAAAACGGCATTTGAAAATGAAAAATAAAAATTTCCAAGATACCTACAAGCCCCCTCGATTACCGCGAATGAAAGAATGGTTCATAGACTACTAAGAGAACATTACGGAATGGTTCAAACCAAGGAGAACGACCACTACGTACTAAAGCATAGCCCGCCTGTCCTTGAAAATTGTAGAATTTATAGCGGCGCTGACGTCGGTGAGTTGTGACCGCGAAGTTAGCTGTTTATGAGTACAATTAGATGAAGTTAGTTGAATAATGTACTAATTTTCTTCGCGGCATTGGCGAGAAAATTTTCATGCTCCGTAATTTTCTAATTTATGACAAAAAGAAACATTAAAAAATGGAGAAATATTTTATTGTGGTGGATGTGCAAGTGGTTTAGCATCTGATCGGAAAAATAGACCGAAAATGACTTTTATTGACCGAACTCAGTTATGGTGTCCATATTTCTGGGACACTATTTTCCATAGAGATATAATACCTATACTTCTAAGTCAGTGCTATTTTCTACGGCGATCGTTCTCCTGTTCTCTAACCTTCATGGTTCAAACTATTTTTTTATTAACTGGCTTTACGGCTCTGGGTTCTATTTCTTTTTTATATATTTGTACCTTCATTTTTATATATTTTTCTTCACAATGTGCTAATGCGTCACATTGCGAAGTTTTTGGGAGATTTTGACGACAGCTCAACCCCACGGACAGTTGACGACGACAGCCACTCAGTTCATAAGGCGCCCAAGCGATCAAATTAACTTGAGGTTTATATCAACATCTAAGCACTTGTTTGGTCGTTTTCTCTAACAGTTGACACGCGCAGACACTTATTTCACAAAATCGCATCACTTTTACGAATTGAAATCTTTTTAAGCGACAAAACAGGAGCGACAATCCGTCAACGGCCAAATTCCCGCCAAAACCTTTCTTCAAACTAATATCTATGAATAGTTCACAGACTATTATGAGAATAGTTCATTCAAAAGTTCAAGAGTCAAGACCGATCGTCCGTTTTTCTCAATCGATTTGACACGAACTATAGTTTGAGAGATTGGGAGTATAGCAACTGAACCAAGACTACAATTTTATATAGAACAACAGGAAAGTTCACTGCTGTTCACCTTTACTTCTTGTCCTCGTTCATGTCCACGAAATTAGAATTAACGATAGCGATCTTTGAGTAATAGGCCCACCACACACTACATTCGGAATTCTCTAACGGTACGAACGAGTCGGCCACACACATACGGAATCCCGTTTTGTACGCAAAATTCTGTACGGAAAACTACCGTAGGTAGGTGACAGGTCATTGATTTTATATGGACTTGCTGCTTTCAAAATCCCGAATCGGATTTTCGAAACAGAATCCCGAAACGAAATTTCGTATGTATGTCGGGCCTTAAACCAAAGTAGATGGCATTGCATGGCATACCCCTATATAAAAGGTATGAGAGTATGACTCCTACCCGAAGTGTTGCCACTTTAGGGAATTTGTCGCTAGATTTAGGGAATTATGCAATAGCTCAACGGTTTTTGCATTTGCTATGTCACTAGATATAGATTTGGAGATTTTTAGCGATTTTCTCAAGACGGCGTAGGCGGCGATGACTTATTACCATGATTTTTTTTCTAAAAATGTTAACACACTAGGATTTTCTCCTGTATCGTGGGGGCAGTTTGCAAACATAAATTTCACAAGGACTAACATCCAGACCCGGAACAATTACTTATAGGCCATACAAATACTTGTTCCTTGCGGGATTCGAACCCGCGGCCCTTAGCGCTATAACTCATTGCTAAGCCACTTCGCCACGGAGCCGTCAAATGATGATGGCTCGTCTGCTTGTTTGCCCTTGGTAGTTTAAAGAAAATTTTGTAAGGTATTTTTTATTATAGTATTGACAACACTGATTATTCCCAGTACGACCGATCGTCGCACGATGGCGTTAAAATCGTAATTGGTGCTCTCTATCTTACGTACTGGATTAAAATTTGATATCCCTGTTCGACATAGATAGTTTATCAAAGACACGGCATTTCTCCTGCAATAACCATACAGCTTTTTTTCCCGAGATTTTCATTCATAGTTCATTCATATTTATTCGATGTGTTTTGAAAAAATTGCTGTACATCGAAAATCAAAATAGAATTTTTTAATATAGAAGAGGGGGCAGACGAGCATTTGGTTCACCTGATGTCAAGTGATTCATAATGATTTCTTAAATTTACGCGAACACTACACATTGAATAAAACTATTTTTTACGGATTTTATCGCGTTTAATTACTTTAATTTATTTTTATTATCCCGACGTTTCGGGTACTTTACAGCACCCATGGTCACGAGAGCGAGGGACTGAGATGTTTGACGTCCCAATGTCATAGTTAGTCCGGCAACCTTCAGTTTTTGAATATTAATTTTTGGTCCGATTTACGCAAAACGAGCTTATAGTATCATGAAGTCTTGCAGTGGTATGCTTGGGTTTGGGTTTAATTTTGTTAATTATAGGATCCCAAGCAGCTGGCAGCACCCATCCATCTTCTCTATTGAAATTTGGATGTTTTTTAATTTCAATAGCCTCGCGTATCATCCTAATAATATTGCATTGCAGTAATATTGCATATTCTTGAGGCATGTTATTTTCTTCTAGCTTCCTAGTTACAATTGAGATGCAGTCAACAATAGGTAGGCATGTAAATAGTCACTGAACATCAAAACTGACCATAGTTTCATTGTCAGCGAGATGTAGGTCTTTTATCTCACTCACAAAATGGTATGAATCCTTTGTGTGTGCTCTGGTATGTCCTCTCATTGTTGATAGTATTTTTGCTAAGTGTTGTGCCAGCTTATAGGTTGGTGGATCGATCTGGCTCACTATGGGACGTAGTGGAGCGTTTGGTTTGTGTATCTTCGGTAACCCATACAATCTCGGTGGTTTGGTACATGATGGTATTAGCGAATTCACGTCGAGATTTAATTTTTCGCAGTATTTCTTTATTAAATCGCTAGTTGTTTTAAGCGTGTTAGTTGTGGGGTCTGTTTTGACCTTTTTATATGTACTTTCATCCGATAACAGTTGTTGTATTTTAAAAATATATTCAGATGTGTCCATTATCACCGTAGTATCAACGTATATATATATATATATATATATATATATATATATATACTTTGTAACAAGCAGGGCCCCCGTAAGGGCTACTGGCACCTGTGTGCCAAAAAAGGATTTTGGCGCTCCTTACGGCATTTTGGATCATGTTTTTTTATTTATTTTTTTTGAAGGTACATAGGTAGGTAGGTGCTTGAAATAAAGCAAAAAACTGAACTTTAGAAGTCATATTTATTTGTAGACTAAAATATCAAAATGAATCAAACAGAATAAAACCATAACAAAATAAATTAAAATACCCGTTGTTCATAAATACTAGAAAATAACCCAAAACTAAAAATCACATCTTTTTAGGAACAAATAACAGAAATATTGCCTAATGTCTACGTATATAATATAAGTGCTACTTTCTACTAATACTTAGATATTTTAAAAAAATATGCAATATGCTATGCAGATACTTCTGATAAAGAATACCTAGGTAACTTCGTTATAAAATAAAAAATGATAGCTAGATACAATAGAAAAATACAAAATAGCTATTGTAGCAGCGATATCTTCCGAGACTTTTCTACTGCAAATTCATTAATTACACCGCTAAAATTTATACCATCAAAAATTTCTTGTTCAATTGCTAATATCGCTAGCCCGGACAATCTTTCTTGAAGCATTGTCGTTATAATAATTTTTAATGATTTTTAACTTTGAAAAAGATCACTCGCCAGAAGATACAGATATAGATAATGTGAGAAGAATTCTTAGTGAAATGCTTACGTTTGGAAAGGTGGAGATTAAATTGTTTTCAAATATTATATATTGTAAAATACTTAAGGGTTCAGTATCATCAGGTAATGAAAACAACTTTAACGTTTTAATTTCATTAACGGCCTATACTACCTCAGCTCAAATTCTAATTTCGCCTCCACTTTCCCACGCCACAGCCTTTCCGTTCAAAGGCCAAAGCCAGTGTGCACCGCTGTGTCGGGTGGCAGGAAACAAACAATAGTTTAGGTAATTTCTTTTTACGTTGAAAATAATGATAATTAAAAAAAAGTAAATAATATAAGCCCTGCTTTATAGTTAGTTCAGTTAGTATGCAAAGTTTCATGATCTAAAATATTTTTTTAAATACCAGCGGTTTATAGTTCGGTTTGGAGGTAACTTTGGATTTTTTTCTATCGAGAAAATTTTATAGAATCGTGTTTTCGTCTAACATAGTACTTAAAATTAATCCTCAACTTTACCATATATTTATTTCAAAAACAATACTGCAGTATTTTCGGCATAACAGAGGATCTTGGTAATCCATTTGAGGCAGTATACGCATCACAGGACATCCACCTTAAATAAATCATTGGATTCTATATCCTTATTTTCCTGATCTGTTAGTCGTTCTTCAAGAACAGAATAATGTTTTAAAATATCGCTGTCACTTAATTTGAATATGTCGCTAAAAATCATGAGACATTTAATAAGTCAAATCGGTTTTTTAGAGAGCTTAATGTTTGATCTATAATTTTTAAGAAAAAACTTATTTTAAAGTGAAACAGTGGAAAGTCTTCTTCAATTTCGAGAGAGAGTGCTACTTCTTTCGTTTGTACGAGAATTTCTTCAAACGTTTGGTCAGATCTATATTTCTGGAAGTGATCAACTAAATTTTTAGGTAGGTTTGGCATACTTTAATGTTAATTGTAGCACTTTGTATTTGTTGCTGACAATATTTATGTGAAATAAAACGTTATGCCAAATAATAAATCCACAAATAAATTGAAATTTTTTGTACAGACGTTAAGAGGGAACTTGCTTTACGTCTTGCATCAAAATTCTGCTGGACCATCTTGTCTCAGTTAGAGGCTTTAAACTTAACCCAGGGATATTTTTTCTCAGAATATCTCACCTTTTTGTGGATGACGAAAAAAATTTATACAACTCTTGCACAAGATTAAAAAGATTATTGTAGCATCTGACACTTTAGAAGCGTCATTTACTGTTAAGTTCAAAGTATGAGCCGCACAAGACACAAAAAGGGATTTTGGATTCGCGTCAAGAATGGGTTTTTAAGCCCAACATGTTATGGGAATTAGAAATGAACTTCTAAAGTAATCACAATAATAAGCGCCAAGTTTGCATATTGCACATTTAAGTAAAAAGCGATTTGTTAGAGCCCGTTCAGCTTAAATCCTTTCAAAAATAAAAGGCAGAAAAAGTATTAAACTAATTTGGTCTTATAGCCCTTAAAAAACCTAGAAAATGGTTTTTAAAAAGATCGATAGCATAAAAACTAAGCGAGTTATGGATGTTAAGATGTTAAAAAGCTACTCTAGGAGGCTTTAGATAATATTTCAACAGAAAAATGGCAATATTGCTTCAGTCACGTAAAAAAGGAGGAATCGAAATAAGATAGACTAGATGATAATTTAGACAAAACTTTTGATTCTTATGTAATAAATATGGAGGTGAATGGTGAGACGTCGTTGGAAAGCAGTAAGTCCGATACAAAGAAATTGGATTCAGATTTTTGAATTTTCATTTTTTATTTTTGCCAAATTAGTGATTGTTACTCGGTTTTTATAACAATATTAACTTATCATATAAATTATTTATTTTGATTTTATAATATTAAAATCAAAATAAATAATTTATATGATAAGTTGGTACATTTATTTTTTTCTGTCCCAAATATTTTAAAAATGTTTGTTACCACTGCCAGTAGGCAAAGAAGTCATTGTGCGAAATTCTTCCTGCTTCGTTCGCGACTGGACTATAACAATATTTAATCAGTGGTTTAACTGTTTGTGTTGCCAAGACTAGCCCACTTTCCACTGTGGGATATAATATAATTTATATTACATCTCGAGATATAAATTAATATCGCTCACCGTTCTTTTAAATGTTTCCACTGAGATGTAATATATATTACATCCCAAACTATTAACATTTTTTCGATCGACCGAGCGATATTTTCATATTATATTTAACCTCCTGTACCCCGCACACCCTTCCGCGCCACCGCTATGTTCTCAGGTCGTTCAATGATCAACGCACACTGGTTAAAACATATATCTCACAGTCTGAAGGGCAATCGCGGGATATAATTTATATCTCGGGATATAATAATGTTACGAGCTTAGGGTTCGTGACAGTAAAAACTGTCGATTGAATTACCAAAATTGACACTTTAATTGCCGAACACTTTAGTTCACTTTATTTCGCTCCGAAGCTTCGCTTCTATCGCCAATTAAATACTAGATGGCGCTGTTGGTGGAAGGTTCAGGCATGGCATTTTCTAGAAAGCTCTCCTCGCTTTGTTCCCCGACACTAGATGGCGCTAATGCCAGGTACCATACATCAACTTAGGCGCGCAAAACCGCTCCCTCCTAAGACATGCTCGTCCCGAACATTATCGGCCCCATAATAACGCGCCAGTCGATCCACATGGACGATCATAGGAGTACCTCTTGCACCTTTCTGAAACGGCTCCGCAACGTCAAGGAGTGTCCTCTCCCATGGTGCACCAACATTGTACAATTTCAATGCACTTCTACTACGAGTCTGAGGTCCCTCCACAGCTGCACAACTTGTACATTTGCGACACCAATCCTCGACATCGTCACGATAATGGACCCAGTAAAACCGTTCTCGGATCTTCTGAATCAGCAAGCTCTCCCATTGGGCCCAATAGCTTTTCGTGGTCGAGCTCATCGCTGAGATATCACTCCATTTGGGCTTGGGAGCATCGGCCTTCATCCATTCCAGAATCGGCTTGATGTCCGGATCTTCCTACTGTGCATGTTGTAAACTGTCCTTCCACTCGTTTTGAGGTGTTCTGTCCTGAGCATTCTCACAGATACCACTTCATTACTGTCTTGTCTAGTACTAATCTTGCACTTATACAGGATAAGGTCTTCTTGACAATGCATCTGCGTAGCCATACGGTTTTCCGCTGCAGTGTGCGATAGTAAAGTCGTATTCCTGCTGCTGTTGGGCGGTGCTGTTAGCCGCACTACCCTCTAGAAATCGATCTCCTTCCCCTTTTACAGGTCGCTTAGAGCAGCTGGATCGAAGATGGACCCTTTCCCCACAGCCGTAGACCTAGAGCTGTATCCTTTATTGCGGTCGCGAACTGTAGCTGCTGCAACCTTCCTAGGGCAATAGGAACGATGATCCTGCCGCTGCTGGGCGGTGCTGTTAGCCGCACTACCCTCTCGAGACCGATCACCTTCCCTTTCTACAGTTCGCTTAAGGCAGCTGGATCGACGATGGCCCCTTTCCCCACAGCTATAGCACCTAGGGCTGTATCCTTTATTGCGGTCGCGAACTGTAGTTGCTGCAACCTCCCTGATGCGATGGGAGCGATGATCCTGCCGCACGGCTTCTTCACGGCGCTCGTGGTGCCCGAGCCTCACAGCAGCTCTGACTTCAAGGTCGTGGATGCCGTCGATGAATGTCTTGTGTCACCAGGTTCCTTTCAATGAGCGCAGGTATAGACCGGTATACTTTTCGCACCAGCTTCTCCACCGCAAGAGCCCATTGCTGCAGGTTTTCGTTAATACGTTGCACGCGATCTTTAAGCTGCGCACGAAAGACGTCTTCCAGGTGAGCGTCGCCGTATCTCACCTCCAATGCCTCAAGGAGCTGCTCATAAGTCAATTCCTTACCGAGAGCTTCTAGAAACGTTAGGACCTGATCGCCCAGGCCTAGTGTGAGAGCAGTCATGGCCTAACTTTTATTCCAGCCGTTCGCCTTCATAACAGCCTCGAACTGGATTTTGTAGGCTGACTAGGAAGAAGTCCTGTCGAACGGCGGCACTTTGAATCTGCATAGCGAAGGTGTTGTAGCTACTACGGGAGCTGTAATTCCATCCCCCAGTTTGAGGTCGTCCAGTGTTTTCTTCACGTCAGCCATCACGTTGTCAACCCGATTGTACACTTGGTCGATTCGGGTTTCAGCTTCCGACAGGCGGTTGTAATGTTGAGCAACCTTATCCTTCACCTCCCGTATCTCTTTCCCGAAGGTAGCGTGGATGTCCTTCATGAGGAGCATCTGCTCTTCCAACCGACAGGCCTGTTCCTCTTGCCCACCCCGCAGCTGCTCTTTCAACTGCCGGACCTGTTCCTTCTGTCCTCGTTGCAGCTGCTCTTCCAACCGGCAGGCCTGTTCCTGCAGCATCATCATGAGAGCACCTAGGTCAAGTGCTACAGATGTAGGAGCTGCTGACTGGCCGGCGTCCGTAGCCGGCAGTTGGCCCTCCGACGTCTGCGGCGTTGCACTACCAAATCTTTTCTGGTCCGTGTCCTGCTGGCATTGACTTCGAGTACGGACACCCTCCGTGTCGTCCTTCGGTGAAATCGGCATGATTTTATCCCACTTCTGACACCAATTGTTACAAGCTTAGGGTTCATAACAATAAATACTACTGATTGAATTACCAAAATTGACACTTTAATTACTGAACTTTTAACTTTTAAGTTTTCATTGGTGTTCAGCAATTAAAGTGTCAAACACACTAATAATTAATCACACAAAAAAGCAAAAATCCACACATTCCTATATATTTTTAGTACTCTTCGTAGTTTGTGATATATTTTTACACCAAAACTTTTTACAATCTTAACACATGAACGGCAACTCAAACGTCGCACAAAAAAATAGCGTATATTGTTACTTTTATTTTGAGAAATGAGCGAGTCAAGTGGCGTGCGATACTTTTAACGTTAAGTATGGTTCAAGATCTTAATTTAGATAAAGTTTCATTTCTAAAAAGTGTGTAATGTATTTTTAATCAACAATAGAGATAAATGTAAGGTAAGTAAGTACAGCGGCTGTTTATTTTCGAAATAAATTTTGTTTTTAATAAAAAGAATACATATCCCTAAATTATGAATTAAAACTGTTTGTTATTAAACCATCCATGTTAAAATAGCACCAAACTTCACTCTTTGTTCGATTTACGAATAAAAATAAGGACAAAAACCGGAACAGTCGACCACATAAAAGCGACGTTCGCATACGACTGCCACACAGGCTGTTTATTCGAAATTTCTAAACAATGTATTACTTTAGTAGCTTTGTATCGCATCCTCTTTCTTTGGTGTATAATTTCTATGAGTAAAAGTGTGATAGTAATCATTGTCGCTGGTTATTTTACCCGCCAAATACGCAGTCGCGGATCGGCAAGAATCTGGTCGCATGCCAGACGCGCGTAAAAGCCAGATTCTGGCCGATTGGCAGATGAGGGGGCGCGCAACGATATATATATATATATATATATATATATATATATATATATATATATATATTATATCCAATAGTGGAAAGCCAGCTTAAGTCTGCGCGCAACTGGTGGCGTACTTAATGTTGCCGTCTTAACTAATATTATTATCTTTATTTAAACTTATTACTAGAATTATATAATAATAAACTAATTACATAAATGACCGAATTGATTACCAAAGCTCAGTTAAAAACTATAATGTTGGACTTAAACTTACAATGACCTAATAATTTTTTTAAACCCTATATTTCTTAATTATAATATTTTGAATGTGACTTTCGTCAATTAGACATATATTTATATTATTCTATGATAAGACTTACGGCTATATAAATTATTATAACTAAAAATATAATATATATCATATATATATATATATATATATATATATATATAGTATAACCATTTGAATATTATTCATTTATGCCAGCGAGTTCGATAAAAGTAATATTATAGTTAAAACAACTGAAAAGACACGCTTTACTTTTATTTTAGGTATTATTCTCAATAAACCCTTTCATTTGATACCTATATCATGGGAATGCATAAAAATAACTAGTTATGGAGTGTAGAAGTAAGGAGCACAGACTGTGTTTTAAATAAGGGTTGCGCCACTATAGCTACGGGCTAAATTTTAAAGAACGTGCCGAAAAATAATAGTGGGATAGACGACTTTTTCGAGGTTATATATACTAAATAAGATTATTTTAGATTTTAGAGTTACTGAGCAGGATAGCAGCACACTTCAAACCGTCGACAACTGCTAAGTTCATTTCATCCAAGTAGCTACTCCAGCGCTGTTGTGGAGAGTTTTTGAACTGTTATTTACTGCTTACAGTTGGACACTTTTTCAACTATTCTACTATAGGAGTTGGTACTCCTTACTGCTCTTCCAATCTCTCTTCATTCGATATAAGTTTAATTTTGGTATATCTACAAGTTATACATTTAAATAGCGTTGTGATCAAATACTCAAAAGCTGCTCAATTTGAAGACGCAGTAAGATTTCATGCTGTCTCTATTACTTTAAGTCATAGTGACTGTGACACTACGTGACTTAAAGACATCTCGTGCTGTCTCTGTCATTTTAAGTCAAAGTGACAGTGACATTACGAGACCTAACATCTCATGCTGTCTCTATCACTTTAAGTCAAATTGATCGTGATACCACGAGACTAAAGCGCTTATTACACTATACAATTTTTAGGAAATCTAATTAGGAAATAGGAAGGTGTAATCGTAGTTAGAACAGTTAGGATCCGATTTAGTCAAATTGGAGGTCCCAATCGCTCCGCGCTTTGATACAAGCGGATGTCTTAAAGTTTTGATAGAAGTTTAGGTAGAAGTCTGATATCAGAGAGCAGTACTTTAAATCTTAATATTAATTTCCGGTGGCTATAAAACGTAATATCGCCATCAAACATTCTTTGGTACTCACACTTTATCGAAATATCGTGACTTCTTTTTCAATATGTTTGGATACCAAACTTAACAAATATTCAAACTGTTTATAGGTGGTAGAGCCATGCTTCAGTTATATTAGTAGTATAGTTGTAGCACGAATGGGTCGGCTCGACCGAGGAAGCACCACGCTCCCACAAAATACCAGCGTAAAATAGTAGCTTAATGTTGCTGTGTTTCGTACGGCGAGTGTAGAGAACCGGAGACCCTTTTTACTGGAAACGAGGCATTCCATCTTAGTCGTCACAGGTGACAACGCATCTGCATTTTGATTTGTAATCGGAGATAGATGTAGATGTCCATGGGCCGCAGCAACCACTTATCATCAGGTGGACTGTGTGACTACTACCTATAAAAAAACTGCTTAGAATCTAAAAATATATAATTATATTCATATTGGACAGTTTTTTATCAATGACAAGTATTCTTTTTTCATTTTTTAATATCCATTGTTCCCACCATGGCTAAGGCAAGTCCTATTTTCTGCAGTTTTGATAAATACGGCGCCATCGATCAAACGTGCAACCCCGTCGATACTTCTTTACGAATGTGGTTCGTCACGATTTAGAAGTCAATTTAGTGTAGTGTGATCACTAGCTTCCAATTTAGGTTCCTAATTAGATTTCCTAAAAATTGTATAGTGTAATAAGCGCTTAAAAGACATCTCATGCTGTTTCTGTCATTTAAAGTCAAATTGACTGTGACATTACGAGACCTAACATCTCATGCTGTCTCTATCACTTTAAGTCGAAGTACACTCCATATAACTAGTCCTCCATCTTTTGGTAATCCGCCATATTTAATTGAGAATGACGTCATTAATTTCACCATATATAATCATCCAAACTTAATGTTTATGCAAAATTTCAGCTCAATCTAAAATTGAGAAGTTGGTCAAATCTAACTTCCATTATTTTAAACATACCTAATTATAGGTGAAGATGTTAGCGTATTAGAAATGACTATTACTAAGACTAATGAGCACTGATATTTTGTCTTAAAATGCATTATAATACTTATTATAAAGAATTAAATGAAAAGTCCATGGAAACATTGAAGTATTTTATTAGCCTAGCGCAGTCTCAAAATATATTTAGCTGTCCAATATCGCTGCGTTCTATCCTCTTATTAGTTTTGTAGTTCTATTAATACTTTTCATTTAGACTGGCAACTTTTGTATTTGTAGCCCATAGTCCTTCAAATACTCCTCAACTATGTGTTCTGCTATATTTAAAACCAATGTCAGCTTTTAATTCCAACCAAAGTTTATTTATGGTAGTAATCTCCTTCTTTACGACATACGTACCGCCCATATCAAAATCGTGTAAATCATACATTTTTTCTCCGATTCTTAATTTTTTCCTTCGTCACAATTTTAGAAGACGAAGCTGCTACTACATTGCCCTCTTGGAGTTACTTGGGTGACGGTGTGTTCAGAAACGCCTAAAACAAAATAAAGACAATACTTACTTACTTACTTATCTTCACGCACAATCCCTAACGGGGTAGCCAGAGAGAACAGATCGCCAAGTGTCACGATCCTTACATACCTCTTTCGCTTCTTTCAGGTTCATTAACTTCTTCATACATGCACGTCTAGGTATCCGAGTACTCTTGACCTTCCCCTCTTCGAGCAATTTGCTCACATGGTCTTCGAAAGTTAGTCTCGGTCTACCTCGACACCTTTTAATATTTACTTTCGCTCTATATATTTTGTTCACCATTCGGTCTTCACTCATTCGCTCAACGTGCCATTGGAGTACGCCCCTATAAATTTTTGTGATAAGGTCATCTTTCAATCCTGCCATATTGCGAATCTCTTCGTTTCGCTTTCGATCGGCTATGGTAACGCCACACATTTTACGAAGAGATCGCATCTCCACTGCATTCAACTTGCTTTTATGCTTCTTCTGGCATACCCAGGTTTCGCTGCCATATAACAAAGTCGGTACCAACACTGCGTTATGTATTGCAAGGCGTGCACTCTTCACCACGCCTTGCCTTTTGACTAATGCATTCAGGGTACCATTGACTTTGTTTCCGGCAGCGACACGCCTATCCACATCTAAATCACATCTTCCATCCCGGCTGAAAGCACTCCACAAGTATACAATTTCATTTACCTGTTCTAGACATTCCTGATTTACCCATATTTCACATTTCGTTCTCTCTTCGTCCTTTTCAAATACCAGAACCTTAGTTTTATTAGCATTCAAACGGAGACCTTTAATTTCACATTCCTCTTTCATACACGTGACTAATGCCTGCAGTTCTGCTTCTGATGGTGCAATAAGCACTGCATCATCAGCATACAGCAGACAATTTACTTTAATGTCTCCCAATTTCACACCCAAACAGCTATTTTTCAGCTTTTGTAAACAGCTGTCGAGATACAGTATGAACAGCCAGGAAGACATGACACAACCCTGTTTTACGCCCGCTTGGAAGCTAAACATGGGTGACAGGTCATGCCCTACCCGCACACAGGCTTTACAGTCATAGTAAAGTGACTGCACAGCCCTTAACAATCGACAATCCCCACCACATCCCGGCAACCGTTCCCACATTTTCTTCCTTATAACCTTATCAAATGCTTTCTCCAGATCCACAAAAGCACATAAAATCCTCTGGTTAACACTCCGAAGCTTTTCCGTGATCATGCGGAGAGAAAAAATTTGATCCGTGCATCCTCTTCCAGGTCTAAATCCGCATTGTGCCTCCCATAAGAATCTTTCCGATTTCTCTTGCATCCTACGTGTCAAAACCTTCGAGTAAACTTTACTTGCTTAAACTGGTCAAGCTGATCGCCCGATAGCACCCGCAGTCAAAATGTGAACCTTTACCTTTATATAAAGGCACAATGACCGCGGATCGCCAATCATCCGGGACATCTCCCGTCCGCCAGCACAAATTGCACAGCAGACGAAAGCTGTCCCAGACGCGAGGCCCACCGTACTTGACCATTTCAGCAGTAACTCTGTCTAGTCCCGCAGCCTTACCACATTTCAAACTTCGAATCGCACGTTCAATCTCTTTCATGCTGATGACCTCAGTGTAATCGAGGTCCGTGTCTGGCGTGCCAGTCATGGCGTCACCCCCGGATCCTTCACTAAGATCATGATACGCATACATTTCTCTATAAAATTCACTCCATCGCTGCATGACGTCCGATTTTTCTGAGAGGACGTCATTGGTTCTCGAAAGCACTTTGTTCATTCTTAAGGCTGTCGCACCACTCCGGGACCCTCCAACCTCTTTCCAGAAGAGTTTGGAGTTTTCCTTAAAGTTGTGCGACAACCTCTCGTCCGCTTCTATTCTACACCTTTCACGTACTTCCTCAATCAATGTTTTCGCATGAACTTTCTGCAGCTTATATCTTTCTTTCATCTTCTCTCTCATATGCTTATCGTTACTAGAGGCCAAGTAGTCTAACCATGCTTTTTTCTTCTTTTTTACAGCTTCTCTCACTACATCATTCCACCATGCATCTCTTCTTTTACTACTACCCCTTTTTGTCGTTCCACATACTTCTTCCGCTGCACTTACCATTCCATCCCTAAGGTTCTGCCATGTTCTCTCCACACATTCTTTCCTGCCATCGATGGTGTCAAGCTTTTCGGCTACCCTCGTGTGATATTTGTCCCTAGTATCCGCTTCCTGAAGCTTCCAGCTTCGGATGCAACAGACCGACTGTGGTTCTGTTACTGCCGTCCGGTAGCGCCAACCCGCGAACAAACCCCTAAATCTAGTAATTACTAGATAGTGATCCGTTCCCAGGTCAGCACCCCTGAACACTCGTGTATCCATCACCTGTTTTCGCAGTCGGTCATCTACCAGGAATAAATCAATCATACTTCTCTAATTCTTTCTTTCTCCAGTGTACATATGGATTTTCCTGTGATTAAACATAGTGTTTGTCACAAGAAGACCCTTTTCCTTGCATACAGCCAGTATAAGCTTGCCAGCATCATTAACCCTTTTATCGCCAAACTTTCCAAGCACCGACTCGTATCCTGGTCGAGCGATACCTACCCATCCATTCAAATCACCACATACAACAGTTCTTTCGTTTCCCTTAACCAAATCTAGAACTTCTCTTACATTCTCCCAAAACTCCTCCAGCTCAGCCCTGGACAACGAAGCTACCGGCGCATAAACAGCCAAAAGGAATAACTTCGTCAGTCCCAGTTTAAAGCGAACCCAGAGAAGTCTTGAGTTCACAGCCTTATATTCAGTCATAAGATCGACCAACCGGGACGACAACAGCACCCCCACTCCCTGGCAGGCGTTCTCGCTTTCCGGGACTCCGGACCATAAAGCTAACGTCCCGCCAGGGAGCTCTTCAGTACCACTGCCTTTCCGTTTGGTCTCCGACTTACACACGACATCTAATTCTCTTTCTTTCATTATTTCGATCAACTCATTCGTCTCTCATGCCCCCTCTAACATTCCACGTGCCAACTCTGCACTCCGTCCTCCACCTTCCGCCGTGTCGGGCTGTGCATGACGAGTGGCGGTCCCCATCGCCGAAAATAAAGACAATGCATTATAAATACGTGATATTAATGACACGCGGAAAACGAATAACGAACCGAAAAACTTGGGGAGTTTCAGTGTTATGACAGGCCTAAAAATCTATATAAATATATAATAAAATCTAATACCTCTCAAATATGCAACGCGGTCTCTATATTTAGAAAATGTTACTGTAGGATCGTTAATGTCACGTTCTTATTCACAAGCACGTTTGACCCTCAAGATAATATCCCTGCCAGCACTTTTAATCACTTTCAGTATACTGATGACGGTTATTTACTGCAAAACCAATAAAACACGGTACCTGACACACTCTTGACCATGGAGTGTAGAGGTAAGGAGAACAATCTCTCATAGGTAAATAGTTGAAAATGTATCCTTCCTTAAGCTACTGCTTAGCTATTCGAGCACTACCGTGGAGAGTTTTTTTACTGTTATTTACTAATAACAGTAAAAAAATCTCCACGGCAGTACTCGAGTAGCTACATGGATACAGATAAATTGCCGTAAAATATGTTGAGAGTGATTTTGAAAATAAAAATCTTGGAATCAATAAAATAAGTATTGTAAAAAGAATTGTGGTGAAAGTCACAATAAAAAATTATAAAAAGTACTTTAATATTTAGACAGTGACGCCACCTATTTAGCGCTTTCCTAAGGACACTTTTTATACAGAGTCTGTACTCCTTACCTCTACACTCCATACGGAGAACGATCGGTGTAGAAAATAGTGTCCCAGAAATATGAACAAAATAAGTGAGGCGCTGCGATCGCCAAGTTGTCTCAATAAAAGCGGGCTCTTAGATTACTGTATATATACTAGAGAAGCGGGCTGTTGTGCGCTAATATGAAATGATTGTTATATCATTCAAAGAAAAAAAAAGGAAATTAACGAAATTATTATTAAATTTTAATATTATTATTATTTATTAATAAATAAATTATAAATTGTTTTCTATAATTTTAATTATTATAAATTATTACAAATATAAAATATTAATTATTATTGATATTTTTTAATAAAATTCACCATTCTACAATGTTTCTTTTTATCAATAATTAAAAAAATACTTCGCAGATACTAGGTACTTACCGACGGCAGCGCGGCTATAAATTCTACAAGTTTTCGGGGACAGGGGGGCTATGCTTTAGTACGTAGGGATCGTTTTCCTATTCTCTAAACTTCATGCTCCATACCATAGAGGTTAGCGAACAGGAGAACGATCGCCGTAGAAAATAGTGTCGTAGTTGAATAATGTACAAATTTTCTTCGCAGCATTGGTGAGAAAATTTTCATGCTCCGTAATTTTGTAATTTTTGACTAAAAGAAACGTTAAAAATGGAGAAATATTTTATTGTGCGTGGATGTGCAAGTGGTTTATAATTCATATAAGATAGCTTGATCTCTGCGACAGCTGTCAGTAAAATCACGACTATAAAGCCCTGAATTTCTTGTGTGTGTAAGTGCATGCTCATAAAGTATGACATTGATAGGTACTGTCTGTACTACTAAGAAATTCAGGACTTCATAGGCGTGATTTTTACTGACAGCTGTCGCAGAGATCAAGCTATCTTATATGAACTATAAACCACACTTGCACATCCACGCACAATAAAATATTTCTCCATTTTTAATGTTTCTTTTAGTCAAAAATTACAAAATTACAGAGCATGAAAATTTTCTCACCAATGCCGCGAAGAAAATTTGTACATTATTCAACTATCTTCATTTACTTGTACTCATAAACAGCTAATTTCGCAGTCACTACTCACAGATGTCAGCGCCGCTATAAATTCTACAATTTTCAATGACATCGCGATCGCAGCGCCTCAGTTATGGTGTCCATATTTCTGGGACACTATTTTCTACGGCGATCGTTCTCCCGTTCTCTAACCTTCATGCTCGTCATAAAAAATTTGATGGCGGCACGCGATTAGTTCCTTTTTTATTAACTGGCTTTACGGCTTCGGGTTCTAGCCTTTCAGAGCCTATCATTTCTTTCGGAATCTTCATTTTATATTCTTTTTATTCACATTATGCTGATGCGTCACATTGCGAAGCACTTGTGAGATTTTGACGAGAGCTCAACCTAGCGAACAGTTGATGACGACATCTACTCAAGTTCATAAGGCGCCTAAGCGATCAAAATAACTTGAGGTTTGCGAAAGCACTTGTTTCGTCGTTTTCTCTAATATTTCACACGCGCGGACACTTCATTCATATAATCGCATCACTTTTACGAATCAAAATCCACTTTAAACCATTATTCAAGCGACAAAACAGGAGCGACAATCCTTCTACGGCCAATTTCCTGCTAAAACTCTCCGATTAGTTCCGATTTCGCGCGCGATTATCTTGCGCGTACTCTACCGATCAACCCAAGTATATAAAAATACTCTGTGGGTCGACCGCATTTCCGAAAAAAAAACGTAGACAGAGAAAGCTATAGACAAATTAACGCCTTCTTTCGCATTCGCACACGAAAAAGATAGATTTATGCATACGTCTTGTATAGAAATGAGATAGAGCGGCGTGATTGTTTGTCCCTTTCTCCGTGCCGGTTTTGTTTGTTTAGCAATCTACACTTTGCTAAACAAATTTGACAGTACGTTGCGATCTAAGGAGTTCACTAGTTCGTTTAAGTGAGAAAAAAGTGTTTAGTAAGCTTAAGATTGGTGAATCTTGTTCAGTTCAGTTCTTAGAACAATTAAAATTTTTATCTAAATATGTTTAAAAGTCATAAAGATTATTGTATAACCTAAAACTACGTTATCGTCCTTTCTCACTCGAGGCCATGCTAATCATTAGTCTATAGGTTTCTGTGTCTACGAAAAAAAAGAAAAGTAAAATAATAGGGATGACAGCTGTTGCAGAAACATCGATGATGATATCGATGTTGGTATCGATAGCTTAACATCAATGTTCAATGTTTATCGTACTCAAAACATCGATTTTGCTCATTATCGATGTTTTTGCACATGTGCCTATTTTATAGGTTAAAATTAGATGAATAAAAATTAATTGTTTATGGTTTATTATTTGCGAAATAAAAGAAATGAATAAGAATTTTAGTTTCAAAGAGTGATTAAAAAAGTTGGAAGAAGTTAATAAATATTTAGTTTATTTGTTATATTTTTTTGCCGATGATGATGAATGTAATTATTTTGATCTTTAAATGTTCCTATATACTCATAAACCTGGTATGAAAATTTAACTATTGGACCTAATTTACGATTTAGACATAGGTTTTATATCAACTACTAATACTAAACTTATATCAACTACAAAAACGTAATAATAGGTTTTTCCATTAAGGTTAGAGAACAGAAGAACGATCACTACGTACTAAAGCATAGTCCGCCTGTCCTTGAAAATTGTAGAATGTATATGAATACGCTGACGTCGGTGAGTAGTCACTGCGAAGTTAGATGTTTATGAGTACAAGTAGATGAAGTTAGTTGAATAATGTACAAATTTTCATTTCATTTTTATTGAGAAAATTTTCCTGGTCCGTAATTTTGTAATTTTTGGCAATAAGAAACATTAAAAAATGGAGAAATATTTTATTGTGCGTGGATGTTTAAGTGGTTTAGCATCTGATCGGCAAAATAGACTGAAAATGAATTTTATTGACAGAACTTGGCGAACGCAGCGCCTCACTGATGGTGTCCATATTTCTGGGACACTATTTTCTACGGTGATCGTTCTGTTCTCTAACCTTCATAGATTTTTCCGTCACCTTAGTACACAATTTTAATCAGGCAACCCAAGCAGTAAGTTTCCACAGCCGCTTATAAAATGCACAGTCGAATGCACTCTGCAGTGAAATTCTCTATGCTTACGATCGCTCAGTGGTACATTTTCATAACCTTCAAGCAAATAATAAACTCGTTATTACAAGCAATATATATATATATATATATATATATATATATATATATATATATATATATATATATATATTGTTTCAAAATTATGTGGGTATAGGCAGCAAGGGAAAAACAATTAATTTGAATATCAATTTACGTAGAACAGTTATTACAGTACGTTTGCACTGATACATAATAGATTACACGATAGATTTCATAATTGTGGATGAAAGATTGAGGGGCGCAGTGGTAGATACAAGGGTTTACCGGGGTTCTAACGTAGGAAGGGATGATTATTTGGTTTTATGCCGAATTAATGGTCTATTCAGGCGTTGGCGCCATCGGTCATCTGTGTCTACCACTGCGTTACAGCGTATTAGAACAGAAAGGTTACAAGATGAAGGTGAGAAAAACAAGTTCAAATGTAGACTGAAAGAAAATATAAGTGGTTTGGATGAATTATGTATGAAGGAGTTAGACTTGGAGAATTTATGGCAAAACGTAAAGAAAGGTTTAGTGGATGCAATTATCGAAGTATGTGGCTTTAGTAAGAGAAAGAATGAAAGGAAAAATAATACGTTATGGTGGGATGATGAGATACGTATGAAAGTTGAAGCAAAGAAGAGAGCATGGCTAGATTTACTAGCAACAAAGGCTGGTAATTCTAGCGGTACGAATGATGAGATTGAAAGAAAAAAAAGCAGAGTTTAAACGTCTAAATAAGAGAGTAAAAGAAGTAGTTGAAAGGAAAAAGCAAGAAAGAACGGATAAGAATGATAGAAGAATATCGGATAACTTCCAGGCAAATATAAAAATATTCTGGAAACTTGTAAGAACTGCCAGGGGACATTCAAAACAACCTATAATGAATGCTATAAGAGACGAGAATGGCTATATTCTTAGTGATGAAGTTTTGAGTTTAAAGAGATGGAAGGAATATTTTGAAAGCGTGTTTATGAGTGGGGAGACAATGTGTGATTTAAATGAAGTAGAAACTCCGAAAGAAGAGGAAAGAGGTAGCGAGATAAGTATAGATGAAATAATGAAAGCAATGAAAAGCATGAAAGCAGGTAAGGCTGCCGGATACGATAGAGTTTCACTCGAAATGCTAAGGGCTGGAGAGGAGGTGGTGGCAAGCATGCTGCACACCTTGTTTAATTTATGCTGGGAACTGAAGCGGGTACCGGTAGACTGGTATAAAGCCGTGATAGTCCCAGTATATAAAGGAAAAGGGTCGCAGCAGGACTGTAAAAACTACCGTGGCATCAGCCTTCTTGTATTGTGGGAAAACTGTACGCTAAGGTACTGATTGAAAGGGTCATGAAAGAAACAGGTGGAAAAATTTGGGATGTGCAAGCGGGATTTAGAAAGGGAACGGGATGTACAGATCAAGTCTTTTCCATGCGCATGATCGCGGAGAAGTTTTTGGCCAAAAACCAAAAGGTTTTTTGTGCGTTCATGGACTTGGAAAAAGCCTATGACAGAGTGGATAGGGATGTGCTATGGTAAACACTGAACTCATTTGGGTTGAGTGCTGGCTTGATACAGGCATTGGAGTCTCTTTATGGGGACTCTAGTGCTTGTGTTAGGATCACGGGGTTTACTCGGACTGGTTTGACATCCATAAAGGTGTCAGACAGGGCTGTGTGGCTTCCCCGTGGTTGTTCAACCTATTTATGGACAGTTGTTTGCAAAATTTGAAAGTTGAAAAATGCGGATTAAGAATGGGTGAGTTAACCGTCAAATGCCTTTTGTACGCCGATGATCAAGTTATTATTGCGTCGTCGGCAACCGAGTTGCAAATGATGGTTACATAAATGAACAGATCATTTAAAGAAAGGGGTGTGAAAGTGAACGCAAGTAAGACGAAGGTTATGGTTTTTGAAAGAGAAGAAAGTAAAACGATTTGTGAAATAAGAATAGAAGGGGAATTGATCGAGCAAGTAGATGAGTTTGTAGATTTGGGTTGCGTATTTAGCAGGGATGGGAGATATGACAAGGATATAGAACGACGAGTGAATGCGGGAAATATTGTAAATGGGGCTCTGCACTCTATTGTGAAGAGTCAAAATGTGTCGAAAAAGGCACGTATGGCAATTCACAATGCTGTGTTGATCCCTACTTTAACTTATGGTAGTGAAAGTTGGGTGTGGCAGAAGAAGCACGAGAGTAAAATGAACGCAGTAGAAATGCGGTCGTTAAGAAATATGTTAGGGCTGAATCTGAATGACAGGGTGAGAAATTGTGTGATAAGAGAAGAGTGTGGTTTGCAAGATGATGTTGTGACCAGGATTAAGAAAGGAATGCTTCGGTGGTTTGGTCATGTGGAAAGAACGAATGAGGAAAGAGCGACAAAGAAAATTTATGTTGCAGAAGTGAATGGCAGAGTCGGAAAGGGACGTCCTAGGCGAAAATGTATCGACCAAATTGGCGATTTATTGAAAACGGGTCAAATTAGGAGTACCCTTAACCGACGAGCATGTATGCGTAGGTGTGGATGTGAAGGAGGCGAGAGAGGTGTGTCAGGATCGTGCCAAATGGAAGTCTGTAGTCTCTGCCTATCCCTCTGGGTGACAGACGTGAATGTTTATGTTATGTTATGTTTATGTTTGTACTGAGAAACATCCAACACGTAAGGTTTTGAAACAAATCGCATAAAATCAAACACAAAATGTTATGTTGATGATGGCGTTCGCACTCACAAAAACGTTGTAAAATTTTCTACAGATATGCAAACTTATCTTTCAACATGACAATATTTCTACAAATTTGTTTTCAAACATTTTGTTTCTGTAGTTATAAAGATATAATATTTATTTAAAATATATAATGTACAATAAACTGTTAAACATATTTCACTACAATATGTTCTTTGACTATGCAAACGCTTCTTGATACATTGACAGAAAACGGTGTTTAAAACATGTTTTTTTGTGAAAATCACATCAGTGCAAACTCACGGTTAGGCGACAAACGACTACGATACTTTACCGTGAGTTTGCACTGACGTGATTATCACAAAATAACATGTTTTAAACACTGTTTTCTGTCAATGTATCAAAAAGCGTTTGCATAGTCAAAGAACATGTTGTAGTGAAATATGTTTGACAGTTTATTGTACATTACATATTTTTAAGTATATTTTATCTTTATAACTACAGAAACAAAATGTTTGAAAACAAATTTCTAGAAATATTGTCATGTTGAAAGATAAGTTTGAATATTTGTTAAAAATTTTACCGTAGACAGAGAATCCTAAATTTTACACAGTTTTTTTGAGTGCGAACACCACCATCAACAAAACATGTGTGATGTATTTTATGCGATTTGTTTCAAAACATTATGTGTTGTGATGTTTCTCAGTGAAACGTACTGTTGGAACGTAGACAGAGAAACATATAGACAAATTGACACCTTCTTTTGCATTCACACATGAAAAAGATAGATTTATGCATACGTCTTGCATAGAAATGAGACAGAGCGGTGTGATTGTTTGTCCCTTTCTCCGTGCCGGTTTTTTTGTTTAGCAAACTACACTTTGCTAAACAACTTTGACAATTCGTAGCGATCTAAGGAGTTTATAAAGTTGGTTTAAGTGAGAAAAAAGTATTTTGTGAGCTTAAGATTAGTGAATCTTGTTCAATTCAGTTCTTAGAACAATTAAAAATGTCATCTAAATATGTTTAAAAGTCATAAAGATTATTGTATAACCTAAAACTACGTTAACGTCCTTTCTCACTCGAGGCCACGCTAATCATTAGTCTATAGGTTTATCTGTCTACATGTTAGAATAACAAAGCGAAAGCAGTGACAACTGTGACATTACAGTTCACACTTGACAGTTAAATTTGACACATCATAATGATATTTTTCAGAATCTTAGACCTTTAATAGGAGATGCAAGATTTAGTTGATATTGATTTCACGAGTTCTCATTGATCAGAAGTTCTTATTTATCGATAATGGGTTCATTGACATCGATGTTTAACATATGGCAACATCGATGTTAAAATTTCGATGTTCTAATTTTTAACATCGATGATCATCGAAGTCGTACATCTTTATAAGTCTGAAGTCATGAAGTGGTCTGAAGTCACAAGTCACTAAAAAATGGAATAGAGATTGTCAACTGAACGTCAATAACGGTTTTACGCGTTTTTGGTGTCATTTTAATTATTTTAAGTTTTCTTGTAATATTCTGATTACATTCCTTATATATTTTAGTATATATTAATAATATTTATCTGCATTTTCATATTGTATCTCATTTAGCGACAATTTCATACAATCAAAAAACAGTTTAACGTAGCTTTAGTCTCTCGGTCGCCATGTCTAATCCAATTCCGCCTAAGCCACCGGATCCGAATTATTCTGACACTAACATTATTTCCTCACCCGCTGTTTATGTTAAAATATATTTAAAAGGTTCATTTAAAAAACCACAGTCATTATCGCAAGAAATTTTTGATGACAACTTCAAAATTATTTCAAACAAAAAGAAAAGAAAACATAAAACGAAGGAAAGGAAGAAAGAAGAGCATGCTAATCGGGTTGACATAAATAGAAGAATTTCAGCTTTTTCCACCAATTCCTCATTCTCAGAATCGGACTGCAATTCTGGTAATACTTCATCATCTAAAATTAAAATTGTAGGCTCTAACTCTATCAAAAGCAATATGTCAGGACAACGTGCTTATGAATCTCCCATGTCTTTATCATCCAATATTGCTTGTACACAATCATCTGAAATCCCTCTTTCACAATCATCTGGCATCCCTCTATCACAAACATTAAATTCTGCCAATTGTTATATCTCCTCTAAATCTCTTAACACGCATATTGATAGCGATAATAAAAAAATAAAGTCACAAAGATTTCAATCTCTTCGTTCTTATAATTCTACAGATTCAGGTCCTTTTATCGTTCATGTTCAAGTAAAAGAAGATTCTCCTAATTCTGGTAAAACTTTAAATGCCATTTCATTTGGTCACTTTTTGAAAAAATTAAATGTACAAAATATAGTTAATGGAGGCCTCAAACGTATCGGGAGAAACAGAATAACGGTTGAATTCTCTAAATTTATTGATGCAAATCTATTTTTAGAAAATCCATTCGTAAATGATAAATATAAAACCTTTATTCCATCCTTTCACGTATCTCGTATGGTAGTTATAAAAAGTGTACCAAAAGATTGGACACCAGAAGAGATTATTTCCGAATTATGTTCGTATCCAAACACCATTCCTGTATTAAAAGTAAGAAGATTAAATTACCGAGTTCGCAAGTTTCAGATATGAAAGCTCTGAAAGTGTCGTAATCACATTTGGCGGTCAAATTCTTCCCTCGAGCGTTTATTTATGCTATTCTTCCATTCCTGTTGAAATTTATAAGCTTTATGTCGTTCCAAGCCAAGATGCTCAAAATGTGGAGGTGATCACTCCTCTTCTTCTTGCGACAAAGATAATGGATCTTTTCGTTGCTTATTTTGCTCAGGTAACCACAAAGCCACAAATTCGAGATGTCCTAAACACACAAGACAAAATAATATTAAAATTGAAATGGCACAAAATTCTATCTCATACCTAGAAGCATCTCAAAAATATCCTCAAGTTTCTTCAAAATCATATGCTGATGTTTTGATTTCTAAAATCCCTGAAAATTCTTCGCTTTCTACTAATCCTACAATGGATAATTTTCCTTCCAACCCCGTTACATCTAATAAAACTTCTTATAAGAAATCATTATATATGCCTAAACCATTACGTCACCATTCACAAACAGGATACGACAAAAAAAGTCATAAAAAAATTATTGAAGATTTTTCAATTCCGCAACCTGAGGATAGTTGTGCTCTTCGGGTTTCACCAGTTACTTCACAGGGTAATTTTGATTCTGTAGAAAGCATTATAAGTTTCCTTATTAACATAATCATATCTTCGTATTCGTCGAAGCTACCGTCCCACGTTGCACGCTTACTAAATTCTATACCTAAAATTCTCCAAGACATTCACTCTCACAAAGATCCTTCAATGGAATTGTAGAAGCATTTTAGATAAGCGTACTGAAATAATCTATTTATTAAAAAAATACAATGTGTGTATCGTTGCTATTTCAGAGACATGGCTAAAACCAGATTTGAACATCAGAGTACCTCGTTTTTGTCTTGTTCGAAGTGATAGATCTGATGGTTATGCCGGATGTGCTTTGCTTATAAAAATAATATAACTTATTCCATTATAGATGTTTATGATGAAATATTTGACTTTAATATTGTAGCAGTAAGAATTCAAAATATTACTTTCGTTTCTATTTATGTTCCCTCCCCTTCTGTCCATACGTTTCGCAGAATAAAATCTTTAATAGCCTCCCTACCCAAACCATTTATAATTCTTGGTGACTTTAATTGTCATCATTATTTATGGGGTGATAATACTGATAAATATGGTAGTTTATTAGTTGAAATAATTGACGAACTTAACATTGGTGTCCTTAATACTAGTAAAATTACCAAACGCTCTCGTCCTAATGAGTCTAGAAGTGCTGTAGATTTATCAATTTGTACTCCTGATTTAACCACTCTTCTAAATTAGTAAGTTCTAGATAGCTCTCACGGCAATGCAGCAGATCAAACAATTCCTGTTAAAACTCTAAATAATAAATGTAGGCCCTCCCCTCCATGGTGGGATTCTGAATGTTCTGAGGCCATTCGTAATAGGAAAAAAGCCGAAAAACAATATAAATTAGACATGAGTTCGGAAAAATATTCATACCTTCAACGTGTACAAGAAGTGACTAAAAATACTCTTCGCACAAAAAAACAAACACGTTGGCATGCCTTTTGTTCCTGAATTTCTCCTTCAATACCTTCATCAGTTGTTTGGCGTAATATTAAAAAATTTCGCTGTTGATTTTCATCTTGTTCTTACAGTGGTGCCATTCCCTCTCAATCTATAAACACTTTTCTGGATAAACTTGCCCCCTCTTCTGCTCCTTTGAGAGAGGAGCTACCTCAAAGTATTCCATGTGATTCTTTTTTTGATCCCTTAGAACGTTCATTTTCTTTATATGAATTAAAGCTTATCCTTTCTCACGTTCAAGATTCAGCTCCTGGTTTAGACGGTATTCCATATTCACTACTTGCCATATGTAATGATCAAATTTTATCCTACTATTTAAATATCATTAACGTTTTATTTGACATAGGCTTTGTTCCTGACTGTTGGCGGACTCAAGTAATTATCCTATCTTGAAACCTGACAAAAATCCTAACGACGGCTCTTCTTATAGACCGATCGCTCTATCATCAACTCTAATTAAAACCTTTGAACATATGATCAAGAACCGCCTTGAATGGTATATAGAAAGTCATGGATTGTTATCAAATACCCAATATGGATTCAGAAAAGGTAAAAGCACATATGACAGTCTTTCTATCTTCACCACAGATATTAGACTAGCATTTTCGAGAAATGAATAGGTCCTTGCTGCTTTCCTTGACATTTCTTCAGCTTACGATAATGTCAGACTCAACATCCTTAGAGAAAAGATGTTTAAGCTTAATATATCCAAAAAACTTACAAATTTCATTATCAATTTATTTCTAGATCGATATATTAAAATTGATGATGATCTAAAATATACTCGAAAGGTTTTCAAAGGCCTTCCACAAGGCTCCGTTTTAATCCTTTATTATACAATATTTATACGTCAGATTTGGACCAGTATATTTTAAAGTGTAGAATTTTGCAATATGCTGATGATATCTTAGTTTATGTTAATGATAAATGTATAGAATCTTGTGCTAATGCGATAGAACAAGATCTCCTCTCTATGGCCTCTTGGTTAGATGATTATGGACTAGAACTTTCCCCAAATAAAAGTAATACAGTAATTTTTTCGCGCAAAAGAGTTTTACCTGAAATCCAAGTTCGCCTTTTAGATTATCCGCTCGTAAATATTCAACAAGTTAAATTCCTTGGTGTAATTCTTGATAATAAATTATCCGGCATGCCTCATATCATTTATACCCAAAAAATGCGAAAAAAATATAAACATTCTTAGAGCTTTGTGCGGGGTATGGTGGGGCGCTCATCCATATGATTTAAAATTAATTTATAATGCAATTATAAGAAGCCGATTAGATTATGCCTCATTTCTTCTTGAACCAGCTAGTAAAAAAGGATTAAAAATATTAGATATCATTCAACACAAGTCTTTAAGATTAATTATAGGCGCTATGAATTCGTCGCCTATAAATGCCTTGCAGATTGAATGCGGTGATCCTCCACTTTTTATTAGACGACAATATTTATCGGATTCCTTTTTTTATCGGGTTCTTCAATTTTTAAACCATCCATTACTCCCTAAAATTCGTTTGCTTTCTGAGTACATTTCAATTAATTCAGGAAAATACAGGCGTAATAAAGAAATTCCTAACCTAGTTAAAAGCTATGAACATTATAATTCCTTACTACATAGATACTATTTATAGGTCGGAGACTCTGCCTCTTTTCTCCAATTCGTTTGAAGTTTCACTTTTCAAACCCAATGTTATATTGGATATAGGATTAAATAAATTTTCTATTGAATCAAATAAAAAAATTGTATTTACGTTGGACAAGAATTTCCCAGATTGTCATAATATTTTTACAGATGCTTCTAAGATTAACTCAAAAGGTTGTACTGGATATGCAATATACCATCAAAATTGGAGAATAGTTCAAAAGATGAAAAGTCCTCCCTAATCTTCAGTTTTTACTGGAGAAATGTTAGCCATTTTACAATCAATAAAATATTGCTATCTTTTTAAATTAAAATCAAGCGTGATATTTTCAGATTCTCTTAGTTCTTTACAAGCATTGTTATGTAATCCTTTCTATGACATTTCCCGCAATCCTTTGATATTTGAAATTAAGAAACTTCTATTCTTATACCAATTCCAAAACATCAACATTTCTCTCGTTTGGATTCCGAGTCATATTGATATATCTGGTAATGAATATGCTGACAAACTTGCTAAACAAGCTATAGCTTGTTTAGCAAGTTTCTTATTTAAAAATTATTGCTATGACCTTATAAGAACTACGAAATTAGTATATGGAGATAGATGGTCAAAACATTGGAACAAAACCAAAACGACAAAAGGCTGTCATTATGCCAAAATTCAACCAATCATTCCTTCTAAGCCTTGGTTTTATAAATTATCCTTAAATAAGAAACATACATCAATGTTATGTAGAATGCGCTTGGGTCACTGCTGTAATTCGGTTCACCTTGCTAGGCTTCATATTAAAAATTCTTCAATATGTGAATGTGGTTTGGATATTGGTGACCTCAGGCATATTTTCTTCTCGTGTCCTTTATATGATCATACTTCATTATTTAACACTTTGGTAAATCTTAAAATTCCTCTTCCTACAGAAATTTGTTCTCTTTTAATTTTTTCTAAAAAAAGTAAAAATGTTTTCAATTGTCTTATGGAATTTTTAGATTTAAATAATATTAGTTTATAAAATTTTATTCATTATTTAGCAATCAACCGTCTTTATTTAGTAACACTTATTATTTTAAATGTGGCATTGAGTTTAGTATTATTTTAATTCAACCAAACATCCATCATTTATTTAATATACTTCAGTACAAGTCATTTCATGATTCATTATTATAGTATTCTATGGTTCTTAACATTATGATTTTGGATTTTAATCAGAATCGTAATTTCTCTTTAGATTGTCCGTCGTTTCATTTCAAGTTACAAGTATTTTTATTGACTGGAGGTTGGCAGTAATTGTTAGGTTGCCATATTTAAAACAAAAAAAAAAATGGAATACAAATACAATATACCATAGATAAATAAATATGTAGCAAGCTAGGGATGGGCAAGTGAAAAAATATATCGATATATATCGTATCGGCATTTGAAAATAGTATCGATATATATCGACAGAAAAATATCGATATATCGATATATCGACATGTTTTGCATGATCATTCATACATAATATGTATTCCCAAAACATTCAATATACGGAAAAAAATACACACATGAAGAAAATAGTATATTTTTATTAGAAAGTAATCTAATCAAACCAATATTCATCCGAAATTGACATTAGTAGCACTCTCTGTTTGACGTGCTCTCCTGTCAAGCGGCTTCTGTTGTCGGGTACAGTTATATTCACAGCTGATGCAACTCTTTCAGAAGAGACCGAAGAAGCCTGGCAAATTAAGTATTTAAGGGCGACTTCTGAAAGAACTGGCGTAAAATGTTGGCAATTTGTCCAAAATTTTATTGGATCAGCCTTTCTCTCAAGGAGAGGTTGATCAAGGTATTGCTTGAGTTCATTGGGCACAGAGCCAGAGCTCGGGACCTCGGGCACGGTTGTTGACTGGGATAATAATTTTTCATGCCCAGACCAAATTGAACTCTCAGTTTTTTCTTGTGCTTTTCCTATTTGGATCGTTCTAAGATCAGGGGAAAGTTGACCCCTGCGTCGGTGTAGAAAAATATCGTTACTGTCTTGCTGTGTACATCATAAACACAAAACACAAATTTGATTTGAATTCGTAAGTTACGAGACACAAGTTACGAATCGTAATAACAGTGAGACCATAAACAAAACCAAAAGCAAAAGACAAAAGAATGCTTCTGTTTGGTCTATGGTCTTACTGCAATATTCGATTTGATGAAGATTGTAACGAGATTTTTTTAAATAAACGAAACAAGAATTGCGTAAAAATATATCGAAATTGATACGAATTCGATACTCTAAAATAAATATCGGAATGACGATATATCGCGATTAAAAATATCGACGATATATATCGATTATTTTATGAAAAAATATCGATATTTCGATATATCGATATTTTTTACCCAAGCCTATAGCAAGCTACAATATACAACAACACAACATTAATATTGTCAAATACTTTCTAATGTTCTAATATAAAAAACCTTATGGTTTTTCTATAGTATTTGATATTGTGTTCATTGTGTTGTTGTGTTGATGTTCACAACTATAATTGCTAATCTTTAAATCTATGTTCAAAACGCAAATTCTTACAGAGAGTACATACATATGTACTTTAAATAATTAATTAATTAAAAATGTATGACGACCAATCATCAAACGATGTAATTTTGGTAGAAGAAAACGAGGGTGCGAAAGCAACAGGTACTTATTACCATAATAGATACGAAATTTGAATTAGTACGTAAAATAATGGTTAGAGGGACTTCGTCGAAGTAGAAATGTTGAGGTAGAGACATCAGCATTATCATTCAAATCCAGCACCACTGGTGAGCATTTATTCTAATTATAAGTAGCGAGCTCTTGATTCCAATTAGGTTTATTGAATGTAAGTAAGTAGACATGAACCTATGCTTGCAAATATTTGCAGAACAATAAACTTATATTACAATAATTTTTGTTTTTTGTTAGAAAATATTCTAAAATATGTGCCAGTAATCAATTTTTTCAATTAATTTATTCTTTAGTTGTTTACTGACACCAAATTCTCGGAAACTGCCTAATTTTAATGATTCTTTTTAGTCATTAAATAAGTTATGATTTAGGGGTGTATTGCTGGCTGGTGTCTGTATTCATAGGGGTGTAGTTTTTAATATTCTCAATGTAATTTACCTTCCATTCTTGTTATTACCTTGAATTTGTGATATTCTTTATTCCATTAAAAAGGATTAAAATAAATATAAACTTTTAATAAGAATTAACTTCTAAAATTATACTGCATAAAATAATTTCCACATGTTAGTTTTTGAAATAAGTGCTAAAACATAGTGTATCAATTAATTAAGGCCATGACTTATTATGTACTATTGTAATAATTGCGAAATACCAAATACTGTAGTAGTTTTTTTTCTGAACTAAAAACTACAGATTTTATAAAAACACTTATTTGATACTTTCATAAAGCTGCATGGAACATATGTTTGTATAATTTTTTTTTATAGGATAGGATGACAAACGAGCACACAGCCCACTTGATGGTAAGTGGTTGCTGTGACCTATAGACATCTACATCTATCCTCGATTATGAATCAAAATGCAGATGCATTGTCATCCGTGAGGACTCAGGTGGAATGCCTCGTTTCCAGTAAAAAGGATCTCCAGTTCTCTACACTCACCATACAAAACACAGCAGCATTAAACTACTATTTGACACTGGTATTCTGTGAGATCGTGGTCCTTCCTCTGTCGAGCCGACCCATTCGTGTTACAACTATAGTACTAATATAACTGCAGCATGGCTCTACCATGTAAATCACCTACAAATTATTGTTTTAAGTCTGAATGTTTGTTCATGTGCTTTTTATATACGTTGAACTGTATCCATGATACAGGAGAAAATCTTGCTGTGAGGGTCACTTTTTAAAAATAAAGAAAAACATGAGGGCCCAATATCAGATTGTGACACTATACTGACACTTATATTTATTTTTGATAATTTGCTTTTAATTGCAGGTGGACCAATTATTGAGCTTTTTAAGAGTCTTATAACTAATGACTATAAACAAAACACTGTTTTGACTAATGCCCAAATAGTAGATATTTTGCAGAGAGAGTTTAACATAAACATCCAAAAAATCCATGACTTGGAAGTAGAGATATATGTAAATGTCGTAAAAAAATACCTGAAGGATTGGCCTGAATGGGATGGATTTGAACAATCTGTAATTGATTTTAAATCTCAAAACAACAGTGAAGCAATAACAAGCATTTTAGAAGAAAAGTATCTTAACCTGAAAAAATATTTGGGTAGCATGTTAGAAATAGCAAAATATTTATCACCAAATGTTATTAAGAATATTCCTATAATGGGACAAATGCATAAAATAGAAAATGTAAATAAGGAAAACGTTGTGATGGAAATACAGGCAACAAAGAACCAACTTAATCACCTAATATTAAGACACCCAATATCAAATAATTCAATTTTCAATGTGAACGAACCACTTCCCAAATATTATGACTATCCAAATTCATTAACACTCAACTCTATTCTTAGTTGGTGCGGAATAGAGATTGAACTAAAGTTAAAGTGGGCTCAGGGCGGCGTAATAAATCTCAAATATGAGAACTGCCATAAGCTGCAACATACACTTGTTAATAAAATGTTAAAACTAGACTCTTACCAAAAATCTTCATTGAATCAGCAGTGGGAAGTAAAACGTAAAAGCAAAAATTTGACAGAGATATCCAAAGATGTTATTTTGAATTTATTTAGACAATGTATATCAAATGATAGATACCGAAAATGGAAAGACGTTTTGGTGAGCATGCATAAGATTTTGAATAATATTACACAAAGTATGCCATCTAGTGTTGGTGTTCCTGGAACTTTCAGAAAATATTTAAGCAAATACGGTTATGTCAGGTTCTTGTATGAGAATGTGGCAGATGAAGTGAGAGATGATGAAAAGTATGATTTGCAATTACAGGAAGTTTTAAGTCCAATGTGTCAGTTGTATATCGGACTCCATCAAAGTCATGAAGAGTCTATTAAAATACACTGCTACTTTTGCCAGGTGACTTTTGCAGGAGAAAATGTGACATGGGAAATTGAGAATCATTTTAAGAGCCATATTGTTGAACCGGACTGGCAGTGTGTAAATTGTAATAAAACCATTACCGTGTCCCATCTGACAAAGGCAAACTGGAATCACATTTGTGAGCCTGCCTCTTTGTATCAGTTGCTGTCAATGAAGCAAAGTAATAACAATATTTAACATTTTCTACAACAAAAATCATGCATGTAAAAGTGATATTAATTTTAAATGTTATTTTTGAATTATTATTATTGTGTTAAAAAAAGGACTGACCTTGTGGATGCAACAGGGAATCTATCCAATATGACTATTAATTGATGGTACTTGCATACAATTCATAATGTAATGCTGGACAGCATTGAGCTATTATGTACTACATACTAGAGGCGACACTGCATTCAGCTACTCTGTTCCACTCAACTGCGGTACATACACCGCACTTTAATCAGTCACTCACTAGGCGCTTGTAGAGTTGTCACGTGTTGTGTTGATTTAAAAAAATCTCTTGATAAAAATATGCCATCGTGTGTACTTAGATATTGCACTAATAATTCAAGAAATGTCAGTAAAAACCTTATGTTAATAAGTTTTGTTAAAATTATATTTGGTGTGTTTTTTTATATTTGACATAGATACCTTTAAAAATATTCAGATAAAGATATCATTAAAATGTAAATGTGGTATAATATTATGTAATATTATATTAAATAAGAAAATATAATATACAAAATAAACTGACAATTTTTATATATACAAAACTTAAATATTGTTCTCGATTTAATTTACCTATTTAACAATACAATCTACTATTACCTAAGGATCATTTTACCTATGTTTATTCTATGATAAAAACCAACCGTGCGAACACAGAGTAGCGCAAATTTTTTGTTTGAGATAGCTGTTCTAGTACGTAAGTACACATTACTTCAATGCTGGACAGTAAGAAACATAAAAAATATTAAGTAAATACCATAACAGAAGCACATTTTTTTATTAGCCCATGGGCAGTTCAAATTGAAGGAAGGCAGGAGATGTGTGTTCATACATATAGCCCATTGCACCTCTGCATGGGTTGCATCCTCTCTTATTTGCTGTGGCAGAAAACTATTGTATTGTTTTTTTAAAAACAAATGAACATTTAAGTTGTGTTTGTGTATCGATAAATAATACATCCACAGTACTGAAATATGTGCCCCTACTGTCACATCTCTGGCTTATGTTTGAGGGGTAAGAGAGACACTATAACTTAAACTGCCTTAACTGTATGTATGATGTATCTATGCATGAATGTAATGGAATTTTGTAATTCAGTTTTGATCAATTTATGAATGTCCGAATAATATAAAATTTCATAGATCGGCAAAGAATACACTACAAATTATTTATTTCTCCACATAGTGCACATGGCATGTGCACTGCTTTAATCCTGTCTTAGTGGCATGTGAGACATTGCATCTTATTTTTCTTAGTCTTCAGAGGATACAATGCATCTGTACCCTTCTTCTCTTACACTGATTAGGCACTCCAGTTAAAAAATAAATAAAAAGAACTGATGATATAATAATTTAATATTAAATGTTTGTTGACCACTTAAACCACCTTATTGACCTACTATTTTTAATAATGCTGGAAACCCTACAAAATTAAAAAGCCGTAAATTAGTAATTAAAAAAATGAACATATTTATTAAGACCTTGAGAGAATTAAATTTTTAATTATCACTTAATGTTGATTTTTGAGATGAAAGGTATAGTATGATGAATTTGCTGCTCGATAAAAATGAGTGCCTAAATTAATTCACAATTTACACAACATTTGGTAACAGTGCAATGCCGTTGACTGCGTCGTCGGGTTATTCTGTTTATCCACCCTAAAAAAGCCACCCCAGGGTGGAAACTGAAACACGTATTCGAATTCGTATACAGTGCATTGTTGTTATATAATGAGCCTCAATATAACGAGTTTTTCAAAATCCCCTAGAACTGCCCATAATGGCTAATGCAGAATATATCTCTACATTACTCTATATTACATACATACATAAACATCACGCCTGTCACCCAGAGGGGTAGGCAGAGACTACAGACTTCCATTTGGCACGATCCTGACACACCTCTCTCGCCTCCTTCACATCCATATACCTACGCATACATGCTCGTCGGTTAAGGGTACTCCTAATTTGGCCCGTTTTCAATAAATCGCCAATTTGGTCGATAAATTTTCGCCTAGGACTTTCCGACTCTGCCATTCACTTCTGCAACATAAATTTTGTCATTCTTCCAGTATTCTATATTAATCTCTTTATAAGGAATTCTTATTAGAGATGGGCCGATTACTCGTTTCATATTCGGTATTCGGCATATTCGGCAGCTTTACCGAATATTCTTATTCGACCGAATATTCTGCTAAATCACCGAACATTCGTTAAAGTGGTACTTAACCCTTTTTGACGTGATGGCAAAAATTTGCCACCACCGTTTTTATTAATTTTATTTTTATTTTCTAACACACCATGTTTTTTCTGAAATAGCAACTCAGATTCACGAACCAATCGTAAGACTAGCTGTAGCTGTCACTTATATTTTTTGACATTTGGTTTGACAGCTTGTCGTTAGAATTGTTGAAAAGAGGTTATTTTCTGTGTTGTATCTTCATCCAGTTGAACATTTAGAACCAGGCTATCATAATGGTAAGTTGTTGTTCTAAATCTCTTTATTTATGTTTTATATTGTATTCATCATTTTATTTTGCCGGTATTTACTAAAAATACAATAAAAATGTTAATTATTCGGTGGCCATATTGCTGCCACCACCTTACATATTATTGGTGGCAATAAAATATCCACTGCCTTGTTATGTATGTTATGTTATGTTGTATAAGTATATATATATGAAGAGGAACAGAAAAAATATTCCGCTTGGGAAATCCTGAAGAGTCTGAAGGTGACTATGATGAGGATGAGTTCAGTCGTAGCTCCGATTTACAGCAATTACTTGAGACATCAGTAAGCAATGAGTCTATTACACCTTCTAACACTATTAATTCTCCAACTTCAGAAATCTAAGCGGTTGACAATACTGAGCCATTGTGTTCTGGTGTGTCTCTAAGGGAATTTCCAAGTCTTTCTCTTCAATCCACTGTAACAGACTGCAGTAGCGAAGATAATGATGACACTTCCATAATACGACGCCATCACCGCAGCAGTGCAAGAATTTCGAACACTTCTGAATCTGATTCAGATTCTGATCAAGATGAAGAGGAATGGAAGAAGGTAATGTGCAGTAATGAGGGGCCTAATTCAGAAAGATTTTCTGATATTTTATTAAAGCCGGCAGTATCTTTTCCTAGCCGTACAAGTCCACTGGCATACTTTTCCAGATTTTTCCTGATGATATTTTAGATTTAATAATGGAACTAAATAAATATATAATATATAAATGGAACAAACAAATTTGTATGACACACAGCAAAGAAGCAAGCATTGGGATCCAGTGACAGTGATGGCCACTAGAATGGTTCTAGGTATAATAATAATGATGGGATTTCGTAATGTCCCTACTTGTGACTCATACTGGTCTACTGATCCCTTTTTTCGAGTTGATGAAATTGCATCTGTCATGCCTTGTAAAAAAATAAAAAAAAATCATGGAAAATTCTCATTTAGCTGATAACTCGATAATGCCTAATAGAAATGATCCCCAGTATGATAAACTATATAAAATGCGACCATTATTAGATATATTGAATAATGCTTGTGAAAGAGAAGCCAGATCTACGTCTAGTCAGTCTATTGACGAAGCTATGATAAAATTTAAAGGCACATCATCTTTAAAACAATACATGCCTCTCAAGCCAATAAATCATGGATTTAAAGTTTGGGTGAGAGCCGATAGTACCATTGGTTACGTATTTCAGTTAGAAATATATACTGGAAAAATAAGTGACAAAAGTTGTGAGTTGGGTTCAGGTACTAATGTGAAAAATTAACCGCCCCTCTAATTGAAAAAAATGTACGAGCACATGTTGCATTTGTCAACTTTTTTCTTTATTTGCTCTAATGCAGTATCTTTATGAGCAAGGTGTTTACTCTACTGTCACTGCAAATTCAAAACTGGGACAAGTAAAGAAATAGAGTGCCCCGAAGCACTCAGACAATATACTCGACGAATGGGCGGAGTTGATCGCTTTGATCAAAAAAGGCGTAGGTAACCTATCATGTTGGGCGGAAAGTAAGAAATAGTGGCGACGCATTTTTTAATTTAGTATTGATTTAGCAATAACGAATGCATATTTGTTATATGAAAATAGCTCGAGAGTTCCGTTTCCTATGTCAAATTTGTCATTACGATTAGCTATTGCTAGAGGGCTGATTGGCAACTACTCTTCAAGAAATAGAAAAATCGTATGCAACACCTTCGAGAGCCTATCAAATGGTAATCGAATACCGGACGAAATTAGATTTGCCAATGTACAATGAACAAGCCGGTTTTCGAAAAGGCTTTAGTACCATAGACCACATACATACCCTTCGGTAAATTGTACAGAAGTCCGAAGAGTACAATCTGCCACTTTGACTGGCGTATGTGGACTATGAGAAAGCCTTTGATTTCGTCGAAATTTGGGCGGTGCTACAGTCTCTTCAGCGGTGCTAAGTTGACTGTCGGTATATAGAAGTGCTGAAATGTTTGTACAGTAGGGCTACGACGGCTATCCGAGTACAGAACCAGAGTACGAAACCTATCCAACTGCAGAGAGGTGTAAGACAGGGTGGCGTTATTTCCCCGAAACTCTTCACCGCTGCATTGGAAGACGTTTTCAAGCTACTGGACTGGAAAGGATACGGTATTAACATCAATGGCAAGTACATCACTCACCTTCGATTTGCCGACGATATAGTCCTTATGGCAGAATCGCTGGAGAATTTAAACACTATGCTCAATAACCTCAATAATGCCTCCCAACGGATAGGTCTTAGGATGAACATGGACAAAACAAAGATCATGTTTAATGTCCATGTCACACCTATGCCTGTAGTTGTTGGGAGCACTAAGCTCGAAGTTGTTGACGTTAATGCTTTACCTGGGACAAATAGTCCGATTAGGTAAGTCCAACTTCGTCCGAGAGATCAATCGATGGATTCAACTCGGCTGGGCAGCGTTCGGGAAATTACGACACATCTTTTCGTCAGGTATACCTCAAAACCTGAAAACTAAAGTGTACAACCAGTGCGTGTTGCCAGTAATGACATACGGAACCGAGACGTGGTCCTTCACTGCTGGCCGTATGAGGACGCTCAAAGTCGCTCAGCGAGCTATGGAGAGGGCTATGCTAGGGATCTCTCTGCGTGATGAACTTAGAAATGAGTATATCCGCAGTAGAACCAGAGTGACCGATATAGCCCAACGGATTAGTAAGCTGAAGTGGCAATGGGCCGGCCATATAACTCGAAGAACCGACAACCGTTGGGGAAAAAAGGTTCTCGAGTGGCAGCCTCGTACCGGTAGGCGAAGTGTAAGGCGACCCCCCACTAGATGGGGTCACAACCTGGTAAGACATGCAGGTGGCTCAGGACCGTGCTTTGTGGCATACCTTGGGGGAGGCCTATGTTCAGCAGTGGACTTGTGAAGGGCTGTAATGATGATGATGATGAATGTCGGGGTGCACTTGTCTTATGAAATAGACGGGGGGTACCGTAGATGTCGGGCGTGCAGTACTAAAGAAAACAATGTACGTAGCAAATTTATTTGCAGTCACTGCAAATTCCTCTTTGTGTTTTCCCTTGTGTCGGTGCATTTCCTTCTAAATAATCATTATTAAGTGATACTAAATAACTTCGTTATTCAAATTCCTACTAAAAGTGTAATAATGTTAATAAAATTGAAATCATTTCTTTGTGTTTTATTTTGGTACTCTAGACAGGCACACCACTGTTGTGTTGTGGCCAAGGTATGTGAACGTTTGATTCAAGCCATATTTACACCCTACATGTCTATTGAAGATGGTCAGTTTGGTTTTCGACCAGAGCTATCTACTGATATGGCTATTTTTGCTTTAAAACAAGTAAGTAAGTTACTATGTTGATCGCGATACTAGTGTATATACCTGCTTTCTTGATTTGAGTTGAGCTTTCGATACGTTGAATCATGATCTATGGAAGAAGCTAAGATCTAATAACGTTCCTGCTGGTATTGTTGACCTGCTCACTTATTGGTATAGCAGACAGATCAATAATGTTAAATAGGGTGACTCTTTCTCCGATGACTACTCACTGGCTTGCGGAGTAAGGCAGGGGGGCTTACCTCACCCGAGCTCCACGATCAAGTCATTCACATAGATGTTAAAGATCTATGTGAATGACTTGATCGTGGAGCTGAGTAGAACCTCAATCGGACTAAGGCTTGGGAACCGTTATGTTAACATCCTAAGTTAGCTGACGATATGGTTCTGCTCAGCCATACAATCAAAGGTATGCGAAAATTAATATCTATATGCGAAAATTTTGCTAACGATCATAATTTAATTTATAATGCAAAAAAGACAGATGGTGATTTTTAAGCCGGGAAAGGGCCCCACTAATGTATCTAAGGCGCACGTGGCGGGTCAACCCGTTAAAATAGTTCAAAGGTTCAAATACCTCGGTCAAATAGTGACAGTGGACAGAAAAGATGATTGCAATATAAAACGACAGAGAAAAGCTCTGTCTGTATGTGGCAATATGATCGCCAAGAGGTTTTTAAAGCCTCCAAGGAGGTTAAGACTATGCTCTTCCAAAGGTATTGTCAGTTTTTCTACACCTGCCAGTTCTGGACTGAATATGCGGGGCGATCTTTGAACGGTATTCGTGTGCAATACAATAACATCTTTGGAATGCTTATGGGTCACAAACGCTATTCCATTACTTCAGGCATGTTTGCCGAAGCACGAATACATTTAATGCCATTCAAAGATTCAGATTCGCATCATTCATGTCCAGGGTTGGCGGGTGTAGAAACAAAATAATTAGTTCGCGGTTAGACTGCCGGCCACAACCTTTTATCAAAAATGGCTTAAGATAGCTGCATGACGCGCAGTGGCGAAGCCTCCATAGAAGCCAAAAAGCCGGGCTTGCCTATCAGACATCTCAATCAATAATATCAACTAATAAAATAACTCGTAAACTGTTTCAAACTATTTCAAATTTCCCACGCGCTCTTTTCATTCAACAGAGGTCGTAGCCGCTGTCATATAAAAGGAGTTGAATTAAGTGTTTAGTTGTCTCTATCGCACGCGTGGGCTATTTAACGGGCTTTCGAGAAGACGATCGCTCCCTTTCTAACCTGTGTCAAAATGTTCTATAATGAAATATAACAACGATTGTATACATAGCAATTTGTATAGAACGAAAAGCCAAGCTTTTAGTATGAAGTTAGTTATTCGAGCGCGGGAGCATACGGCGATACGTTTGCAAGTTCACTTCATATATCAATGTTTACTCTGTGTTCTTTATGCTTTTTTAAAGTTTTATAGTAAAAATGTAGGATAATAGTGTCTCTTGTGATAAATTGAAGTGTGTTAAAGTGCTAATTGGCGAGGAAAAGGTAAAATATTTAAACATTTTAATATGTGGCCGAGAAAGGAAAAGGGGAGATCTCCCGCCGGGCAAGGTGTTCTGCCCGGAAAGCGGCCGACACTCCGTGTGTTAGTTCGGAGATGTTCTATATATGCTGTTTATGATTCTGAATGTTGATAGCGTGATTTAGGCTTCGGTGTGTTTCGGTGTGCTAGTGGCGCGACGATAGCGCCGTTACATCACCCCCCTGCTCAGACCGGAGGTCGATAGTGCAGTCGAGTTGTAGACGAATGTGCAAGTGCCAGGAGATTGCCTTGTAGTCTGCGGTGAGTCGAGAAAAAGGCAAGTAATCTGCGAGGGTGCCGTGAAGCGAAGGCGAGCAGTAAGGCTCAGAGCCGTGCCGAACACCGTATAGCGCAGAGAGTAAGCTTGAAGGAACAGGAAGCATTATTATTCCAGTGCTGCGATGAACCTTGTGAAGCTAGATGGCTTGCAGGATATGAAGACTGCAGACGATATCTGCTCTGGGAGAGAGCGAATGGGTGGGGTATTCTATGACGATGATGAAGCTTGAAGTTTCCGAAGGTTCGTGGCAACGCTAATCATTAGTCTATAGGTTTCTCTGTCTACGTACGTTAATGTATTGCTGGTTGTTTTGTCAAAGACTTTTTTATTATTTTCCGCAACTGTCTCATTTCTTGGTGCCAATATGCATCTGTCACATAGCCAATTTTCATTCTGGATGCTTTGTTGCAAATTTGAAAAAACTTGACCAATAAAGTAGTAGTAGTAGTAGTAGTAGTCTTCCGAATCCACAACATGATAAAATTGGTTGGTGAATAGAACCATACCTTCTTTATCAGTTTCTATTTGACCTTCAGGTGATGATCTCGAGCAGTTTCTCAGTGTACGCGCCCGACTCTATATCGCTGAATAACTGGACTGGACACGCATGTTAGTGATGAGGAGCAGCTTTTGAACTTTGGTCCATAAATATGGTGATTTTAGACGTGCGTTAATTTCGTCTGCTGCAGTGCCTCGCTCGATGACAGGCAAAGTCAGCCCAAAGTCCCCAGCCAATACAACTACCACACCACCCATTAACGTTTGGTTGCTGTGTGTGTCTTGTAGACAGCGATCAAGAGCTTCGATGGCGCGTTTGTATGACATAGTGCACTCGTCCCACACGATCAGCTTCCACAGTTGCAACAGAATGAGACAAGCGCTGCTCTTACTGATGTTACACGTTGCGATTTTCTTCGCTCGACAGATTAGGAGGTAATTTAAAGAACGAATTTACCGTCCGGTTACCGGTTAGCAATGTTGCAGCGGAAGGAAACCACAGTTAATGCAACATTATGATCCCTGCGAATTTTTGATAGAAGCAGATTAAGCAAAAAAACTTTTCCTGTACCATCCGGGGCATCAACGAAAAAAAAGCCCGCCTTCACCACTTTCAAGTCGTCGTATTATTTTGTAGTAAATCTCTCTTTCTGCGGGTAGCTGACGTAGCTCAGTTATTTATTTAAAAAAAATATTGCATCCCCTTTGAAAAAAAAGGATATAAAGGGTGGGTTTACACACACGTAAGTGTCAAGGTGGTATCATAGCATAGCTCTCTCATCAAATCCTTTGACAGCTCTCCACGCCGTGGTGTGGACATACCACAATAACATAAAACAATATAAAACAATTGGCCTCGTTCATTCCACTATTAACTGCTAAAGTGAAAGCTGCGTAAAAAACAGTCTAAAACAAAAAAATATCAAACATATATTTTCAAATTAAATACGTCTTTCCTTCATAATCATTCTTGTGAGTGCGATAAGTCAGAATTGGATTTGTTTGCACTACCGCCTACACAAAAAAGCATAGAAAATGGATTGTGGATTCACTATAAACCAATTTTATCTCTTGCTGATGATGGACCTATCGAGTTTAAAGTTCCTGAGATAGGCGATGACTACATAGATTTGTCTTATATATTAGTCCACATAAAGACAAAAGTATTAAATCAAGATTCATCTAACTTGATTTCGTCTACAGTAGTAGCACCTGTAAATATTTGGCTGCATTCACATTTAATCAACTTGATGTTTATTAATACCAAAAACTTGTATCCAAGATAAATTTTTAATTAATGCTGTTGAAATGAGTGTAAAATTAGTTCGATCAAGAGAGAGTTTTCATTTAATTGCTGGATCAAACGATGTAAAGATTAAAGTTTGCATTACGGACGCAATTCTTACTGTCCGACGAGCACGAATTAATCCAAGTGTAAGTAGTTAGTTAGCACCAGTTCTGGCTCATTGAGTCAGAAGTGGTACAACGTGCGTCGACTCACGATCCTAAAAAAAAAAGGTTTTGGCATGCTCTGATCACGAATCTCCGTTTTCGCGTAGGATGCACGGTTCCGGAGATGTGCAGATCAATTAACTCTTATCTAATTGATATCCGGTGAGTGCCTCCACCGTCATTAGCGTCCCATTGTTCTTAACTATTGTTGATTGAACACCGTCATTATCTATTCTTCCTCGACGGGTGCGTCAGCTTATCAGTGCTATTGCATTATACTTCTTTGTTCCTAACTGCAACGCTAATCTGAATCATCAATAAAATACTTTACCTAATTTTGTTACAATTTTTATTTACGAAATACAAAATCTTATTACTTATTATCTATAAAATAGGAGCGAAACATCTCATCCACTAAAACATCATTGTACAATGTGTTCCCTGTAAATATACTCGTAAAACTATGCATTGAACATCCCTGAAACTTAAAAAAGCAAATACATTAAGCAATATTCGCCACAAATTGAAGTCCACTCATTCTGAATCCTATCAACATTCCAGTTCCATCTTTTACAATTCCTTTTTAAAACTCTAGATGATATCGTACAGGTGCTCATCCATATGAATTAAAATATTGACCGACGTCATTCGTATCGATATATAAAGCTACCCAATGTGACCTTGGTTTATCAGCTGAATCCAAATTGCATATTATATACGTTGGTACGTGAGTATACATGGGCAGTCTATTAGCAGCATAAACATTATTTTCTAGACTGGGGTGAATCTTTTTAAGATGTTACTGTACATCTAGTGTATCCATGATATTACTGCTATTAATAGATTATTACAGTACAATCTACTCAATTTTTTGAAAGAGAAGAAAGCAAAACGGTATGTGAAATAAGAATAGAAGGAGAGTGATTGAGCAAGTGGATGAGTTGAGGATGTGTATTTAGCAGGGATGGTAGATATGATAGGGATATAGAACGACGAGTAAATGCAGGGAATAGAGTGAATGGGGCACTACACTCTATTATGAAGAACCAGAATTTGTCAAAACAGGCACGTATGGTAATTCATAATGCTGTGTTAGTCCCTACTTTAATGTATGGTAGTGAAAGCTGGGTGTGGCAGAAGAAGCACGAAAGTAGAATAAATGCTGTAGAAATGCGGTCTTTAAGGAATATGCTAGGGTGTAATCTGATTGACAGGGTGAGAAATTGCGTGATAAGAGATAAATGTGGTATGCAAGATGATGTTGTGACCAGGATTAAGAAAGGAATGCTTCTGTGGTTTGGTCACGTAGAAAGAATGAATGAGGAAAGAGTGACTAAGCAAATTTATATGGCAGATGTGAATGGCCGAGTCGGGAAGGGACGCCCTAGGAAAAAGTTTATCGACGAAATTGGCGATATTTTGAAAATGGGCCACGTTAGAAGTACCCTTAACCGACGAGCATGTATGCGTAGATATATGGATGTAAAGGAGGCGAAAGAGGTATGTCAGGATCGTGCCAAATGGAAGTCCGTAGTCTCTGCCTACCCCTCTGGGTGACAGGCGTGAGTGTTTATGTATGTATGTATGTATGTAATCTACTCAATGAATAACATAGGAATGATCAATTATAGTGATTTCTAAATATTAAATTGCATTATTTTGTGTTATACAAAACGTATTTGAATCAACAATACACTGAACAAGGCGCAACACGAAGTAATGCTCAGTAAGCAACAGAATGTGAGATAAGCTTGTTGACGCATAAAGTGACTGTCAATTCCACTGCAGAAATTCTTTAGATTAGAATTATTACTTACTGGTACTATATAAGACCAAGCAACTGCAGTCATGGAGTTAGTGTATGGTCGTTTGACCGCAGTGGATCTATCAATACTACATTTGTGTTACTTCAACGCATCAAAGTCCATGGATGTAAGTGTTTATTCTATTGACAAACTTACTTTTCTTTCTGTTATTTTCTTACGTGTGTATGATTTAGTGTTAACAAATTATATTTAAATATTGTGTGTGTATATTATTAAGTCGTGGTACCTCAGATGGTTAGCGGAAGCAGTAAATTTCACAGTACGCGACCCGGGTTCGATCCTCGCCGGCATCAATTAAATTGTTAATTGCAATTTTAAGTGTTTATTCTATTGACAAACTTACTTTTCTTTCTGTTATTTTCTTACGTGTGTATGATTTAGTGTTAACAAATTATATTTAAATATTGTGTGTGTGTATATGATTAAGCCGTGGTAACTCAGATGGTTAGCGCAAGCTGTAAATTTCACAGTACGCGACCCGGGTTCGATCCCCGCCGACACCAATTAAATTGTTAATTGCAATTTTAAGTGCTGATTTACCACGTGCTCGGCGGTGAAGGAAAACATCGTAAGGAAACCTGCATGTCGGAGAAAATTTCGAAGGCATGTGAAGTTCGCCAACAAGCATTGAGGCAGCGCCGCGGACATTTCCTAGCCATAAATACAAAGACAATGGCAGAAAGTGAAAAAGTTAAAAAATACTTTTTTAACAATGACAGTCATTAGTTGATCATTAGTGAATGTGATTCTGTTTACTTAAATTACAGAAAGACAAGAGCAGAAGGAAGAAATGGGATGATGGGAAGTAATGAAGCATTGTTATGTGAAGTTTGTTGGAACAAACATATTTTTAGTCACGTGTAAATACTTTTAACATTTTGGTTCAAAATGACACAAAATCTAAAAAATATTAGATACATCTTCGACATGGACGGATTTTACATTAAATATCCTCATAAATATTTTCAATGTAGAGAAATGGCTATTCTATACGTAAAACTATCTAATAAAAATGATGCGTTTATCGATTATTATTTGTTTCGGCCAAGTTATCCTTTCAATTATTTGTCGCCAAAAGACAAAAAAAACTGTTCGTTATTGTGAAACACACGTGCACGGCATTCCATATTTTGATGTGACCGAAGAATTAAAATGTGCCTACAAACAAGAGAACATCATCCCCATATTAAATTGGTATATTAGAAATTTGTGCAAAGACGAAGTGATCGCATACAAAGGTGGTTCAATAAAAAAAATTTTTTTTAAAAATGTTGACGGCGAATGATATAATTCTTAATATTGAAGAATACAAATATCCAAAATACAATGATTTGGTAAATGTCATAAATTTAAACAAACGTTATGTGTGTAATAATCATATATTTGCAAAAAATAATCACAAAATTTTACATTGTTCTTGCGACGAAGTGTGGGTTTTTTACAAGTGGTTATTGCTTGAAAATAAAATTTTAAATTAATGATAAATTTTGTTTGATTTCCCAAAAACATTAGTTAAAATACACAATAAATATTAATTGTTTACACCAACACTTTCATTTTTTATTTCACCCCTTAGAACTTTAGACGTGTGTAATGTTTGCACTTTATACATCCGTTTACTGCTATTGTGGCAGGACCAAGTGGATGTGGGAAGTCAAATTTTGTAACAAATTTCATGAAATCAGTTACAGAAATATGTAATTGTGATTTTAATCAGATCACATGGTGCTTTGATGAAATGCGACCCTTATATAATTTACCAAATGTTAACTATCATCAAGGAATTCCAAATCTTAATATGTTTGATGGTGAAAACCCACATCTCTTTATTATTGATGATCTAATGAGAGAGTCCGATTTAACTTTAAACTCGAACAGTGTTTTGTATTAGATTAAATAGAAGATTTATAAAGAAATAAAAAATAATATATCGCATCCAATTTGTTTTATTTAATTTTATAACGATTTACATAGTCACACACACACAAAATGCATTACACATAGCTCATAAAATCTAACACACAACACATAGTATAGCCTTAACTACTATAGTCTACAGTAACATTTCTGTTTCAATCTATCTCAATAATATCAAACTCAGCATAAACTATACAGTTAATTGTTTGTATTAGTGAGGATTCAAATCGTACTTCTTATCTTACACTACCATGCTTTATGAGATTCCAGTGAGCTGATGAGTTGGTTGATAAATCAGGAGTTAAGTCAAATGCTAATGGACAGTAACCTTTGGCATACTGTTCACAAGAGATTCCATTTCCTTCATTAAGAAAGTGAATACCAGTTCCCGAGAATAGAGTATGATATGCTGATGTAAATATACTATTATTAAAAGATGGTTGCAAAGCTTTTGAAGGTATTTGTTGACCATCAATATATAAGCTGAAAGAATTAATACAATAGTTTTCAAAGTTAAATGGATTTTTAGTAAGGGAACCCTTAAATGCAGAATTGGTCACAAATCCAATTATACATCTTTTGGGTACCTGTCCTAAAAATATATTATCAAGAGTTTTTCCTTGAACACCCGATGGAATTGTTAAAACTTTTACTTCAGCTCGAGTAATAGGATATTTAGCAGTGGTAGAAGCTAAAACTTTTTGATGAGCGAGTAATACACTTGGATTAATTCGTGCTCGTCGAACAATAAGAGTTGCGTCCGTAATGCAAACTTTAAACTTTACATCGTTTGACCCAGCAATTAAATTAAAACTCTTGATCGAACCAATTTAACACTCATTTCAACACCATTAATTAAAAATTTATCTTGGTTGAAAATGTCACCGTGAAGATGACCAATCATTTCTATTTCCTTACTTTCACTAATCAATTCCTGTCTTTTAACAAATCCTATGTTTTTACCAACTGTAAAATCCATTTTTCCTGCTGTATCCTCATACCAAAGACTACAAGTAAGATGTGATTGTTTAGCAGCGGGAGCATAGTTTAAAAGGGTTTCCATGTATGCTCGATATGCATAGGTATTATTAGGTGGTAATACAAGTTTTTGGTTTAAATAAACATCAACTTGACTAAAAAGTGAATGCAGCCAATTATTTACAGGTGCTACTATTGTAGTAGATATCAAGTTAGTTGAATCTTGATTTAATACTATTGCCTTTATGGGGAGTAATGTATGAGACAAATCTATGAAGTCATCGCCTGTCCCAGGAACTTGAAACTCGATAGGTCCATCATCACCAAGAGATGAAATTGGTTTATAATGAATCCACAATCCATTTTCAATGCTAGTTTGTGTAGACGGTAGTGCAAATAAATCCAATTCTGACTTAACGCACTCGCAAGGTAGATTATGAAGGAAAGACATATTTAATTTGAAAATAAATCTTTGATATATTTTGGTTTTAGACAAAGTTTTTTCGTAGCTTTCACTTTAGCAGTTAATGGTGGAATGAATGAGGTCAATCGTATTCTTTTAGTTTTATACCCAGATCCTGTCATGTTAAATTGATAAATTTTCTCATCAGCCTTTCGTTTTAAATTCGTATTAACTTCCTTTAAACGATCTTTTATTGAGGCTTCCATAGGACGCGCTTGAACCATATCCGATAAAAGTCCTACTCCAGCGCTTAATGCTTCCTTACCAATCACTCGAGCACCACTTGAAAGTAAAGGTAAAACTGATCTAAATAACCCCCCTAAGAAGCTCCCAATACCATGTCCGCGTTGGTATGGTGAACCCTTATAAATTACTCCAACTCCTGATCCAGCTTGATGTGTATAATAATTTTCATATGGACATTTATGATGATCACGAAGAGAATTCATTATTATAATTTTCGGAAATTACTTTAATACACACGGTTCCAAACTGGAATGGTATTTTTTGTCCTGTGCTCGATCTTATAACTATTTCAAACTCTCTTCGCATAACAGGTAAGTAGTGAGGTTGAGAGAAAACGTGCATTTTATTTGCACCATAAATGTATTTTGTAGGATCTAATGAAATGACTCTTAGTAAAGGAGTCATAACATCACCCACAATCTGAGGATCGATAATGTCGCAATATAGAAATAGTTGAGATGGTAACCCTAAGTGTAAATTAGCAGGACACTTTCCAAAATTTCTCTTTAGGAGATTTTTATTTGGTTCATAACCTAGTTGTAAACTTAATTTGGGTGATAATGTTACGGATGTTATATTTTTACCCAAAACAGAAATAGACACAAATTTTGTTATTTCATCATAGCGAAATTTCAAGTTCTCTCCGATACCATTTAACACTCTTAAAATATGCTCAACGTTATCATAGTTGGTAACTGGAATATGTTTTTTGTAGTACACTATGGATGGTTTATCTTCATTAGGCATTAACATAGATTTTGTAATGTATATAACATTTTCATGATCTTGGACAGTAAACATGGTACATGGATATTGAAACTCGACAACTCCAACCGACCATTCACCTTCTAATTTAATAACTTTGGTAATTTCGTTGAAAAATTTGTGGTCTTGTTATCAGGAAAATATTCCATTGAACTATTGCTGAGCAAAGTTAAATAAAAACTTTCTTTATTAATATTTCTTTTAAACTAGAAGCTAAAATCCAACTGTTAAATTTATCTGGATATCCTTTCCACTTCACTAATGCTTCTTTTCTGTTACCTGAATAACCAGTATCAATTATTTTATCTATTTTATATTGTGAAGTGGGGTTGTAAGTGATTTTCTGTAATTCTCTTTCATAAAAAGTTTCAACTATTGGTTCATTTTGTAAATCTGTTATTGTATAAACAACCCATGGAGATCTATCAATTATGAAGATATAATAAATATTTCATCCCTCCAATTAGATTCATATCCTTTTTGGAAAACATTGAAATTTGGTTTAGGATTTTCTAAAGAAAGTTTGTTTGACCGTCTATCATAAAGATTAGTCCAAACTGTCATAATATTGTTGGAATTTACATCACATGGGCACATCTTAATACTAGAGTGAAAGTTGTGATTATAAGAGTATATTAAATCTTGTAAAACATCTATATATCTATAAGTATTGTTATGAGTGAAATAACGCCACATTTTCATTTTAGTGTTCTTTGAAATCGTTCAACAATACTGGCCTTAATGTCAGGATTGTTAGTGGTATAGTAATTAATATTTTTAGATTTAAAGTATTTTTGTACATCTTTTGAAACAAATTGTACCTTTATCAGATTGTATGTGAGTAGGTGTTAAATTACTTTCAGTAAATATACTTTCAAAACATTCTTTAGTTGTTTCTGAGTTTTTCTTTTTCATTGGTCTTGCAAAAGCATATTTACTAAATACATCAATAACACAAAGTATATACTTGAAACCATCATTATATTGAGAATAAGTTCGCATATCACTTAAATCAGCTTGCCACAGTTCATTAATATTTGATAGAATGTACCTATAATGCGGGATTTTTTTTCGAATGGGTTTATGTAATGTGTATGTTTCTTGTGATTTTAACCATTCCTTTACTTGCTTTTTGTTCATTTTACCCTTCATGGCTTTTGATAATTTTTCAATACTACCAAAACCAGCGGGATTAGATGAATCATAATAAATCCTGTTAATTTCTTCTAGTACGGGGTCCATTTTTCCCACTCAACCCGTTTACGTATTTTAGTTGTAGACTTTTTATCTGTACTGTTCGGTGTAGAAAACTCTATTTTAGTTATAGATTTTGTATCTCCTCTACTCGGTGTAAAAAACTCTTGAACTTCAATCTCAGAGGGTTTGTTCAGATCTTTTGCTTGAAGTTGGTTAATAAACTCACATCTCTTTGGATTTCCAATATAAGTAAGTGTTACTTTAATATCTTTTAATGCTTCAGCAAATATATCCCACCCTACTGGATCACTTCTTTTTAAGGGTCTTAGAGAATCATTTACTAAATCAACAATATTACTTCCAGGAATTTTTCATTATCAATTATGACTGTACCTTCATTATCCCAATGTATTTAATTTTATTTGTTTCAAGTAAGTTTAATAATAACTGTCCTTTTTATTATAAGTTTTTGGTATTAAATTGAGTATTTGAGCTGGTGTGTAAAGTGGATTTTCATAATTTTCTTTACTTTTAATGGATCGATTCTCCTCCAACAAAGATTCAGCATCAACTGAAGTTTTTAGATCTCTATCTTTATTTTTAAAACCAATTTTAGACTCATTTGAATCTTCATTAGATGTATCAGAATAAATTGGTAATCTGAGTTGTTGACAATCCTCTTCGGTAAAATGAAAGTATCTTTGCAGTGTTTGTAAATATAACATCCATTTCTTTCGGTCTTCCGTCTTACTATTCATAATATATTGCATTTCAATATTTAATCGAGATAAATTACTATTAACCTTATTTTTTTGTTTTAATTTTTCAATCAATCCAGGTTCGATAAGTATCATTTTCTTTGCATTTTCCATGTTAACTGATTAGTCCACTCACTAATCCACTCAATATTGCACCTAATATTATTGGTAAGAAAGCCCCTCCTTTTTGTATAATTATATTTTTTCTTAGTTTATGTTTACACTTAAGCACTAGTTTACGGAGTATATTTTTGTTTTTAATAAATTTTTGTTTATCTTGATCTTTAAGAGGTACTTTTCCTTGTAAGACGTTATGAATACACTCACAAATACAGTTAATTTCTTCTTCTTCACACGTTTTAAGTAATGCTCTTTGATATGAATGAATGAATGAATATACTTTATTGCACACCACAAACAAATTTACAAAGAACATAACAGAGAGCAGATTACATGTACAATTTGGCGGCCTTATCGCTACATAGCGATCTCTTCCAGGCAACCAAAATTTTATATATTTTGGTTTAAGCGCATGCAAAGCGTTTAGAAAATGTTTATGCGTTGTGAGTCGACAATGCATCATTTAGCAATGTTGTTTGATTCTTGGTGTATTTAAACTCTTTTGTGGGACGTAGAATGTACAGAAACCATTAAATGGGAAGACATTTGTCTTGATACGACAAAAATCATTGCTATTCTGTTTTAAATCTACCATTAAATATCAATGCGCCTCTAGAGTTGCATCCCTGTAGGCATCTTCAATGAATTTTGGGTTATCTGGTGACACTTGTCGTGCTAAATATCTTATTTAAGTTTTATCTCGAGGGTTTTTAAAATATATTATATAACTTGAGTTTAAAGATATGTATCTTTGCCCTTTACCCTGATGAAATAAATTTTATGTTAAATAAAATACACTGAGATTCCTGTGATGACTACCTTTTGTAAATACATCCACAATTCTTCCATCGGACTCTCATTAGATTATCAATATTAACGAGATGTGGGTTTTCACCATTAAACATATTAAGATTTGGAATTCCTTGATGATAGTTAACATTTGGTAAATTATATAAGGGTTGCATTTCATCAAAGCACCATGTGATCTGATTAAAATCACAATTACATATTTCTGTAACAGATTTCATGAAATTTGTTACAAAATTTGACTTCCCACATCCACTTGGTCCTGCCACAATAGCAGTAAACTTTTAAACTATGCTCCCGCTGCTAAACAGGATACAGCAGGAAAAATGGATTTTACAGTTGGTAAAAACATAGGATTTGTTAAAAGACAGGAATTGATTAGTGAAAGTAAGGAAATAGAAATTATTGGTCATCTTCACGGTGACATTTTCAACCAAGATAAATTTTTAATTAATGGTGTTGAAATGAGTGTTAAATTGGTTCGATCAAGAGTTTTAATTTAATTGCTGGGTCAAACGATGTAAAGTTTAAAGTTTGCATTACGGACGCAACTCTTATTGTTCGACGAGCACGAATTAATCCAAGTGTATTACTCGTACATCAAAAAGTTTTAGTTTCTACCACTGCTAAATATCCTATTACTCGAGCTGAAGTAAAAGTTTTAACAATTCCATCGGGTGTTCAAGGAAAAACTCTTGATAATATATTTTTAGGACAGGTACCCAAAAGATGTATAATTGGATTTGTGACCAATTCTGCATTTAAGGGTTCCTTTACTAAAAATCCATTTAACTTTGAAAACTATTGTATTAATTCGTTCAGATTATTTATTGATGGTCAACAAATACCTTCAAAAGCTTTGCAACCATCTTTTAATAATAGTATATTTACATCAGCATATCATACTCTATTCTCGGGAACTGGTATTCACTTTCTTAATGAAGGAAATGGAATCTCTTGTGAACAGTATGCCAAAGGTTACTGTCTATTAGCATTTGACTTAACTCCTGATTTATCAACCAACTCATCAGCTCATTGGAATCTCATAAAGCATGGTAGTGTAAGATAAGAAGTACGATTTGAATCCTCACTAATACAAACAATTAATTGTATAGTTTATGCTGAGTTTGATAATATTATTGAGATAGATTGAAACAGAAATGTTACTGTAGACTATAGTAGTTAAGGTTATAATATGTGTTGTGTGTTAGATTTTATGAGCTATGTGTACTGCATTTTGTGTGTGTGTAACTATAAAAATCGTTATAAAATTAAATAAAACAAATTGTATGCGATATATTATTTTTTATTTCTTTATAAATCTTCTATTTAATCTAATACAAAACACTGTTCGAGTTTAAAGTTACATCGGACTCTCTCATTAGATCATCAATAATAAAGAGATGTGGGTTTTCACCATCAAACATATTAAGATTTGGAATTCCTTGATGATAGTTAACATTTGGTAAATTATATAAGGGTTGCATTTCATCAAAGCACCATGTGATCTGATTAAAATCACAATTACATATTTCTGTAACTGATTTCATGAAATTTGTTACAAAATTTGACTTCCCACATCCACTTGGTCTTGCCACAATAGCAGTAAACGGATGTATAAAGTGCAAACATTACACACGTCTAAAGTTCTAAGGGGTGAAATAAAAAATGAAAGTGTTGGTGTAAACAATTAATATATATTGTGTATTATAACTAATGTTTTTGGGAAATCAAACAAAATTTATGATTAATTTAAAATTTTATTTTCAAGCAATAACCACTTGTAAAAAACCCACACTTCCTCACAAGAACAATGTAAAATTTTGTGATTATTTTTTGCAAATATATGATTATTACACACATAACGTTTGTTTAAATTTATGACATTCATCACATGACATGACATTGATCACTTCGTCTTTGCACAAATTTCTAATATACCAATTTAATATGGGGATGATGATTTCTTGTTTGTAGGCACATTTTAATTCTTCGGTCACATCAAAATATGGAATGCCGTGCACGTGTCTTTCACAATAACGAACAGTTTTTTTGTCTTTTGGCGACAAATAATTGAAAGGATAACTTGGCCGAAACAAATAATGATCGATAAACGCATCATTTTTATTAGATAGTTTTACGTCTAGAATAGTCATTTCTCTACATTGAAAATGTTTATGAGAATATGTAATGTAAAATCCGTCCATGTCGATGATGTAAAAGTTTAAAAAAGTAAAGTTACAGCCTATATACGTCCCACTGCTGGGCTCAGGCCTCCCCTCATTTCTGAGAGGGTTAACTTCACATGTCTTCGTAATATTTTTTTTTCTTATTCCTCAGACATGCAGGTTTCCTCAGGATGTTTTCCTTCACCGCCGAGCACGTGGTAAATCAGCACTTAAAATTGCAATTAACAATTTCATTGGTGCCGGCGGGGATCGAACCCGGGTTACTCGCGTTCTGTTATATTTACAGCGAGCGTTAACCACTGAGCTACCACGGCTCCTCGACTGTGTATTCGATTCGATGATGTATCTAATATTTTTTAGATTTTGTGTCATTTTGAACCAAAATGTTAAAAGTATTTACACGTGACTAAAAATATGTTTGTTCCAACAAAGTTCACATAACAATGCTTCATTACTTCCCATCATCCCATTTCTTCCTTTTGCTCTTGTCTTCCTGTAATTTAAGTAAACAGAATCACATTCACTAATGATCAACTAATGACTGTCATTGTTAAAAAAGTATTTTTTAACTTTTTCATTTTCTGCTATGGTCTTGTATTTATGGCTAGGAAATATCCGCTGCCTCAATGCGTGTTGGCGAACTTCACATGCCTTCGAAATTTTCTCGGACGTGTAGGTTTCCTCACGATGTTTTCCTTCACCGCCGAGCACGTGGTAAATCAGCACTTAAAATTGCAATTAACAATTTAATTGGTGTCGGCGGGGATCGAACCCGGGTCGCGTACTGTGAAATTTACAGCTTGCGCTAACCATCTGAGTTACCACGGCTTAATCATATACACACACACAATATTTAAATATAATTTGTTAACACTAAATCATACACACGTAAGAAAATAACAGAAAGAAAAGTAAGTTTGTCAATAGAATAAACACTTAAAATTGCAATTAACAATTTAATTGTGTCGGCGGGGATCGAACCCGGGTCGCGTACTGTGAAATTTACTGCTTCCGCTAACCATCTGAGGTACCACGGCTTAATCATATACACACACAATATTTAAATATAATTTGTTAACACTAAATCATACACACGTAAGAAAATAACAGAAAGAAAAGTAAGTTTGTCAATAGAATAAACACTTACATCCATGGCCTTTGATGCGTTGAAGTAACACAAATGTAGTATTGATAGATCCACTGCGGTCAAACGACCATACACTAACTCCATGACTGCAGTTGCTTGGTCTTATATAGTACCAGTAAGTAATAATTCTAATCTAAAGAATTTCTGCAGTGGAATTGATAGTCACTTTATGCGTCAACAAGCTTATCTCACATTCTGTTGCTTACTCAGCATTACTTCGTGTTGCGCCTTGTTCAGTGTATTGTTGATTCAAATACGTTTTGTATAACACAAAATAATGCAATTTAATATTTAGAAATCACTATAATTGATCATTCCTATGTTATTCATAGAGTAGATTGTACTGTAATAATCTACTAATAGCAGTATTATCATGGATACACTAGATGTACAACAACATCTGAAAAAGATTCACCCCAGTCTAGAAAATAATGTTTATGCTGCTAATAGACTGCCCATGTATACTCACGTACCAACGTATATAATATGCAATTTGGATACAGATGATAAACCAGGGTCACATTGGGTAGCTTTATATATCGATACGAATGACGTCGGTCAATATTTTGATTCATATGGACGAGCACCTGTACGATATAATCTAGAGTTTTTAAAAAGGAATTGTAAAAGATGGAACAGGAATGTTGATAGGATTCAGAATGAGTGGACTTCAGTATGTGGCGAATATTGCACAATGTATTTGCTATATAAGTTTCAGGGATGTTCAATGCATAGTTTTACGAGTATATTTACAGGGAACACATTGTACAACGATATTTTAGTGGATGAGATGTTTCGCTCCTATTTTATAGATAATAAGTAATAAGATTTTGTATTTCGTAAATAAAAATTGTAACAAAATTAGGTAAAGTATTTTATTGATGATTCAGATTAGCGTTGCAGTTAGGAAGAAAGAAGTATAATGCAATAGCACCGATAAGCTGACGCACCCGTCGAGGAAGAATAGATAATGACGGTGTTCAATCAACAATAGTTAAGAACAATGGGACGCTAATGACGGTGGAGGCCCTCACCGGATATCAATTAGAAAAGAGTTAATTGATCTGCACATCTCCGGAACTGTGCATCCTACGCGAAAACGGACCGCAGATTCGTGATTAGAGCATGCCAGAACCTTTTTTTTTTTAGGATTGTGAGTCGACGCACGTTGTACCACTTCTGACTCAGTGCGCCAGAACTGGTACTAACTAACTACTAGTGTATTACTCGCACATCAAAAAGTTTTGGCTTCTACTACTGCTAAATATCCTATTACACGAGCTGTAGTAAACGTTTTAACAATTCCATGGGGTATTATGGAAAAACTCTCGATAATACATTCTTAGGCCAGGTACCCAAAAAATATATAAGTAATTGGATTTGTGAACTATTCTGCATTTAATCGTTTCCTTACTAAAAATCCATTTAAATTTGAAAACTATGGTATTAGTTCTTTCAGCTTATATATTGATGGTCAATAAATACCTTCAAAAACTTTGCAACCATCTTTTAATATTAGTATATTTACATCAGCATATCATACTCCATTTTAGGGAACTGGCATTCACTTTCTTAATGAAGGAAATAGAATCTCTTGTGAACAGTATGCCAAAGGTTACTGTCTATTAACATTTGACTTAACTCCTGATTTATCAGCTAACTCATCATCACATTGGAATCTCATAAAGCATGGTAGTGTAAGATTAGAAGTACGATTTGAATCCTCACTAATACAAACAATTAACTGTCTTATTATTTTTATAATATATTATTTTTGTTTCTTCACAAATCCCCTATTTAAACTTATACAAAAGACTGTTCGAGTTTCCGCAGCGAAACTGATAGTAACTTTATGAGTCAACAAGCTTATCTCGTATTATTTCGTGTTGCGACTTACGCTACACCGATGACTTCTACAAATTATCACAAAAGAATTTAATATTTACAAATCGCTATAATTGATCATTCGTATGTTTACCATCGAATAGGTAGATTGGCAATGTAAAAAACTAATAGCAGTAATATCACGGATACACTAGATGTACAACAACATCTGAAAAAGATTCATCCTAGTCTAGAAAATAATGTTTATGCTGCTAATAGACTGCCCATGTATGCTCACGTACCAACGTATATAATATGCAACTTGGATACAGATGATAAACCAAGGTCACATTGGGTAGCTTTATATATCGATACGAATGACGTCGGTCAATATTTTAATTCATATCGCTCCTATTTTATGAATAATCAGCAACAAAATTATGGAAATAAAAATTGTAACAAAATTAAGGAATGTGTTTTATTTGGAATATCGTGGTAGTTAAACAAACCGATTAAAAACAATAGGATATAAATACAATAGGAATAGGCAGGGTTTACAACGAGTATATAAAAAGCGGTAATGACGGTGTTAAAAAAACAATAGATGAAAGAAACGGTTGAAAACAATGGAAACGCTAATGAGGGTGCAGGCTCACCGGTATCAATTAGATATTAGTTAATTAATCTGCACATCTCCGGAACCGCGCATCCTACGCAAAAAAGGACCGCAGATTCGTGATCAGAGCATGTCGAAACCTTTACTTTTCAGGGATCCGCCGACCTACCGGTAGCTGAGGAGGTATAGCTTGTTCCAGTTCTGGCTCGTGAGCCAGAACTGGTACGACGTATTTCAATAGACTTTTATGCGTCAAACATTGTTTGACGTATCTGTCTATAATTTTTAATAAACTTCTAAGTAGTTAACTTTGACGTACGTATCTATCTAATAACATATGAAAGAAACAACCAGTCTTCTCTTCAAATAGCATTAGCATAAATCTTTTAGTAATAAAACAGTTCTTTTATAACAAACAAAAGAACTAGAATTAAAAAATTAAACTTATTATGTAAGTTGAGTTGACTATTAAACTGAGATATTATTATGAATTAAATTAAACCGTATAAAATATAATAAAATAACTACTACTGCTGTACATGGAATACTGTTCCTATCTCTGGGCTGGGGCTCCCCAGTATCAGCTCCTTCCATTTCATCGCATCCAGCGCAGAGCCGTTCGAATCGTCGGCGACCGAGCTCTTTCCTATCGGATTGACTCACTGGCACTAGGACGAGATGTTGCATCTCTTTGCGTATATTATCGCATTTATCACTCTGGAGTGCTCTGAGGAATTGTTGGGACCAATTTCAGCCGCAGAATTCCACCATCGCACATCGTGACAAAACTCGCGATTCCATTCATACCATCTGGATGACTGGCGTCCACTACTGCGATTTAAAAGAAGTTTTCTTCCTCGCACAATTTCCTTATGGAATTGACTACCACCAGAGTCTTTTCTGGACTGATACGACTTAGGGCCCTTAAAGAAAAGAGCCTACTCCTTCATCTTCATCTGCAATTCCCCCGGTGTTGCAATTGTTTATGTAGTCACTTACCATCAGGTGAGCCGCACGCTCGTTTGCCCCATCTTACATAAAAAATGTTCCAATACCATTTTTTAAATTATCCATCATTTTAACGTAAACTCGTACATAGTGAAACTTCTTTACGACATATAATGCTTCTTTTATTTTATTACTCATACAGCCCCGGTAGTGAAACGTTACAAAAAAACATGAAGGTTTTTTAAACTTCAATACAACAAAAAACTTCAAACTTCACTACACTTATAGGGAAATTTTACTTCAAAAATAGTGCATGATTATGTAAGTAGTGATTACATTTCACTACAATATCAACCTATAGTGATCGTCTACAGTAGTTAGGGAAAATTCGGCGTACTTCAAACTGGAATCCTCCCCAACCTATCCTAAATTTTATTATGTCAACAGTTAGTGAGGAATTGGTGACAAGTGAATTAAGAAAAAAATTATTGCCCTAATACTTTAAGAGATATAGCCTTTTTTGCAAGGTTTCTATCAATAAAAGTTGACGTATATTAAAGACGCGTTCTGGAGTTATTCTATAATTTTCAAGCCAGAATCGTCCCTAAGACATATGAATAGCTTCGGTTCAGTTGGAGCAATATTTTTCAATCTTGGTAAATGAAAGTCACCAATTTCTCATTCAATCTTAAAATAGGAATCATATCACAAAATCAGACAGTAGTAGGGTTTTCTAGGAGACGCTGCTAGGTTGAATTCGAGTTAGAAGCCTCTCAATAGCAGTACTCCTAAAGTAATGAGACACTAAGTTTTTAAAGGCACTAATTGTCACTTACAAAATTTTGAAATAATAAAATTTAGTATATCGTTAGGAAGGATTTGAGCTTGAAGGACACCAAAAAAGTGTTCCACTGTAACACAATTTTTTTTCTCAAATTACGTTCATTATAGACTGGATCGTTTTCGCTTAACTACATCCTAGTACAGTATCTCAATGTTTTTATTTCTCGACTACAGCAAAGTCAAAAGAAGTGTTGTAATTTTAACAGGCCCTGTGTGTGTGTAGCATCTGTTTATTTAGATCTACAAATATACTTCCCCGTATTTTGACAAAAGAGATATTGTGGGATGCGGCGTTCTCTTCCGAAAATTATAGGACATATGGTATTACAAAAATCCGTTATATAAATATAGGAAGTGCTATAAAAATGAAGAGTATACTATCGTCTTTGGTTTGGTGGACACACGAAAGTGTTAACTTTTAAACGTTAATCTTCAGAACGTTGTTAACGAAACTTTTGGCGACGTCTTCTTGGGACCGACGGTCGTCCTCCCGATGATAGAAAAAGTTGCCGGATTTAAGGATTACCGTGTGGAGAACTCTTCTTTGAACCATATATATATATATATATATATATATATATATATATATATATATATATATATATATATATTGTTACAAATAGAAACACAGATTGACTTTTTAAAAAGATTTTAATGGCTTTTGGCCAAACAAATATTAACTAACTTAAAAGCTTTAAACAAGATTTAAAATAATGACGCTAGTATTCGAGCAAGGCTTCCGAACTCCGTGATGACCGATGGCAAAATGGGGCGAGTGACGCCAGCCGCTTTCCGATCGTCCGCTCGTCGGCACTCTTGATTCAGGCCCTCTCTTCCAACAATATACATATATCATCCAATAATATCCCAACGCAACTTGTCTATTCTTCTTCCAGCTATAGAATCTTCTCTTTTTGTGTTGATTTAGGTCGATAAAGGTAAAAACTGAAACTCTATTAGAAATTATAGCAGAACCTACCCCCACAGTGATAATGATCGGCACCGTAACCAGGAATAGCTGGGCCGTCAGTGATTGGAGGGGTGGGGGGGTTCTGTCGCTGACTATGGGGGCTTGTCATAGTTGCCACGTTTAATATCGAGTATTAACTAGTTGGTATTGGCTAATTGGCTAGACTGTTGTAATCTTTTTTCAAAAATGTATTCTGTCCCATTCCACGTATCCACAAAAAAATTGTATTTGAATAATTTTTATTTATTTATTTTCTATATTCTGCTCATTCTGCCTATTTTCTGCTTTTTTCACTCTGTCGCCTCTTACGACACCTACGAGATGATATGGGTTAGTAGTTACATTAAGCCTGACTATAGACAACTAAGCCACGAATTACAACTCGAGATCGCCAAACTCAGCAGCAATGTCAAAACAGCGGACGTATTCTAAAAAATCTGTCAGAGAGTGTTTTATTTGCGAATTCTTAAATACGTGTGCACCCTCAAATCTTGTTCGATAATTGACGAAGTATTCGATATCTCTAAAATATGGGATTGGAAAACAATCTGTACGGAGCGATATAAAATTTTATAAAATGTTCGTCAAGGTAGTTATTACACTTCACCAATTCTATTTATCAAAAATCATGACTATATACTGTAATGTATCCAATTTGCGCTATGCGGTATGATATCACATAGCTCGCATTCTAGGAAATAAATGGCTGGCCTATTAAGTTGATTGGTATAAAAAGTATGGACTACGGTCTTAGGATAGGACACAGTGGCGGCCCTAGGGCGGTGCGAGTGGTGACACCGCACCGGGTGCCATCATTAGGGGGGCGCCGAAATCAACCGAAACGCTACTACCGGGCCCCGGTCACCAATTGACTCACTCTTATCACTAAAATTCTGTTTTATTGACGCTAATTAAGAAGTCGAAGCACGAGTATTTTGTTGCTTGCACGCCAGTAAGCGATTCTTCGGAAGAAGGACTGACTGGCCTCTTTCTGGATGCAATTTTACAAGTGTTTGACTTAGACATGAATGATTGTCGAGGTCAAGTGTACAATAATGGTGCGAATATGGCAGCAAAATTAAAGGTGTTCAAACCAGAATTCTGACTCAATATTTTTGGGCATTTTTCAATCCATGTGGTTGAAGTTATTCTAACTTAATTTGCTCATATTCGCGTAATAAAATATAACGATATGTTCTGTCCAGTCTGAAGAGCACCTCCTAACCCCCCTCAATTGCAGGTACTATTCCCGTCACCACCACTCCCAGCACCAACAAACCCAACACTGTCACGAGCGTAGCGTGTAGAGAGCGGAGAGAGTGCTAGGAGTCAGCCAAGATACCTCGGGTAGAGGCTAAACAAGTGTCGTATTATCAAGGGTGGTATGTCGTGCCTAGTGTGGTGTTGGGAGTATTGGTGCTGGGAGGATTAGTGCTGTGAGTGATTGTATGAACATGGTGGTGCTGGAAATGGTGGTGATGGCGATAGTGCACGCAACTGAGGGAGGGTAGGAGGTGCTCTTCAGACTGGGCAGGATGATATATCCATGTAAAATAAAAAGATTATTGCTAAAAAAAAGTTTGCAAGACTCGCTGAGATAGTAGAGTTTCTAGCCTAGGTGCTGTTTTCTTTCACTACTCTTCAGTTCGTGATGCCCTTCACTTGTAGCATCATAAGAGTTGTCGCTAATTCGGTACTTGAAGCAATTTGAGTTCATAGTTTAAAGAGTGGCTTGGTGTGATAATATATTGTTTTAAGTTAACATTGAAAGTAAGGCTGTACTAAAGCAAGTACCAAAGAAGAAGTACCATTCTCAATTCCTAAGTTAAGTATTTGGGCGTTACAATCGACTAAAAAATAACGTGAAACTCTCACTTTAGCAAGTATGTCATTACACAAGATTATTTTAGGTACGTGCAGTCGTATGGTGGGGAACAACTGGGGCTTGCGTCTCAGTATGATCCTATAGCTATACAGCAGCATAGTGAGGCCAATTATCACCTACGCCTCCATTGTCTGGTCTAATAACGCCAACCAAAAGACGAATGTGGACAAACTAAATAGTCTACAAAGGACTGCCTGCTTAATGGCAATTGGAGCGATGCGATCATCGCCTGGAGCGGCTCTTAATGCACTTCCGTGCCTAACGCCCCATGATCTTTATTCAGAAAAGGAGACGGAGGCTAGTTTGTATAGAGTTAACGCCCACGGCCACCAGCCCAGGGAATATAAGCGCCAGGGTGCTTTCCTAAAGATTGAGATCCATACTCGACTCAGTTAAAGAAAAAAAGATATCATGCGTCCACTATACACTTTTAATAAATAGTATATATAGTGGAACTACTCTGCAGAGAAGACTGTCTGAATGGCCAGGTTATCTGTGGGGTCGGTAGCATTATATGGTATACCGATAGCTTAAAAAATTAAATGGGCCCCGATGTAGGCTTATAATTTATGGGGAACGCCACAAATTCAAACTTAGTATGAATTAGAGTGGATTCACCTTCCAGGCAGAAATTTTCGCAAAAATTGAGTGTGTGAAAATCAATCTGCAAAAACACTACGTCAACCATATAATCTATATAAGCTCCTATAGTCAAGCAGCACTGCTAGCGCTGAGATCAAACCTAGTGAACTCGAAGCTAGTTCAAGACTGCGTGAACCGCCTAAACGCCACGAGATGTAAAAGGTTGTTTTAAGATGAGTTCCAGGCCACGCGGGTGTTGTAGGCAAAGAACTTGCCGACGAGTACGCACGGGAGGACATTGATACAGAGACACACAATTTGGACCCGAAAAATTTGGTGTAATCTCAAAAAACCTACCCCGATTGACCCTTGAAACTCTTTATCACAACAAATCACTCAAGATATGGTCTGATACACCAGGCTTAAAACATTTTAAAACCTAAATCCGGGCTTTCGATCGTAAATTGGCTTAAAAGCCCTGGGATTAGGTAAAAATAAACTGCGTATTCTAAGTATTCTAAGTAATCCTAGTATAACAGATAAATCCAATTTTTAAGTCAGCCCGATCCCGAAGAAAGAAAATATTATTTGTGTATGCAGCCGCAGGTGAGACACCAACTGATCCTAAAGAATTGTTAAAAATTAAGATTTTTTACCCTGTGATTTATACAACTAAAAGTGCATTGGTCACTCGACTTAAACACGAAAATAATTCCTGAAAGGTAAAAAAGCTTGTGTTGACTTGCAAATCAATTGAACAGATGGGCATAATGTGATTTGTCTAGTTGTAAATTGGTTCAGTATCTTATCAGCTGGAACCTATTATTTAAAGATCTTCAATCAGCAGAGCCACATAAAGTTCTCATACTTATTAAAAATAATGATTGGCAGAATATTTCTCCCGATATTTAGACAGGACTTAGTATTTTGCTGACTATACCTGCACTATAACTGTCGCTAAGCGGAAACGAAGTTTTAGTACATTAAAATATTTAAAAAATTATCTACGTTTCTACCATGTATCAGGAAAGTCTGTCATATCTTGGAATCTTTTCAATAGAAAATTTTTATTGCCCAGAAGTTAAATAATTGCGAATTAATAAAAAAATTGTAAGCGCAAAAACTAGAAAGGTGATCTAGGCTTTTCATAAAGTTTGTTGTTGGTAGCTCTTTTATCTTTTTTACACTGACTGCAGAGCAATAGTTTAAATAAAAGTTGTCAAACAAGATTATTGACTCATATTAAGAGAAATAATCTGTACAACTAGTCACCGCAGCAAGGCAAGCTGAAAAGGAACCAACGGCTGTGTAAACGTTCAACTAAGAAACAGAAGGGAGGAATCGAGGCTTCTCTCGATCCGGCCTCCTACAACGCCTACGTTGGGTTCGGGAACAACGTCTGTGATCTCCGCAACGGAGTAACACATAAGGGCGATAACCTTTTCCTTTTCAGCAAATAGGTTCAGACGGGGATTACGGGTCTTCCGAAGTCGTCCCGGTCCCAACGCCTTAATTATTCGATGTGGACTGTATAATTTTGAGGGATGAATTTCTTGGGAATAAAACAGCAATTATCTTCAAACCGTTCCGTGAGAGAGTAATTACTTTTCCCTATCACTTCCCTACACTTTTTCTTTCTTCTTATTGACTGCTGGTCTGATTCCCGAAGTTTCTCCGAACTTTCCCGAAACTTCCCCGAACGATTCCCGAACTTTCCCGAAACTTCCCCGAACGATTCCCGAAGGATTCCCGAACGATTCCCGAAGGATTCCCGAACGAATTGCAAGAAAACCCGTTTACTGAGCTACCCCAGAGCTATACGCGAAAGTGAGCCGCGCCATTCGCGCGCTTGCGCAACTCAATTACATGAATTTGTTCTATCACTCTCTCACGGTTTACTCAATAACTTTATTTGCATAAGTCATACATTAACACAATTTACTTGTATAGATAGCGCAAAAAAATATCTATACTACGATATACATTACATTTTCGTATCACAAAAAACCCTTTATTTATTTAACAAAATATGCCTATTTTACTCACACGTTCGAAGTTGAAATTTCTTAAATATTTAACATAGAAAGTTAAAACAATGTTTTCCACTTGAAATTATACATATCTTAACTAATACAATAGTTTAATTTACATTTCTCCTATTCATTTCACTATTAAAACACTTTTAAATTTCTTATACAAAACTATCATTATTTCACTTATTCACAGGAATTTTCACATAAAAATAACACAGAATTCACCTTTTTTACACGTACAATCAATCTGAAATGTTTTACAAGTCATTTTTACACAAATTGCTGAAATTTCAAATATTTAAATTTTTACATATTTGGCCTCCTAAGTACGTGGCTAGCGTGCGTCCGTGAACTCACACTATTTGAACAACTAACTTTGCACGGCTATCGACTATCAGAAAAAATGGAAAGTCTAATATATACCAATATCAACAATACTAAGGTGAATCAATGCTTTTACACAATTCTCAAACTGTAGGAAACTATTTCTAATCAGATTCTTATCAGTTATCATATCTCTTATCAGATAACAATATAAGTGAATGTTTTCATAAATCAATCATAGCAAATAGGCATTTGTTTTCATACAAAACATATCAAACCCATATAAGACAACACTTATGCTATTAATTTCCATTAATTCTATTTACTCACAAAGTGATCATCTCGACCGGGGAATAAATCCGATCTCTAACTTTATTTTAATATTCCTTTAAATTTACATCATTGGAAAGATGATTTCAACCGGGGAACAAATCCGGTAACATAATTTATATCTTAAAAATTCCCTATATGAATTTATTAAGAGATATTACTAAGAAAACGATAAACGACTCCGGCCTGGGAGTCGAACCCAAGACCTTCATATCATTAATTCGATATTTCTTTAAGATTCAACTAAGCATTTTCTTATCGGAATATTGTTACTTGATAATTTGCTTTTTAGAAGCTATTCGTAATCGGTTAACTTAATAAATTGAAATATTCTTATAGGCGCGTCGCCAACAATCTCCCCCCCGTGCATCAGCACCATCATTTGGGAGGCGTCGCGGGTACCAACACTATTATTCTGGATGTAGGTCTCCTCAAGATACCTGTGCTTTAGTAATGACGTCAACCACTCTGGTGTGACCGTCTGGTCCCGGTAGCGTCCTACTAATTTTGCCTTTCGGCCACGTATTTCGTGGCAACGAATGATCTATTATCAAGACAATATCACCTTCTTTAGGTTCCATGAACTTTCCGTTATTACCTGTTCGAGGTATTAAAGTAGGCATGTATTCTTTTAGCCATCTTGTCCAAAAATGGTCGGCTAACCTCTGTGCAGATTTCCAATTGAGTTGACCCGTCAGATGTTGCTCTAAAAATAATCCAGGTGGTCGATCACCACATGAGCGTCCCAGAAGAAAATGATTGGGTGTCAAACCCTCTTCAGGACTATCCATACTGAATGTTACCAGAGGCCTGGAATTTACAGTATGCTCTGCTTCTAAAAGCAACGTATGCAGAACCTCCTCTCGCGGGCTCCTTTCTTTGAGCGTAGCGGTCAACGCAATTTTAATTGATCTTACTAACCTCTCCCAGGCGCCACCCATGTGCGGTGCTCCCGGAGGTATAAATTTCCATTTAATATATTTTCTAAATGACTCATTTTTCATGCCCTCACAGCATACTTCGCATGCTTTCAATAATTCTTTATTCGCAGCTTTGAAATTTGTCCCGTTATCGCTGTATATAACGGCTGGTTTTCCTCTTCTGGCGATAAATCGCCTCAACGCCATTATCATTGACGCTGGTGTCAATGAGGCTGCTAATTCCAGATGTACTGCTCTGGTGGTCAGACACGTAAATAAAACACCCCAGCGTTTTTCGTGTCGCCTTCCTATAGTCACACTCATAGGTCCGAAATAATCCACGGCTGAGCATGTAAAAGGTGGTTCATGATGAGCTATTCTCTCCAGAGGAATATTTCCTTGTGGCACGTTCTGCGGCTTTGACCTGTATGTCCTGCACCACTGACAATGATGTGACACACTTCGTACTACATTACGCAAGTTCAAGACATAAAATTTCTGGTTCACCTCATTCATCACCGTCTGGTGATTGGCATGTCCAAAATGATTATGAACTTCTCTAATCATCATTTTAACGATTTCGTGTTTACCGTCTAATACGACAGGTTTTCTACTTTCCTCGGTCAAATTAGACTTAAAAGGTAAACGCCCATTTAAACGGAGTAAGTTATCTTCTCCTATTTCCATAGATAATTTACTTAAGCGTGAACTTCTTTCAACGCTTTTGCCTGCTTTCAAGCATTTTATTTCCAAATGAAAACACTCGTCTTGAACGAACTTCCAAATTAACAATTCAGCCTTTTTCAAGAGCGCTATGTCCAACGCGCCATCGGGTCCTTTAACCGACTTTGCTAAAACTTTGTTGGAACACATAACCGACTTTTCGGCTGCGTCGTCGGGTCCTTTAACCGACTTTCTTAAACTCTTGAATTTTTCTACCGCTTGTAAGGGGCGTGTAGTTGCCCCAAGGAATTTCTTAAAGCTGCTAAATCGTCCGTAGTCGGGTAGACATAACGGTTCTTGCTTTCTCAGCGCATTTACGCCTTTTGGCGATTTTTCTTCACCTGTTTCTAAGCTATTTATGGTGTCCACTTGTTTGGGCCATAAATCAGGACTTTTCCTGAGGAATTCAGGTCCTTGAAACCAGCGATGACTTACATCGAAGGTGGAAGGAAAATTTCTAGTGGCGTCGTCTGCCACGTTTTGTGACGTTGGAACCCATCGCCATTCACATGGCTCACTGTGATCTTCGATCTCAGCTAATCGATGGGCAACGAATGGTTTAAAAGCGCGAGGATCTGACTTAATCCACGCTAACACTGTACGTGAGTCCGTCCAAAATACTCTCTCGGATATCTCGTACTTGCTCTCTTCACTAACTGATGCAGCCAGTCTGCTGCCCATAAGAGCTGCTTGCAATTCAAGCCTTGGAATCGAAATTGGTTTCAGCGGCGCTACTCTTGCCTTTGCGGCGATCAGCGTAATCCGCCTTTCTCCTAGCTCGTCCGTGGTGACGTAATACACCGCGGCAGCGTATGCTTTTTCACTAGCATCCCTGAAGGTGTGTAATTCTCCCTTGCCGACGCCTTCAGCAACGGGTCTAGGTACTTCTAAATGACCTAATTTCTTCACTTCCGATATCCATTTACAAAATAACACGTGTAATTCGTGTGAAACTTCTTCATCCCAAGAGATGCCTGTCCTCCATACTTGCTGGATCAGCGACTTCCCTTGAATCGTTACGGGTGATGCGAGTCCCAAAGGATCGAAGACCGACATCACAGCGCTAGTTATCTCCCTCTTCGTAGGCGGTCGTAAACCTTCCATCACCTCTTCCGGTGTGTTACGAAGACTTATGGAGAAACTTATTATATCCCGTTTGATATTCCAAATCAAACCTAAAGTGCGCTCTGTGTGCTCCTTATCTCCCAGCGAAGCACTGTCGCTCTTATATTTATTTTCCATTTTACATAAAACTTCGGGTCGGTTGCTAGCCCATCCCCTCATTTGGAAAGAAGCACGTTTATGTAATTCATACATATCGTTTACTATCCTTTCGGCCGTCGTCACGTTGGGAAATGCCTGTAGATAGTCATCCATATAAAAATTGCTTTCCGTAGCGGAAGCTGCTTCTGGATAGATATGCGCGTTATCCTGCGCATTCCTATTCTTCACATACATAGCGATGCATGGTGATGATGCCGCTCCAAATATGAGTGACGTCATTCTATACTCTTCCGGTGGCGCGTCACGATTGTGCCGCCATAAGAATCGAAGGCTATCCCTGTCTTCTTCCCGGATTTTCACTTGCAGGAACATTTCTTTAATGTCTGCCATCACTGCCACGCTTCCTTCTCTGAATCGTAGCAGAACTCCAAACAACGACTTCAATAAGTCCGGTCCGGTTAACAATGCATCATTGAGACAACGTCCGCCCGTCCTAGCGGCGGCGTCGAAAACTATTCTTATTTTCCTTTTTTGTGGATGAGTCACTGCGAAGTGAGGAAGATACCACGTGCGTGGGGAAATGGAAATATGGTTCGCTTTCTCTGCGTAACCGTTAACGATGAGATTTTCAATTTGCTTCTCATATTCCTTTTTCAACTCGCTATTTTTGTCGAGCTTCTTTTCGATATTAAACAGGCGACTTTCAACCTGCGCTCTATTCGACGGCATGCACTCATTGTCGGTGCGCCATAACAAAGCAGTCTCGTACCTATTATTAGGTATACGACGTACCGTTTTGCTCAAAATATTTAAAGCTCGTTCTTCTGGGTCGTTCGCGGGCTTTCGCGCGGACACTCCCAGAGATTCCAAACTAAAATAATCCTTGATTAACTTATCCATATCTTCCTCCTTCTTGGTGGAAATGTGGTTAACAATCTTGATTGGTTTGATGCCACCCGATATGTGACCATGTAAAACCCATCCAAGTTTGGTGAGTGATGCTACAGGTAGGTTCTTACCTCCTGAAATTAATTCACGAGTAACTATGAGATGCCAATTGTCCTGGCCAATTAATATGGTAGGTCTGGACCTCTCATACATCAACTCGTCCTTAATCGGTGTCAAATGAGAACACCGTTGCAATAATTCTCGGCTTACTGACTGCGGAGAAAGGTTAAGTGACTTAATTGTTTGTACACTTATCTCCTCTAAGTCGTTCGAGTAAATGCCTTTTATCTTAACGTTTAAGCGATACGAACTGTCGTCGTTAATTCGCTTACCTCCCACGGCTTCAATACGTAATTCTTCTTTACGTCCGCGAGGCGCTAACTTCTGAGCCATCCACTCCTCTATGAGTGTCATGGTCGATCCTTCATCCAGAAGAGCTGTTGTCTTGACCTTTCCTCTAGGTCCATACAACTCGACCGGTATAATCTTTAAGTATGCACATGTCAGTGCATTAACTGTACTAACAGTTGTAATTTGAGCCTCTTTACCCCCCTCGTCCCCTTGCGGCGAGGTATTTTCATTGGGGTATCGGTGTAGCATTCGATGATGTGACATTCTACATCCCTCTACACCACATTTTTTCGCTCTGCACTCTAACCTCCTATGGTTAGGTGACAAACATTGGAAACATACTTTCGCTTTTTTGACCGCGTCCCATTTCTCGCGAATATTCATGTCCTTAAACTTGTAACAACTCACTATAGAGTGCTCCTTGTTGCATATAACACACTTATGTGTTACCCGACTTACAGGCTTGTCCTGGGTTATCATAACCACTTGTCGGTTGTGCCCTTTATTATTTCGGCGTTCTAGACGCTCGCTCGTATTACTTCGGCGCTCATAGCGCTCGCTCTTACCACGGTTGCGTTCACACCCCTTTGCAGTGTGTACAGTTTGCTTCCTGAATTCAGGACGCTTCCGTTTTTCAGGCACATTTTCATTGCTTAAGGACGTTCCAAATTGTTCACTCAATAAATTTAAAAACTTGGCCATCTTCTGTAACTCTGGCTCCAAAGGATGCTGAGCTCGATATTCAAACCATTTAAATTTAATCATAGTTCCAAGTTTCTCCACTATGCGGCTCACTAACTCCGGTGAGTATAAATACTGTGGTTGATTCAACGCTTGTATTGTGGCAACCACGTTCGTAATACGACTTGCAAAAGATCCTATATTCCGACAATCTTCTGCCAATCTTGGCATACGCTTTACATTCTCGATTTCGGCTAGAATGAGCATCTCAACCCTACCGAATCTTCTTTCGAGAGCGTTCATTATTTCTTCAGGTTCACACAAAGTAAACAACAATGACTTAACCGCTTCCTTAGCGGTGCCCTTTAATGCCCTCCTAAGGCGTGCGACATTCTGCACCCCTGAAAATTGGCTTCTCGTGTCTTCAAACACCGTTTTGAAAACTATCCATTCACCCGGGTCTCCATCGAACACCGGTAATTCCTGGAGGAAATGAAGCTGGGAATACTTATCTTTTCCCGCTATCTTTATTGCACTCACAATCGCTTCGGTCAATTCTGACACCTCACTCGCGTGTGTTTTCTGTGCATTTCCTTGGTTGCGCTCGATCTCCGCCCCTTTGCGGCGTGATCCTTTACACGCTTCCTTATCAGTAATATCGGGTTGCGTCACACTAACCGGCGCGCTCATTATGGTCTGTTGAACCCAACTCCTTACGAAAGGTTCCACCTGAGTATTCCGCTCTTCTTCATCCTCACTCGAGTCGATCTCCTCTTCTCGGTTGAGTCGTGCTAACTCCAATTGAGACTTGGCTAAGGCAGCAGCTGCCTGTGCTCGTTCGAGCTCTGAGCGTTCGAATTTAATCCGCGCCTCTAATTCGGCTTTCAGCCTCGCCGATCGCGATGACCTATTACCTCTCTGTGACCCCTTGTCACTAGTGTGCCCGATTACTGTCCTTGACGATACCGCTTCTTCGGTCCTTTGACCTACTTTTTCGACCACCGTTTCACTCCTGGATATAACGGATTGTTGTGCGGTGCTGGCCTGCGTACCACTGGTGTCCGTCCTGTTGCTTGTCGCTGCCATGGACGTCCCTGAGTCCCACGTGCATGTGGACGTGTCGGTGGTGGCTCCACTTGAAGGAGTTGCCCCACTCGAAGCAGTAGCTGTGGTCGCTCCAGATGATTCCGCCTCTTTAGCTTTTCTTGAGGGCCCTGTCCTTATCTTGCTTCCTTCGCTCCTCCCTGTCTGGTCTTGTGCCTTCTTCATCTTGCAGGAAGGTGATTGTTGGCCTACAGTCCCTAACTGTCCCTACGGTCCCTACAACCCCTTACCTACAACCCTTCTACACCCCAACCTAACCCCACTACCCCTCCCCCCTTTATCTCCCAACCCTACAACCTTACTACCACCCTAACAGCCCTATCAGCCCTATCAATCCTGAACGGGGCCTACCGAGGTGAGCCGTCCAGGGATGGAGTCGTGCAGGAATGGAATGGAGGAAAGGTTTAGGAACTGTCCCGCCAAGGAATATGACAAAACAGTCGAGCGGTAGTGCAAGCGCAGTCTCGCTCGAGAGAACTGCTCCACCCGAAGGTGTTGTGCCAGAGCCCAACCGTTTGGCACCGTTAGGTGGTCGGGATGTATGCTGCGCCTCGTCGCCCAGTCGCCGGTGACGCCTCGTCCAAGCGCCCTCCTCCGGCCGCGATGCAGTCAGGTGCCCACGAGCACCCTCGCCTGGCAGCAGCAGCGGTGGATGCTTCTTCTTCTTGCACCCTCTGATGACCCGACAGGAAATGCCGGACACGGTCGTCCGACAGGAAAATGCCGAGCACGCTTGCCCGACAGGAAAAATGCCAAGCCCTGCTTGGCCACGATGAGCGGCTTCACAAGGCACCTGCGCCTGGCTGCGATACGTGCCCCATGCGAGCACACGCCCCAAGCCGCAATCCCGGTTTTCTTTCTTCCGGTAGTTCCAGGTCCAGTCCTTCTGCGCTGACGACCTGGTCTTCTGGCCTTTGGTCCTGTTGCTTCAGCTCAAACCTCCGGCTTCCTTCGGTTGCTGATCTTCACTCGGCTCCGAAGGTCTTCTTTCTCCACAACCAGCAGTCCACAGCTGGTTCCTTGATCCGGCTGCGAAGGACCAATTGAAAAGGAACCAACGGCTGTGTAAACGTTCAACTAAGAAACAGAAGGGAGGAATCGAGGCTTCTCTCGATCCGGCCTCCTATAACGCCTACGTTGGGTTCGGGAACAACGTCTGTGATCTCCGCAACGGAGTAACACACAAGGGCGATAACCTCTTCCTTTTCAGCAAATAGGTTCAGACGGGGATTACGGGTCTTCCGAAGTCGTCCCGGTCCCAGCGCCTTAATTCTTCGATGTGGACTGTATAATTTTGAGGGATGAATTTCTTGGGAATAAAACAGCAATTATCTTCAAACCGTTCCGTGAGAGAGTAATTACTTTTCCCTATCACTTCCCTACACTTTTTCTTTCTTCTTATTGACTGCTGGTCTGATTCCCGAAGTTTCTCCGAACTTTCCCGAAACTTCCCCGAACGATTCCCGAAGGATTCCCGAACGATTCCCGAAGGATTCCCGAACGATTCCCGAAGGATTCCCGAACGAATTGCAAGAAAACCCGTTTACTGAGCTACCCCAGAGCTATACGCGAAAGTGAGCCGCGCCATTCGCGCGCTTGCGCAACTCAATTACATGAATTTGTTCTATCACTCTCTCACGGTTTACTCAATAACTTTATTTGCATAAGTCATACATTAACACAATTTACTTGTATAGATAGCGCAAAAAAATATCTATACTACGATATACATTACATTTTCATATCACAAAAAACCTTTTATTTATTTAACAAAATATGCCTATTTTACTCACACGTTCGAAGTTGAAATTTCTTAAATATTTAACATAGAAAGTTAAAACAATGTTTTCCACTTGAAATTATACATATCTTAACTAATACAATAGTTTAATTTACATTTTTCCTATTCATTTCACTATTAAAACACTTTTAAATTTCTTATACAAAACTATCATTATTTCACTTATTCACAGGAATTTTCACATAAAAATAACACAGAATTCACCTCTTTTACACGTACAATCAATCTGAAATGTTTTACAAGTCATTTTTACATAAATTGCTGAAATTACAAATATTTAAATTTCTACATATTTGGCCTCCTAAGTACGTGGCTAGCGTGCGTCCGTGAACTCACACTATTTGAACAACTAACTTTGCACGGCTATCGACTATCAGAAAAAATGGAAAGTCTAATATATACCAATATCAACAATACTAAGGTGAATCAATGCTTTTACACAATTCTCAAACTGTAGGAAACTATTTCTAATCAGATTCTTATCAGTTATCATATCTCTTATCAGATAACAATATAAGTGAATGTTTTCATAAATCAATCATAGCAAATAGGCATTTGTTTTCATACAAAACATATCAAACCCATATAAGACAACACTTATGCTATTAATTTCCATTAATTCTATTTACTCACAAAGTGATCATCTCGACCGGGGAATAAATCCGATCTCTAACTTTATTTTAATATTCCTTTAAATTTACATCATTGGAAAGATGATTTCAACCGGGGAACAAATCCGGTAACATAATTTATATCTTAAAAATTCCCTATATGAATTTATTAAGAGATATTACTAAGAAAACGATAAACGATTCCGGCCTGGGAGTCGAACCCAAGACCTTCATGTCATTAATTCGATATTTCTTTAAGATTCAACTAAGCATTTTCTTATCGGAATATTGTTACTTGATAATTTGCTTTTTAGAAGCTATTCGTAATCGGTTAACTTAATAAATTGAAATATTCTTATAGGCGCGTCGCCAACACAAGCATAGTGGCGTTATCGAGCGCAACAGAGTAGTGGGAGCGGAATGGAAAACATTTCTTTGACGCGAATAACCAGAACAACTGCTATGTCAAGAGCTATAGACACAACTGAGCTTGTCCCGCATTTACACTTCTAGATATTTGATAGGTCCAATACTTTTTAAAATCACGAATAAGCAACTGCGTAGTATAGGAATAGTATAGGTTTTATACGTGGTAGTGCCACGCTGCAGCTATTATGGTTGCAGCATGAATGGGTTGGCTCGACCGGGGAAGGACCAAGCTCTCACAGAATACCAGCGTAAAATAGCACCTTAATGTTGCTGTGTTTCGTTTGATGAGTGGAGAGATGAGGGGACACGTTTTACTGGAATCGAGGCATTCCATCTTAGTTCCAAGGGTGACAATTAATGAGGTCTCTCTATCTAATCTGTGTGCTCATTTGTCACTCTTATCCTATAATAAAAACTAAGGTTGTATTTAGAGTTTTATATTTAGAGGGGCGCCGCTATGAGATCTCGCCTAAAAGTTTTGCTAGGGCCGCCACTGATGGAACGGATCATTAAAAACAATGAATAAAAAATGAATATATACTTCTATATATATATTGTATACCTCTAAATATATTATAGCTTCTTATATATTATATACTTCTTATGTATATTATATAATTCTCATATACTATATACTTCTATATATATATTATATTCTTCTATATATATTATATTTATATTATATTATACATATGAAACAAATGATGATTCGGCCATATTGCTCTGACCGTCACATAACACAACAAGAGTAAATAGGCTTTTGTTAAACTAGGTTAGTACCATCGGATGGGATAGTAGTTAAGCACTGGTTTATAATAGTGAAGAAAAACCGATGGGTAAGAAAGGTTCTCGAGTGGCAGATTCGCACCAGTAGGGCCTCTACCTATATATAGTTAATAAAAGATTATTGTTTAGATCTTCTTGAGTTTATTAATGAAGTTTCTTACTCTTGCTGTTTTATATTATAATTTAATATCGCAGGCTACAATGTCCCTGTCAGTTCAATTGCAAGAGAGCGGGATGGCGACCGGGGAATGAGAGGGGTGATTATTCTGACATTGACAAGCTGCGTTCTGATACACTACCTACTACATAGAGTGACGACCTGGAAAGAAATGCAGGTGTATCAGGACCGTACTTTGTAACAATCACTAGAGTAGGCTTGTATTTGGCAGTGGACTTGTGAAGTGATGTAATTTTGATGAAGATGATAGTGAGCTTCGATTCAACAAGAACAAAACCAAGATAATGCAAATAATATCATGCAATTATGCAATCCATGATAAAATTATGCAATCTTTGCACAATTACGGTATCTGGATTCCATATACTATACATATACTACACAACACATATTAAACAAAATTGAAGTGTCAGTTAAGACACGAATAACCATTAATTTTTATCTGCCGATTGTAATGAGACGCTCAGATAGAAAACCGTGCCATATTTATCAGAAAAACTTCGAGTTTATTTAAGGAATTCGAATAATCGATAAAACAAATGAACTTTGATGATTATCTTAAAACTATTCAACGTTACATTAATAAAACTGGAACAAACTTGTGTCTGAAGTCAGGACCTTGTTGAACAAAGTCTCGGATTGGGGACGACTAAATTTAGTCCAGTCAATCCCCAGAAGACAGAGTTTCGGGGCACTCCCCTTGTTGTCTCAGCCTGTACTGGAATCCTCAACGTCGACATATCGAATGATGTGCAGTTTCATGGTCACTTGGAAGAAAAGGCCATACTGGCCTCTAAAAAGCTTGGCGTGCTTAGCAGAGCGGGACAGTGTTTCATGCCGGTACACCACCTGCAACTTTACAAAGCGCAGGTTCGGCCTTTCATGAATAATGTTCGCATCTCTCGGTCGGGGCTCCCTAGTGCCACCTACTTCCATTTGACCGCATTCAGCGCAGAGCGTTACGCTTCGCGTATACCAAATCCGTCATTGGCCAAAGTTTGCACGGGCGACAACGTCCGAACTCGGACCATCGAAGCAAACACTTGTAAAACAAAGAGAGCGCGTACACATACACGACTGTCATCGTCCGATAACGCACGAAAACGGCCGATCAACCCTCGAATCCGAACTTGTTGGGATTTCTCGCCCGACTGCCGGCGTCTACAGTGCAAATTTAGTGTTTTTATAATTTAATTTAATCATTTTGTCTTTATTCTGTTGTTTCTGTCAGTGAAGCTATCTACCTAAACGACTATGGATATTAAAAATTTAAAAATAGAAAAGAATACCGGCAACGTTCGATGTCGGCACAAGTGCTACACTGTTGCAGTGTAAGCACATACACGTCCGAGTTGTTCGGGTAGTTTGTCAGCCATCGGCCGACAAAATCGGTTTTGGTGTACACGTACCGTTAGAATCGTTGGCCACCGAGCACGTGGCATCTCTTTGCGTTTTCTATCAAATTTATAGGGATGATAGGGATTGACGTCACGGACGGTATACGAACAACAAAGGTTGCTCAGATGCCTAATTCGAAAAAATAGAAATAAAGTTTGTTTCGGCCTATTAATATTATATATGAGTGGAATAGCACATGACTTTGCTGTGTAAATGTTATGGTGTTGTTACTTAAATGATTCTGAGTTTTTTTTACCTATGCTAATATAGAAGATCTTTGATATCCTAAGCCCAGAAGAGAGTACACGGATCTCTGAATGCATAGTAGCAACTAGTTGGTGAGTTTAATTACCGCCATCTTTTGCACAAAAGTCTTAACACCCACTAAACTCAATATGCCAAAGTGTGGAGTGTTGACACATGCCGTTATTTGTACCGTTTGTACCATTATGTTTCATCGTGGATGTCTTAGTATCTAATACAGCAACTATAAGCAAAGATTGGGCTTGCCCAGAATGCAAAAGGAAGTCACGAAAAGGAGACTATAGTTCTACTCCTGTAAGAGGGATATCTGGTAACACATCGCAGGATAATGTGCGGGAGGTCCACACCCTGTAGTGATTTGTCTAAGACATTAGACATGAAATCTGGTGAAGAATCGATTGCACAAGAGCTAAGTCACCAGCTCGTGACCTGCGCTGCTGAGATACGTGAACTATGAAAAGAGATTGGTGAACTTCGTACGTCCGTATTAGGGTTTAGTGAGCGTATATAGCGATAGCATCGAGCGTAGGCTTGAGATAATTGAGCAAAGGCAGATACCCTCGGAGTTTAGGTTGGCGAACTGGACTGAACTGTTGACTCAACGATCGTTACCAATTGGCACTGCTCTCGGATCTGGAAACCGGGCATCTATCGTAAGCAAAGGGTAAAAATATCATTCTTACCGTGTCCTTGCTTGCAGCCAGACTAGGTACGTAGACTAAAGGAGCGATACGTAGTGTTTGCGGAGCACATGGGAGCAGTGCAAGAGGCGGTTAGTGGCGGGTCGCTGGGTAGCGCAGTGCCATAACTAACAAAACGAGCCCAAACTTGGCATACCTAGTTCTACTCGGTTATGAGTTCCAATAGCGATCAACAAAGTACACTTTTAGGTCACCCCATCAAGTTCGGAGGTAAGGACTCATCATAAATAACAAATATACAAATTTTACATTTTACACCAGCTGTGCCAATATTTCTCGGGAAAACGTCTCAAAGTACCGGGACAAAGTTGTGTCTGAAGTTGAGTCTGCTGAACAAAGTCTCGGATTGGGGGTGGCTAAATCTAGTACAGTTTAACCCTCAGTAGGCACAAGTTTGCGGGAGTTTGGAGATACGACAAAGAGGTTCTTTTAGCGGTTAACGCTAAAAAGAACCTCTTTGTCGTATCTACTCAGTTTCAAGGCACTCCCCCTGTTGCCTCAGCTAGTATCGGAATCCTTGGCATCGACATATCGAGTGACGTACAGTTTCGTGGTCACTTTGAAGAGAAGGCCAAATTGGTCTCTAAAAATCTTGGCGTGCTCAGTAGAGCGGACAGTGTTTCATGCCGGCACACCGCCTGCAACTTTACAAGGCTCAGGTTCGGGCTCACATGGAATACTGTTCCCATCTCTGGGCTGGGGCTCCCCAGTGCCGGCTCCTTCCACTTGACCGCATCCAGCACAGAGCGGCTCAAATCGTCGACTACCGAGTGCTTTCCGATCGACTCGATTCACTGACGCTGCGAAGAGATGTTGCATCTCTTTGCATTTTATTTTGCATTTATCACGGGGAGTGCTCTGAGTAATTGTTCGGATTAATCCAAGCCGCCAAATTTCATGAACGCACTACGCGGCAAACCTCCCGATACCACCCACACGATCTGGATGCTTGACGGCACCATTGTACGTTTCACTAGGAGTTTTCTTCCGCATACGACCTCTCTGTGGAATAGTTTACCACCGGTGATTTTTCCGGACCGATACGACTTAGGGAACTTCAAGAAAAGAGCTTACTCCTTTCTAAAAGGCCGGCAACGCACCTGCAATTCCCCTGATGTTGCAGTTGTTCATGGGCGGCGGTAGTTAAGGTGAACCGTATGCTCGTTTGCCCCCTTCCTATAAAAAAAAGTAACCAAAGTACATCTTCAGGTCACTCCAAAGAGTCCGGAGGTAAGTATATAATTATCCTATGGGAGATCATAGTAGTGCGGACTTTTCTATCCAGGGCGTTAAGTTTGGTTTGAGTCCACATAAGTATGCCTAAAGTATACATGAGTACAGGCATGACCCAACTATTAAATGCATGTGTTATTCACACTGGACAAAAGGCTGTAAAGCACTTTGGTCAAGCGTGCATAAAATAGATCGCAAATTGATTGTTTCATATCCGCCTCATCAATACCTATATTTTGTGACATACCCAGGTATCGGTATGTTTCAACCTCGGAAAAGATCCTTATGTTGACGAACATAGATAAGTATATGCTCTCAGAGCTGACTACCCTAACCCTCTCAATATGGCGGACCGCACACTTATTCGTCCCCAGGACCATTCTGATTCGGATGTTTTGCAATTCGATAAGACTGGAGCGGCTGGTGGCGCATCATTTGAGATCATCAATGTTTTTGTTTTTTTCTACGACTATTTGTGACATTTTGATAAAAAGTAAACACTTTTTTATTTGATATGTCTGCCTACTTATAGTATTTTTAGAAATTTTAAAATATGTTGATAATAGACTAAAAATGTACCGAAGTTCGAGCCGATATCGTTAATTTTGTAGAAAATGACAACGGAAGATCATTTTTAAAGTATAAAAAACTATTATTTTTAACAAAAGAGTCACTACCGTTTGCAGATGAAGAACCAATCTATACATGGTAGTTTTGAGTTATAATTGATTTGGTTTAGTTTTGTCACAAAATGTACCGAAAAACAGCTTGCTTGATTTGCAAACGCGTCCTCTAATCTATTTATAACGCAAAGACTGGTTATTTACTAGCTTCTATCATATATATATAATAGAGCCGTGGTAGCTCAGTGGTTAACGCTCGCTGTAAATATAACAGAACGCGAGTAACCCGGGTTCGATCGCCGCCGGCAGCAATGAAATTGTTAATTGCAATTTTAAGTGCTGATTTACCACGTGCTCGGCGGTGAAGGAAAACATCGTGAGGAAACCTGCATGTCTGAGGAATAAGAAAAAAAATATTTCGAAGATATGTGAAGTTCGTCAACACGCATTTGGGCAGCGCGGCGGACACTTCCTTGCCCTAAACCCTCTCAGAAATGAGAAAATTTAGATTCAATGTACCACACAAATTACCTAGGACTAAAATATCACCATTAGTTCCACCATTGCGCACAACAGTTTTGGACTCAAGTTCGTTTGTCCCTAGAGCAAGCAGACTTCTAAACTATTATGGTAAAAATATAGATATCCATGCTACAAGTCTGAATACGTTTCGCAAACACTTGCAAAAAACCATAGTCGAGTTATAATTAAGTAATTTTTATGTTCATTTATATACTGTGCTGTTATTGTTTCCTTTTTTCTCTTTCTTTATCTCATTTATTGTGAACACATTAAGTCACTTATAAATATTGGATGTTACTACCCTTAATATTTTGTGCATGTGGTGTTTACCTTAATTGTGCATTTGGCTGTACATGTTACTGTTAAATACTCATTGATGTATTATTGGAAGATGTATTATTATAGGAAGCGCTTGTATAATAATTAATATTAAACACTATTGTGTTTAATATTAATTATTCTGTTACTATAGACAAAAAAATTAAAATTGTGCCTATTTTGTTTAAAGTAAGAAATATGAGTAATTGGTACCGTGTCATCCTCAGGGATATTTAGAAAATTTCTATTTATCAAATCAGCCTTATTCTTCAGATTTATTACGTTTTTCAAATTTTTCCACAGAGTTTTGGAATTCTTTATACTTTTATTTATGTACTGTTCAAAATATGCTTTCTTTTCATTTATCATGTCTTCTGTTACTACCTGCTTCATGTTTTATAACAATTTTTAAATGTGTTTTTTTTCGTATTTAGCATGGTATTCCTCGCGAGTTTTGATCATTTTACTTAGATTATCAATAATTCAAGGGTGAGGCGGTGATTTGAAACGAGTGGTCTTAAGTGGAGCATGCAAATCGAACAGAATGTTTGTAACAAACAAAAATAAGTAACCATGTCATTGACGTCGTTAAAATTTGTACAAAGTGACCAATTAATGCTTTCTAAATCACATAAATAATTCATTAATAATATTATAAATAATTGATATGATGATAAATAATTCAGTAATAATATTATTTAGTGGTCTATATGTTATATAACGAGAACTAAGGTTTCTTCTTTTTTTTATATTAAATTCAGCAGTAACATTGGTATGGCTTCCCAAATCAGGCAAGTATTTGACAATGGAGCATCAGAACATATCAAATCTAGCAGTGTTTCGCTGTGTTGCTATGACATTCTAAAAATTAGTATAGGAATATCGTCTTGTTTTTTCCACTATCCAAAATATTAATAATGAAATCACCAACCAAGATAACCTTATCCGCGTAAGCAAAAGTGGAAACTGATCCAGCTGACGCATCCAAAAAAATATTAACATCTAGCCACTGAGTCTATATGCTGTGCCAACGATAAGGTTGACTCCAGATAAATTAATTATTATTCACACCTATTCAACAGAGGGAGTAGAAGGCAAAATTTTTATGTATATAAAAGCCTAGTCCTCCTCCTCCTTTCCTCCTTAAATTTGCTGAGGCCTAGGATTATGTTGCAAAGGATTTTCATCCAGTATGGGGGCTTTCGCTTCTTCTCTAGCTCTAAGCCATGTCTTATTGATGGCCATAATGTCCGGCTTAAGCTCTTTTACGGCTATAATTAATTCTTAGAACCTAATGAGCCTGCGTTAAACAAACCAACTTTTAAGTATTTAAATTAAATAAAATTATCAGTTCCAAATTGTATATTAACACTTTATTCTTTATGATAGAAAAAAAGTAAAGTAAAGTTGCAGCCTATATACGTCCCACTGCTGGGTTAGGTCTCCCCTCATTTCTGAGAGGGTTTAGGGCAAGGAAGTGTCCGCCGCGCTGCCCAAATGCGTGTTGACGAACTTCACATGTCTTCGATATATTTTTTTTCTTATTCCGCAGACATGCAGGTTTCCTTACGATGTTTTCCTTCACCGCCGAGCACGTGGTAAATCAGCACTTAAAATTGCAATTAACAATTTCATTGATGCCGGCGGCGATCGAACCCGGGTTACTCGCGTTCTGTTATATTTACAGCGAGCGTTAACCACTGAGCTACCACGGCTCTATTATATATATTAACATATATATATATTGTTACGAGCTTGAGGTTCGTGACAATAAAAATTGCCGATAAAATTACCTAAATTAACACTTTAATTTACTTTACACAAATTAAAACTTAAAACACTAATAATTAAACACACTAATTCACTTTATTCCGCTCCGAAGTTTCGGTTGTCTCGCCAAATCCAATACTGCCCCGATCGCATCTTGCAACGCCTATATATACAAATTAGCAATGAAGCATACGGAATATTCAAGTAAATGCGTGCAAAGCGACGAGTGTTCGAGTGTAGATTTTCTAGAAACTTAGTTCTTCGGATGGCGCTGTCGGTTGAAAGATTTGTGATGTCATTTTCTACAAAGCTCCCCTCGCTCTTGTTCCTGACATTAGATGGTGCTAGTGTATGACGTTGACTTATTCACGCAACACTGCCCCCTCCTAAGACATGCTCGTCCCGAGCATTATCGGTCCCATAATAACGCGCCAAGCGATCCACATCGACGATCTTAGGAGTCCCTCTTGCGCCTTTCTGTATCCGGTAGGTCACATCGTTGATCCTGGTTACAATTCGGTACGGGCCGTCCCATTTAGCTTGAAGCTTAGGAGATTTCCCTTTGCTGCGGACTGGATTGTGCAACCACACTAATGAACCTTCGTTGAACCCTTTATTGTTCATTTTGCGGTCGTACCGGGTTTTCATTTTCTCAGACATTTGCTGGCCCGATTGTCTGACGTGCTCATAAATGTCATTCATTTTGTTCCGCAAGTCATTTGCATAATCGGTTATACTGCGTGGGGCATCAGGTGGTATCCCGGTGATCAGGTCTGCAGGCAGCCGTAATTCTCTTCCAAAGTTTGCGAAAGCTGGTGTCACTGCTGTACTTTCGTGAACAGAACTTCGATATGACAACAAAAACGGTTGTATGTGCTTGTCCCAATCTCGTTGCCGATTGTCTACAACTTTTGCTAGGTACCTCTCCAATGTCTGATTAAATCGTTCCACCATTCCATCAGATTGCGGGTGATAAGAAGTCGTTCTTGTTTTATGAGTACCCATAACTCGGCAAGTTTCCTGGAATATTTGAGACTCAAAATTCCTTCCTTGATCGCTGTGAATCTCTAAAGGTACTCCAAAACGACAGAAGACTTCATGAACTACCTTATCAGCAACTGTTGAAGCTTCTTGATTTGGAATGGCGAAGACTTCTGGCCACTTAGTGAAGTAATCCATCACAACCATGAAATACTTGTTACCGCTTTCACTCTCCGGAAACGGTCCCGCCACGTCAATGACTATTCTCTCCCATGGTGCACCAACATTGTACAACTTCAATGCACCTCTACTACGAGTCTGAGTTCCATTTACAGCCGCACAACTTGTACATTTGCGACACCAGTCCTCGACATCGTTTCGACAGTGGACCCAATAAAACCGTTCTCGGATCTTCAGTAGAGTTCGTTTAACTCCCAGATGGCCTCCGGAACAATCATTATGGTACAGCTGTAGAACATCCGGTACTTTAGCTTTAGGGACAACCATTTGCAAATGACAGCTGTAACATTTTCCCATTTACGGCACAGAACTCCATCCTGAAGCAGCAAGCTGTCCCACTGGGCCCAATAGCTTTTAGTGGTCGAACTCATTGCTGAGACGTCGCTCCACTTAGGCTTGGGAGCACTGGCCTTTATCCATTCCAGAATCGGCTTGATGTCCGGATCTTCCTGCTGTGCATGTTATAAGCTATCCTTCCATTCGTTGCTGAGGTGGTTCGTCCTGAGCATCCTCACGGATACCTGTTCCTAATTCTCTTGCCTAGTACAATGGTTGCAATCTTCAGGACAAGGTCTTCTTGACAATGCATCTGCGTTGCCGTGAGATTTCCCGTTGCGATGTTCGATCTCAAAGTCGTATTCCTGCAGTAGTTCAATCCACCTCGCAACTTATCCTTCTGGATTTTTAAACTGTAATAGCCATTTTACGTGCAGTACATGGTCAGTTCGTAAGTGAAATTTTCGTTCCAGAAAATATTTGCTAAAATGCTGCAACGACTTTACCACAGCGAGCAATTCGCGTTTTGTGACACAATAGTTCCTTTCCGGTTTTGACAACGACTTGCTGAAGTACGCTATCACGACCTCTTGGTCACCATTACGTTGAGACAACACACCGCCAAGTCCTATATCACTTGCGTCTGTGTCAACTATAAATTCTTTGCTTGCATCAGGGTATCCCAAAATAGGTGTTTTGCACAGACGGTCCTTGAGCTCCTGGAATGCGATATTGCAACTTTCATCCCAGCAGAAATGTTGCTTCTCGTCGGTTAGCTTGTGCAGAGGGTGGGCTATATCTGCAAAGTTCTTCACAAATCGCCGGTAATAGGAGCACAAACCCAAAAATGCTCTAACCTGCGTCTTGTCTTTTGGAACCGGCCAATCCTTGACAGCGGTGATTTTCTCTGGATCTGTGCGGATACCTTCTTCCGATACTACAAACCCCAAAAAGTTAACTTGCCGTTGGAATAGTGAACATTTCTTCGGGCTCAACTTGAAGTTGGCACTCTGAATCTTCATGAGCACGCGTTCCAGGTTTTGAAGGTGTTCCTCAAACGTACGGCCTACGATGATGATGTCATCCAAGTAGACCAGACAGGCATCGCCAATTAGCCCGGTAAGTACAAGTTCCATCAGCCTTTCAAACGTTGCTGGAGCATTGCACAACCCAAACGGCATTACTTTAAATTGCCACAGACCCTTTCCCGTCGAAAACGCAGTTTTCTCCTTGTCCTTAGGGTCAATTTCAACTTGCCAGTAGTCAAGTTTTAGATCCAGCGTGCAAAACCACTTTACTCCTGTAAGCATGTCCAGCGTGTCATCAATTCTTGGCAAGGGATAGCTGTCCTTCTTCGTAACGTCGTTCAGACGGCGGTAGTCAACACAAAACCGCATGCTGCCATCCTTCTTCTTCACCAGCACCACTGGTGAACACCATGGACTAGAGGAAGGTTCAATAACACCATCCTTCACCATTCCTTCAATCATGGTTTCCACTTCCTTTTCACGTGCTACCGGCAATCTTCTTGGCCGCTGACGGATAGGCAATTCTTCTCCTGTGTTTATTTTGTGTTGAACTAAGCCAGTCTTTCCTATGTCAGCATCGTTTGATGAGAATACATCGGCGTACTTGAGTAACAACTTCTTCGCCTTTACCAATTCGTTCGGGGAGAGAACACGGCGACAGTCTTCCAAAAGTGTGGTCACTCTCGTTTCTGCATCCTTGCTTGGGGTCCCACTCGATATATATTGGCACCGACGTAACCAATCCACTTCCTCACAAGTACCAATCAGTGTGCCTTTTTCTATAATCTGTTCCCGGTCGCAAAGGTTCAGCACACGTACTCCTGAGATGTCAGTAGTCCTGACCAAAGTTCGAGCTACTTTCCATGGAAGGTCATTGTTTACCCTTTCCACAAGTACACAACGGTGAGCTTGCCCAGCGTTTCGAGGAAGACTAACCGGAACAATCGTTTCCGATCTCGGCGGAAGAACAATCTTCTTAATGCTGTACACGTTCCCTGGTAACGCACCTTCCATAAAAAGTTCCTCCTGTCCACATTTCAAAACACCTTGCTTAACGTCGATCTCACAACAATTATTCCTCATAAAGTCTAGGCCTAGGATGCAGTCGTCCATTATATCAGCCACGATGACATTATACAGGTAGATCACGTTGCCTAGCTTCAACTCCATCTCCTTCTCTCCACGGACGGGTATACGCTGACTGGTGGCTGTTACCAAATTAATGCGTTCTCGGTTGTATGCGGAGTCCCCAGGGAACTGACTTATAAGTTGGGAACTAACAACTGTACGAGAAGCTCCAGTGTCTATTGTCAGTTTACACGGCATTCCGTTGACCTCGCCCTTGATGATTAGACTGTTCCCATCATGGGTTTGTGAGATCGCGATCCTTGGGGCTCTTTTAACATCAGCCAGCACCCGCCCCGCAGTTCTGGCTTTTACTCGTTTCCCTGCTGCTGCTGGGCGGTGCTGTTGGCCGCACTACCCTCCTGCGATCGTTCAACTTCCCTTTCTTGGGTTCGCTTAGGGCAGCTGGATCGAAGATGGCCCTTTTCCCCACAGCCATAGCACCTAGGGCTGTATCCTTTGTTGCGGTCGCGAACTGTAGCTGCTGCAACCTCCCTGACACGATGGGGACGATGATCCTGCCGCACGGCTTCCACCTCCAGTGCATGGGCCAAGGCGTCCTTAAGCGTCTCGTGGTGCCCGAGCCTCACAGCAGCTCTGACTTCCAGGTCGCGGATACCGTCGATGAATGTCTGCACCAGGTTCCCTTCAATGAGCGCAGGTACAGACCGGTATGCTTTTCGCACCAGCTTCTCCACTTCTAGAGCCCACTGCTGCAGGTTTTCGTTGATGCGCTGCACGCGGTCTTTAAGCTGCGCACGAAAGACGTGTTCCAGGTGAGCGTCGCCATATCTCGCCTCCAATGCCTCAAGGAGTTGCTCATAAGTCACTTCCTCACCGAGAGCTTCCAGAACTGTTAAGGCCTGGTCGCGCAGGCCTAGTGTGAGAGCAGTCATGGCCTGACTTTTATTCCAGCCGTTTGCTTTCATAACAGCCTCGAACTGGATTTTGTAGGCTGACCAGGAAGAAGTCCCGTCGAACGGTGGCACCTTGAACCCACGTAGCGAAGGTGTAGTAGCTACTACGGGAGCTGTAGTTCCATCCCCAAGTTTGAATTCGTCCAGTGATTTCTTCATGTCAGCCATTACGTTGTCAACCCGATTGTTCACTTGGTCGATTCTGGTTTCAGCTTTCTCGATTCGGGTTTCAGCTTTCGCGATTTGGGTTTCAGCTTCTGACAGGCGGTTGTCATGCTGAGCAACCCTATCCTTCACCTCCTTGATCTCCTTCCCGAAGGTAGCGTGAAGGTCCTTCATGAGGAGCATCTGCTCTTCCAACCGACGGGCCCGTTCCTCTTGTCCGCCCCGCAGCTGCTCTTCCAAACGACGGGCCTGTTCCTCCTGTCGGCGAGCCTGTTCCTCCTGTCGGCGAGCCTGTTCCTCCTGCTGCTCTTTCAACAGACGGGCCTGTTCCTCTCGTCCGCGCTGCAGCTGCTCCTGTAGCATCGCCATCAGAGCACCTAAATCAGGTGTTGCAGATGTAGGAGCTACTGACGGGCCTGCCGCCGGCAGCTGGCCCTCCGACGTCTGCGGCGTTGCACCACCAAATCTTCTTTGGTCCGTTTCCTGCCGGCGTTGACTTCTGGTACGGACACCCTCCTTTTCCTCCTTAGGTAAAATCGGCATAATTTTATCCCACTTCTGACACCAATTGTTACGAGCTTGAGGTTCGTGACAATAAAAATTGCCGATAAAATTACCAAAATTAACACTTTAATTTACTTTACACAAATTAAAACTTAAAACACTAATAATTAAACACACTAATTCACTTTATTCCGCTCCGAAGCTTCACTTGTCTCGCCAAATCCAATACTGCCCCGATCGCATCTTGCAGCGCCTATATATACAAATTAGCAATGAAGCATCCGGAATATTCAAGTAAATGCGTGCAAAGCGACGAGTGTTCGAGTGTAGATTTTCTAGAAACTTAGTTCTTCGGATGGCGCTGTCTGTTGAAAGATTTGTGATGTCATTTTCTACAAAGCTCCCCTCGCTCTCGTTCCTGACACTAGATGGCGCTAGTGTATGACGTTGACTTATTCACGCAACAATATATATATATATTTTTAATATTATATTTACCACGTGCTCGGCGGTGAAGGAAAACATCGTGAGGAAACCTGCATGTCTGAGGAATAAGAAAAAAATATTTAGAAGACATGTGAAGTTCGTCAACACGCATTTGGGCAGCGCGGCGGACACTTCCTTGCCCTAAACCCTCTCAGAAATGAGGGGAGGCCTGAGCCTAGCAGTGGGACGTATATAGGCTGTAACTTTATTTTACTTTTTTTCTATCATAAAGAGTAAAGTGTTAATATACAATTTGGAACTGATAATTTTATTTAATTTAAATACTTAAAAGTTGGTTTGTTTAACGCAGGCTCATTAGGTTCTAAGAATTAATTATAGCCGTAAAAGAGCTTAAGCCGGACATTATGGCCATCAATAAGACATGGCTTAGAGCTAGAGAAGAAGCGAAAGCCCCCATACTGGATGAAAATTGTTTGCAACATAATCCTAGGCCTCAGCAAATTAAAGGAGGAAGAGGAGGAGGAGGTTTTTATATACATAAAAATTTTGCAATGAAAAAATTTGTTCACATCCTTCTACTCCCTCTGTTGAATAGGTGTGAATAATAATTAATATATCTGGAGTCAACCTTATCGTTGGCACAGCATATAGACTCAGTGGCTAGATGTTAATATTTTTTTGGATGCGTCAGCTGGATCAGTTTCCACTTTTTGCTTACGCGGATAAGGTTATCTTGGTTGGTGATTTCATTATTAATATTTTGGATAGTGGAAAAAACAAGACGATATTCCTATAATAATTTTTAGAATGTCAAAGCAACACAGCGAAACGCTGCTAGATTTGATATGTTCTGATGCACCATTGTCAAATACTTGCCTGATTTGGGAAGCCATGCCGATGTTACTGCTGAATTTAATATAAAAAAAGAAAAAACCTAGGTCTCGTTATATAACATATAGACCACTAAATAATATTATTTTATTATATATTACTGAATTATTTATCCGTGACTTAGAAAGCATTAATTGGTCACTTTGTACAAATTTTAATGACGTCAATGACATGGTTACTTATTTTTGTTTGTTACAAACATTCTGTTCGATTTGCATGCTCCACTTAAGACCACTCGTTTCAAATCACCGCCACACCCTTGGATTATTGATAATCTAAGTAAAATGATCAAAACTCGCGAGGAATACCATGCTAAATACGAAAAAAAAAACACATTTAAAAATTGTTATAAAACATGAAGCAGATAGTAACAGAAGCCATGATAAATGAAAAGAAAGCGTATTTTGAACAGTACATAAATAAAAGTATAAAGAATTCCAAAACTCTGTGGAAAAATTTGAAAACGTAATAAATCTGAAGAATAAGGCTGAGGAACTTCCTCATCATTTTAATGACCCTGATTTGATAAATAGAAATTTTCTAAATATCCCTGAGGATGACACGGTACCAATTACTTATATTTCTTACTTTAAACAAAATAGGCACAATTTTAATTTTTTTTGTCTATAGTAACAGAATAATTAATATTAAACACAATAGTGTTTAATATTAATTACTATACAAGCGCTTCCTAGCGCTTTTTTCTGCTAAACTCGGCCATTGGCCACCATACTACACAAAATAGGCTTCACTTATAAAAAAGCGATAAAATAAAAATAGTAATTTTATTTTTATTTTATTTACTAGGTTTACCAGTAATTGTAACAATAATACATCAATGAGTATTTAACAATAACATGTACAGCCAAATGGACAATTAAGGTAAACACCACATGCACAAAATATTAAGGGTAGTAACATCCAATATTTATAAGTGACTTAATGTGTTCACAATAAATGAGAAAAAGAAAGAGAAAAAAGGAAACAATAACAGCACAGTATATAAATGAACATAAAAATTACTTAATTATAACTCGACTATGGTTTTCTGCAAGTGTTTGCGAAACGTATTCAGACTTGTAGCATGGATATCTATGTTTTTACTATAATAGTTTAGAAGTCCGCTTGCTCTAGGGACAAACGAACTTGAGCCCAAAACTGTTGTGCGCAATGTTGGAACTAATGGTGATATTTTAGTCCTAGGTAATTTGTGTGGTACATTGAATCTAAATTTTCTCAGTAAGCCTGGGCAATCTATTTTGTTGTTAAATAATTTGTACAAAAAGACGAGATCAAGCATTACACGACGGTTTTCCAAGTCTTTTTTTACTTAAAGTGTTTCGATCTGTTTTTGTAGGAAAACCCTTTTTTTATATTTATTGGCTGAGTAGGCTAGGTGCCAAAGATATCTCTTCTGAATCCGTTCCAACCTTAAAGAGTGACATACATATAAATATATGAAAATAAAATATAATACATAAAAATATATGACATAAATAATGAAGCGCACAGATCTTGCCTTAGCGTGGGGACTTTTTGAGAAAAGCCAAATATATTTCAAATTGGAATAAAGTAGTATTTATTCCAATTTGAAATATATTTGGCTTTTCTCAAAAAGTCCACCCACGCCAAGGCAAGATCTGTGCGCTCCATTACTATTTTTATTTTATCGCTTTTTTTATAAGTGAAGCCTATTTTATGTAGTATGGTGGCCAATGGCTGCGTTTGGCAGAAAAAAGCGCTAGGAAGCGCTTGTAAACAAAATGGCGACCGTAAGCGGTAAGCGCTGTCAAATCGTAGGTAGCTATTTTCCTCTAGGACACGAAGTTAGCTTTAACCTAACCTAATTTAAATATATGTTTGTAAAATATTCATATCAAAAACTTACTAATCACGAATTTTTAATAATGCGTATAATATGTTTATTCATGTCACTATTACTTGGAACTAATATTGCACAAAACAACTTATAAACGTAGAGTTTATAAGTTCAAAACAAACAAAGTAAATAAGCAAAATGGCTGATTGTGTCAGTGCTACTGAAGTTAGCATACGTGTCCTGGCCGAAAACAGTTTAGTTTCGCCATTTTGCTTAAAAGCGCTTCCTAACGCTTTTTTCTGCCAAACGCAGTCAATGACTGCAAACTGCCTTTTAATAAATCTCTGAGTCTGTAAGGGTTCTTTTTCTATAATAAAAGATGCTTTTGCTCTTTACTCCAATCTGTTAACTGTTAACTGTTATCATTAATAAATCGATCGAGAGTGCAGTTTTTCCAAATTTGTGGAAGCCTTTACCAAAGAAGATCAACCCTCTTTCGATTCAAGACCTACGACCTATTAGTCTATTGCCCTGCATTTCCAAAATAGTAGAAAACGTAGTTTGCTTGCAGATTACAGATTACCTTAAAATGAATGACGTACTGACTGTTATGCAATCTGCTTTTCTCAAGGGCCACAGCACTACTACTGATTTACTTCAGCTTACTGATAATCTATTTGCAGCTCAAGATAGAGGTTTCTGCTTAATTTTGGTGCTCTTAGACTTCTCTCGAGCATTTGATTCAATCGATCAGTCATTACTTGGCTAATTTGGTATTCTACGGCTTTGATGCAAATGCGGTCAAATGGTTTAACAGTTACCTCACTGGAAGGCAACAATATATATTTTACGGGACATACTCACCATTTGTGAACGGGTCGTATTGAATCTTTTTTAGAAGTAGAAATCAAAGTCGAACTCTAAGAATGGAAAATAGGACACTGACTTCAGAAGCTATTATGTGGAAATTATTTCTTCTATTTAGTTCCATCATGTCTTTTTACTTTGAATTAACTTTCCTAAATCAAATAATCATACTCACGACGTCAAAGTACACCATAGATCTAATTTGTAAATCTCGATTCCCAAGCTAATACGAGCTAAAAATATCATTAATAAAATAAATCAACATTGTTTGTACATTATGTAAATTCAATAATTTAATAATGCTTGTGCTTTCACTAATTCCCTCCAGAATTTTTACCTCTATCCGTTAATTTTAAACTCATACCTATAAGAAAATTCGTTCGAAAAAGCATGTGTATCTCGTAGCTTTTGATTGCTTTTCGTGCGCTTTTTATTGCTACGATGGACGGTACAATGCATGAAAAATTGTAGTTTAACTTTAAAAATAAAACGACGTGACGTAGCTATTTGCTAATGCAAATGACACTATGATCATAGTTACCTATGCTTAGACATGAAAAGCGGGATTTATCGCAACACTCTTTGAGACAGCCTTTTTTGAATGACGCTATATCCACCTAGGATTCAGTACGAATTGCAATTTTACGATTACTGTAGTCTACTGTTATGATCACCACACACGGTCACGGTCACTGTCACACAAACTAACTGTTGATATTTTTATGAAATATTGGAATTTCGATAAATAAACTTATATATAAAACTCCGATATTGATATATTTATAATTATCGATATATTGAAAATTCAAAATTTTAAAAATATCAACAATTTTAGTTTGAACTGATCAGTTGGAATGATCAGTTGAACTGACCGTGTGTGGCGTCCATAACTGTTAGATACGGGCATATCCCGTTTAGGCAGACGGATTGGTGATTGTTGCAGGAGACGTCTCGCACCTTCGATTTACTGCTACCCGTCGCTGGTACGAGAAAAATACTTTGGAAAAATGACACATAGGCATATTCTGGGTATGTTCCGAAATACAACCCAGTACGCAGGCCAATGTAATTGACGTCATAAATCAACGCCATATTGGTGATTCGTTATATGGTGGAATACGGCGTCAATTAATGGCGTCATTTGCATTCGCCAGTATACTGGAAACATTTTGGAACATACCCTCTCTTTATTTTTGCGGTGAAACGATTGACACTACAAAATTTTAAAAAAAGTGACGTTTTTTGACAGGACTTTTTTGTTATTGTAATTGCAGTTGTTGAGTAAACTAAAGAATACATTAATATTGAGGTAAAATTTTTGACTAAACTAAAATTATATTTATTTATTTATTTACACTTTACCACATAAAATAGCGCATAAAAATATATTCGGCCGTTGTTAACAATTCACTTGATTGCATTTTAATAATATGTCAAATAATGGATTTTGTAAAGATTGGTACTACCCGTGCGGTTAAAGAATGGGATTGAAAATGGCGTCGCCTTTATTCACGTTGTGCTCGCACTGTCGCCATTTACACCCACGCCCGTCAGCAAAGACTGCGAAAAAACATCGTTGCAATATGCGTTTTTCGTACTTCGGTTTAACTTGCCATTGGCATTGAGGTATTACTACTGCGTTAGTAATATAATTCGATGGTCATTGGAATCAATGATTACAATTCAGGCAATACTTCTCTGGAACGCCCTGCCCGTAGATATAAGAAAAACACTGACTAAGCATACGTTTAAAAAGTAGTCCGATACATTATCTTGAGAAAAACTTCATTTGACCTTCTATTTCCATTTCTATTTATTTTATAATTATAAATATGATATTTTATGTTTATTTACTATATATGTCTAGTCAGTTTAACATTTTTAGCACCTACGAACTTTTACTTGTCTAATTCTCCCAAGGTAAGCAACCCTGTCGGCTTGGAAGAGAATGCCATAAGGCATTAAGTACTCCCATTGTAACCCTTAGATTAAAGTTTATCACAATAAGGATTAAATAAATAAATAAACTACAAAATGCCATTAACTAAAAAATAATTCATTCCAGTTCGTTAAAATGTGAGCTACGACACGTTCTGAAGGTTTTCTTTATAATTGTTCTTGATATTGTCCGTGAATATTTTTGTAAAAAATATTTACAAGCTATCGAGACATGAGCCAGTAATCTTTTTTTAAATTTTCGTCTGTCCGTCCCAGCTAATCTTCGGAATGCCTGAACCGGTGAATGATAGGGCCATGCTGCAGCTGTATTATAGTTTTAGCACCAAAGGGCCGGCTTCACCGAATAGAAGACCACGCTCTCACAGATTACCAGCGTAAAATATTTACAAGCTATCGAGACATGAGCCAGTAATCTTTTTTTAAATTTTCGTCTGTCCGTCCCAGCTAATCTTCGGAATGCCTGAACCGGTGAATGATAGGGCCATGCTGCAGCTGTATTATAGTTTTAGCACCAAAGGGCCGGCTTCACCGAATAGAAGACCACGCTCTCACAGATTACCAGCGTAAAATATTTACAAGCTATCGAGACATGAGCCAGTAATCTTTTTTTAAATTTTCGTCTGTCCGTCCCAGCTAATCTTCGGAATGCCTGAACCGGTGAATGATAGGGCCATTCTGCAGCTATATTATAGTTTTAGCACCAAAGGGCCGGCTTCACCGAATAGAAGACCACGCTCTCACAGATTACCAGCGTAAAATATTTACAAGCTATCGAGACATGAGCCAGTAATCTTTTTTTAAATTTTCGTCTGTCCGTCCCAGCTAATCTTCGGAATGCCTGAACCGGTGAATGATAGGGCCATGCTGCAGCTGTATTATAGTTTTAGCACCAAAGGGCCGGCTTCACCGAATAGAAGACCACGCTCTCACAGATTACCAGCGTAAAATATTTACAAGCTATCGAGACATGAGCCAGTAATCTTTTTTTAAATTTTCGTCTGTCCGTCCCAGCTAATCTTCGGAATGCCTGAACCGGTGAATGATAGGGCCATGCTGCAGCTGTATTATAGTTTTAGCACCAAAGGGCCGGCTTCACCGAATAGAAGACCACGCTCTCACAGATTACCAGCGTAAAATATTTACAAGCTATCGAGACATGAGCCAGTAATCTTTTTTTAAATTTTCGTCTGTCCGTCCCAGCTAATCTTCGGAATGCCTGAACCGGTGAATGATAGGGCCATTCTGCAGCTATATTATAGTTTTAGCACCAAAGGGCCGGCTTCACCGAATAGAAGACCACGCTCTCACAGATTACCAGCGTAAAATATTTACAAGCTATCGAGACATGAGCCAGTAATCTTTTTTTTAAATTTTCGTCTGTCCGTCCCAGCTAATCTTCGGAATGCCTGAACCGGTGAATGATAGGGCCATGCTGCAGCTGTATTATAGTTTTAGCACCAAAGGGCCGGCTTCACCGAATAGAAGACCACGCTCTCACAGATTACCAGCGTAAAATATTTACAAGCTATCGAGACATGAGCCAGTAATCTTTTTTTTAAATTTTCGTCTGTCCGTCCCAGCTAATCTTCGGAATGCCTGAACCGGTGAATGATAGGGCCATTCTGCAGCTATATTATAGTTTTAGCACCAAAGGGCCGGCTTCACCGAATAGAAGACCACGCTCTCACAGATTACCAGCGTAAAATAGAAGCTTAATGGTGATATGTTTCGTACGGTGAGCGTAGTAAACCGCATACCCTTTTTACTGGAAACGAGGCATTCCATCTCAGTCCTTTGGGGTGACAACGCATCTGCATTTTGATTTTTAAACGAGGATAAATGAAGATGTCTATGGGCTACAGCGTCCAACTACCATCAGGTGGCTTATATGCTCGTTTGTCACCCTTATCCTATAAAAAAAAGAAAAACTTCACGCAGAAATAGAGAGTAACACCAGGAATGCTCTAGACTAAATTTTATCCGAAAAATTTAAATAGTTAGAGACGAAAGATGAAAAACTTAGAGACTTTCCCATTAATGACTGACAGACTGTATGATTACGCATCACTCGTCTGTTTTGTTAAGTTTGGACAATTCTGTATCCGGAATGCCTCTTTCCCAGTAATAAGGGTCTTCGGTTCTCTACACTCACCGTACGAAACACGTGGTCCTTCATAATATAGCTGCATCGTATAAAGTATATTTTAAACCATTAAAAACTTATTCAATGTACTACAATCATACTTTAACAAGTAAAACGATATTATCTGTTTTCTGTGTAGATATTTACCGGTATTTACCTATTTACAGTTGATTTTGCTTCATGAGTATAGTAAGTAGGTAATTTAGAAGAATATTTGGCCTCAGCATCAGCAAAGCAGTATCTTTCACGTCCTCGTTTCGTTTTATCTTGACTATCGTCGAGATAACCGAAGCTGTGCAAACGTGTGTCTTGTGTACACAGCCAGCGTTTGATATAAGCTTGATTGTTGTAATTAAATGTAACTACAGTGTTGAAATTCCTATAAGATTTTTTGGGATGATAATGTTATAAATGCAAATGATTAATTTTAAATTTCTCTTCTTCTATTCAGATGACAGTTATATAGATTTTTGTCCGTATCGCTCGATTAAGTTAAGGTTTGTTGAAGTCTAAATATAAAACCTAAGTATCCTAAAATATAGTGTTGGCCCTGCTTATTAGTCATTACGTTTTCGGTTACAATGACACCATAGTGTAATTCTATTATTCATGCATGTTAAATAATCGTGTATGTAATCAGTAATTTTAGGATCATGTCCATTTTAAATTATTTTTCTATTGTGTGGTCATTCTTGCCAATGTAACAATATATTATCTCTGATCAAATACAATTTAAAAATAGTACAGAGAAACCTGGTTAATTGGGATCTCAAGGGACCAAGGATTTTGTACTATTTAAAGAGGTTTTCATTTATTCAGTTTTCCAGTTAGACAGGTTTAAAATTTAGTTGTCTCATTTACAGAAGCCCAAAAATTCAGAAATTCAAATGATTGTAAACAATCGTGTCGAAACAATCCTGTCCCAATCTGATAAATTGTCTCACTTATAAAGGGAATTGAGCTCCAGAGTCCCAATTATATAAATAAACATCGGAAAAATCTTAGAAATCAAATCTCATTTAACCAGGTTCGAAATGTCCCATTAACAGAGGTAATTCGATTAAAAAGTGCGGGAATCTAATTGTAGTTCTCAATAATAGAGATTTCTCACTTATCCAGGTCCCACTTAACCAGGTTTAACTGTATTAGTAGCGTTAATTTCGAAGACAAAAAAAATTGTTAAGTAAACATGGTTATTTTACAAAGAGTAAACAAATTTTAAACATATGTAAGTTCAAACATATAAATAAAGATATACAGTTATTGCAGTTTTTGAAAATACAAGTAAATAAGGCTTCCACTTTTATTTGAAATTATGCCAAATTGACTGTTATTTATGGGCAACAACGTTTTTGCCTAAAATCAGTTAAAATAATACATTACCACGCATTTTAAATTTAAAGATAAAAAGGACAGAATATTTGAGATTGTTTTATTTATTTTTTCTTCGCCATTTGAATATATTACTTATTCTGAATGTTTTCTGCAAATTTGGCCAGTTATTGCAAAATAACCCTGTACTGCTTGAGATAATCTACTACTTCGCATAATGTGGGTGTCATAAGAGCCAATGTAGGGAAATGAATCAGGAGAAGGGCAGCAGCATCTTGATTAAAAATGTTCCCTCTTTATGAAGAAATCTATCGGGGATACCCATATTCAGGTGTGGAATTTTGATAGGTAATAAGGAAAAGAAACGAATGAGATATAAAAATCATTCTACTTTGTTGTATTGTTAAAATTTTTTCTTCTTCATTATCTGCCTGTTCACATTCCAATATTGGTTATGGAGTGCTCATATAGTACAGGGAGGATTCGCCGTGATCACCGTACTTGGAAGATGATAGATTGGCGATCGTATCTAATGCGACTTTTGACGTTATTTAGTACTTTATATCAATGACAAAATAAATGTAGCCTTTAAAGGGTAACAGTTGTAAAATTGGTAAAATACCCATAATATTTACACTAGATAGGTACTATAAGTCAGTGATCTGAAGGTCTTCTTCCTTTTCCTGGGCTATCTCTTATGGACACCATTGAATGGATTCCATAAGAGATGGAGGAATGACAATTTTATTTTGCCGCCACCTTCCGGCAATCTGCTTCTTTTAGTATTAGATACTTTGATATTTTTATGATATTATAGAAATCGGGGCATTTAAATGGATGCTGTGGTCTATAAACTGTCTCCATTCTCTACCTAGGCATTTTTATATTCCAAGTTATATTTAAAATATTTTCTTTCACATTCTGAATATTTAGATATTATATAAATATCAATATTCGAAAAACCTTATTCAATCAATCAATTTTATTTAATCTTATAGCAAGTTTTATTTCCAGCCTAATCATTGTTTCAAAAACATAATGAGGCTAAAGGAAAAGTAAGAGTATTACAAATGCCTGATCAGTTAACACAACTTAGGCTCAACATATTTCTACACCGACCGACGTTTTTAACAATAGTATTGAAAATCGAAAGCGTCTAGAATTTATTTATTTCCTGGCTCGGGTTGCCGCTTTAAGATCGATTTTCCTACAACTCGCTTTTAAAGTCTGTTGAAAACGATAAGAAAATATGAATAATGTCGTCTTCCAACCATAGGTGTGACGTAACAGGTGAGTTTGTATAAAACACACTGCTTCTATGGTAAGACGCCATTTTAGTCTAGCCACCTTTGCCGTGAGTTTCTGTAACATTTACAAACTTTTTAACGCCAGTATTCAATAACTGTCTTACATCATTGTATAACTAAATTTCGAGTACATAAAAATAATAATTTTTTTATTAATTATTTAACATACGAAATAAACATGACTGTAAGTAGTCGCAAATCGTGTGCCCATTTTGATTAAATTGACTTTGTATATCAAACTAAAGCGGGAAATATTTTGTTTGTTAAATTAATTTAGGTACAAGCTACTAACATTACTATTGGATACTTAAACATTGCATAACTGCAAGCATTAAGACTTCTCAGACTGTGATTGGTCACATGACGACTGAAACAGAAAGACTATTAATTTAACGTAATAATATCATAGACATGTGATTCAAGATGGCTGACATTTTCGGAGGGAACGTCACTGTGAAAACAACGCTTCCGGTGGTGAGAATTTTTTTCTATATTGTTAGTTACTATATTTATATAGTCGTTATATTTTTATATTCGCATTCTACCTTATTTTATTAATTTTGGTTACCTAATAGGTTAAGATAAAAATAATGGACATGGAACGCTGATCGTAGTCGTAGTAAAAATTAAAAAAATTCCCCTTTTCTAGTTTATATGACTATATTTAAATGATAATTTTTATCTAAATTAGATTCAAGATGTTTTAAGTCGCTGTTTAGCAATTGAAGCAATTGGTTGATTTTGATCTTTTTATTAATTTTCAAAGTGAACGTTGTTTCTCCGTAATTCGAAAATATTTGCCCACGGAACACCTTATAATTCCACTTCGGGGTCACATTGCCGGTGTAAAGCAAATAAAGAACGATATCTAAGATTAAGAGAGCAGTAAACTTTGTTGCTGATAACAAATTATCAGAAATAGGACACTACACTCTATTTAGTAAATTTAATGGTTTAATTTATGGCGATACGCCTATTTACATTTATATGATTGCACTGTTTTTTTATATTAGTAATTGATCATAAATTAGTACCTAATATTGTACTAAAACTTCTTAGTAGAGTACAGATATATAATCGATTGACGCATATAATCGATTTTACATCTAGTAGATTTGTAATTTATATTTTTTTCTATTTTTGGATTAGTGCACTGTAGGTAAACTTTTAATATTGTACTAATATCTCTAATTGTAAGTAGAGTACCACATATTAGGTGAAGGCGATTGATACATATAATCGATTTATATCCAATCGGTTTGTTCTATTTTTAGATTAGTACTCTGTAAGTTAACTTATTATTAGGGTTCTTAAGACATAACAAGCAAATTGCACTGCACTGCAATAGCACATGCAGTTTGTGTTACATAATAGTATTAAATCAGTACCTAAGTGGACGATACGATATTTCTTAACTTACAGCCAGATAAATACAAACACTTATATTTTCATAAAATATGTTTCATTCAGTTTTGGTGTTACGTAGGTATCATGTATCACATGATACCTACGTAACATCAAAACTGTTAACAAAATTTGAGACTCCTTGCATTTTTAACATGCAAACAAATATACTTAATATGTACATGTTAGTAATATTTACGTAAGATTAGAACTGTGTCGGGGGCGTACGTTTTGTATTAACAATAAGGTATTCTGTAATAATAAATTGCGGTTTGCAAACGCCCTGTAATTGGTTACGCACACAATTTTGCACGTTTGCCCATTTAACTCAACGCACGGGATCGTCTATATTGATTTTAAAGGCCATTGTTTAACGAAAATAATTCAAAATTTATCGTAAGCTGATTCAAGATTGGTACGAAAGACAATATGTTAATCATATTCTTATACGTGGTGGAGCCATGCTGCAGTTATATTTGTAGTATAGTTGTAGCACAAATGGGTCGGCTCGACCGGGGAAGGACCACGCTCTCACAGAATACCAGCGTAAAATAAGTAGCTTAATGCTTCTGTGTTTCGTATGGTGAGTGTAGAGAACCGGAGACTACTTTTACTGGAAACGAGGCATTCCATCTTAGGTCCTTACGGGTGACAACGCATCTGCATTTTGATTCGTAAACGAGGATAGATGTAGATGTCTATGGGCCACAGCAACCATTTACCATCAGGTGGACTGTGTGCTCGTTTGTCACCCTATCCTATAAATAAATAAAAACTATTTTAAAATTTTTGTACTTATTTGTTTTCTATCGCATTAAGTTATATTTTTATTAAAACTAAAGTAAAAGAAAAGTAAGTAACAGCCTATATACGTCCCACTACTGGGCTTCTGATTTCAGGGATGGGAACGGTGCAACTAGTCCACCGCGTTGCTTCATTCAGTCTTCGCAGACTATACTTGTACGTGTAACATATACGGCGAGCGCTTAGACCTTTAAAGCTTCAGATCCGTTTAATGTAATAATTGCTAATAACCTGCGGGTCTTAGCGTCTTTCATTTAGAAAAAAGCTCTCATCGAAAATGTAATCGAAAACATTAATAGTAGAAGAAAGAAGTACATTTGGGCAGCATTTAGGAACTTGTAAAGTTCGTAGGTCTTAGTAATGTAGAAAGCTAAAACTTGAAATTACATTTAAATTGAAACTAGTTTTACTTACTACTAACTTATTAACTATTAACGTATTTTATATTCCCGCAGTTTCAAGCACTTTACAGCATCCATAGTCACTACAATCTACTACAATCTCATAGTTAACTATGACTACTTTCAAAATAAAATTGTTAATTTTTGGTCCAATCTACGCAATATGAACTTATACTATCTCAATCTTCATATAGAAACTAACAAAATTCATCATAATTATGAGGTATGTGAATTTAATGGATAGGTCGTAGGTTCAAGGGTTGAATAAGTACGTAGAGATCTTAAATATTTACTCGCAGATATAAAAATACTTAATATGTTCAATGGAACAGTAAGGACTGAGCTCAGAGCTCCTCACATTTGTGAGAGAGTTTTGGGAGTTGGAGCAGGGAAGACTCTGCCGCGCTGTTCCACTGCGTCTTGGCTACCTCACACTCTTCCATCTCCATTCTCCTAGACTGTGATAATGATTAATTGCTTTCATCATTGCGCATTTACACCAGGGCCGTGGGGGTGGGGGCTTATCTTTCATTTATTTACAAAACGTTCGTTTTTCGTACATACCCAAAAAATCTACGTCCTCGTACAACCAAGAACATTTGAACATTTTAGCTGCATAGAAAGAAGAGAGTGTAAAAAAGATAGTATAGAATTAATTTCACTATTGTAATTTTACTATTTTAATGTTAGAAGATATTCTTTAAATCGAGATATAGACAGAAGCTGACTTAGGCTCCACCTTTTCGCTTATGACGGTTAAATAGCTGTGTATTCACTTTTCAACGCTGGTGTAAAAGGTTTTTAAGAGGTAAAATCACAAAAAAAACAATTTCCAACCTGTAGTGCAATTTTTTAACAAGGCAGTTCTGCTGAAGGGAGTCATGGTGTTCTTAGTTTTGACGATTGTTTATGTTGTAAACAAACACGGGGCTTTGTCAAGCCTCGAACCGAACGCATGTCAGCTAGTCACGATCCTGAGCTTTAAATGAGTGACATGATTATGAGAGTGAAATGAGGAACTGCTACTTTTAATTTTTAATGGGGCTATTATGTAGTTTTTTTTCCATTCAAATCTTCGAAGGTGTTTCATTGCATTCCACCGTAAATATTAAGGGCAGCAAAGATAAGTAGAACTCATCATCGTCATCATTTTATCCAATCAAAATCCCAATAGATTGCTAAATAGGCCGTAGTTGCCACGCTTTGCAGGCGGCTTGGCAACTGCAGCCTCTTAATATTTTGAACTGCTATCAGGAAGACGCTGCTGACCCATCTCCTGTTTCGGTTTCCTCCGGGAGGACACGTTGTATTACATTATCCTTTCGCCGCCACTACAGGGTTAATATATATTCGTATTACTCCCGTTCGTGAATGTAGTTCTTCTCACGTTCACCGTAAATAGTACATTTACGAAATTTTGATGTCTATTTGGATGTAAAATAATATCAGCATCAACTTTATGATGCAAATTAATATTCAATAGGCCCAATGCTTTGACTCTAATGTCGCGAATAAACATTATACCTAAATTAATAGAATACCATGAAATTTACATTATTTTGTCAAAACTATATTAACTTTTATTGTGAATAAATTTAAAGAGTAACATGTAAATAACGCATTTCTAATTCCAAAACAATGTAACCTTCATAAGGAAGACACTCCTGATATAAAAAGTGGTGCTGGGGGTTCCTAAGCTTTTAAAGCAATGGAAAACTTACAAAATCCCTTTTATTTTATGGAACCCACAACATCAAATATTTAGAAACCAAAGACAGTGAAATTTAAACAAGAATTAAAATCTTTTATTATATATATTTTAAAAGTGAAAGTTTTATCTAAATCTACGTAAAATATTTTAAAGATAAAATTCCAAATTATTGCGCCATGGTATAGTCCCGAATGCTTGATAACTAAATACCTATTTACCTACATAACAGTAATGGGTGAATCGCATCATATGTTTTAGACTAATTCAAAATAATATTTGTATTTAACTGTGGAGTATTTAAAAAGCAAAAATAAATAATTTCGCGGAACCCTGCTGAATATTCCATGGAATCCTTAAGTTTCGAGGAACCCACATTAAGAATCTCTTGCTAGACGTAGGTATGATATAAATTCAATTCTAAAAAATCAATAACGTGTTCCTGTATCACATTACTTATATCTATGAATTGTCTGTGAGAATACCGAGTTAAGGCGACACCGTGAAAAAATACATCTCCTTTCATCGAATAGTATAGGACTATGACACCACTAACGAAAGTGGAATTTTGATATAGGTAAATTCATGTCTTTATCTTGAATTTGATTGTTCATAAAAACGATTGTATAAATTTGACTTGATCATAATTATTTGCGAAAACACCTCTAAAAATCACTATAGTTGAAATTATAACGAAATTACTTAATCTATATGCTTGAGAATCACTCAAATATATTCATAACATCAATATTCATAATTTACTTGCTCATTATTTTGATTACTTAAATCAATAATTTTTTAAAATATATTTTAAGATTCTGACAATTTCTAAGCGCTTTTAATCGTCGCGGGCGCTACGCTATTTTAGACCTTATGACGGCGTTTTTTCAAGTTTTTATAGAAATTATGTATTCACTCGGATCAGTACGGCGATAGCCTTTTCGATGTGTCGTCTTAACTCTATAAGTGATTCAATTTTGCTAATTTTGGCACGGAGTATTATTAATGATGTTACTGGTAGTGTGTGTGTTGAGTGTGTTTTTATTTACTTACATTTAAATAGGTAAGCTTTTCTTTGTTTTTTTTTTAGTACAATAAGCGTGAAAAACGAGAACACAGTCCCCCTGATGGTAAGTCAATGCTGTGACTCATAGACATTTTGAATCTATCCTCGATTTGGAATCAAAATGCAGAATGATAATATAGTATGACTAACACGGAATACCTTACAGTAAAAAGAGTGTTGTAATGCTGTTAAATTTGTTTGATCAGCTTTAGACGATGGCTTGTATTTGGTTTGAATACTTAGTCTTTTTGTGACTGCGTCGTCTGTTCATTCAAATGTTTAATTTACTACGCTACGAATCAGAAAGGTATGCAAGTAGACAGAACATCGTTTGTTAATTTAAAAAGACATGTCATTTAGCCCCTGTCTCGCTGAAAAAACACTAAGTTTCAATGCTTGTTACGCTGTGAGTAACCTCTGAAAATATCAGCCTTCTTGTCGACAGTAATTTTTAACTGTTGAAGTAGTATATTTTTTTAATATTAACAATTGTATCAACATTTTCTTTATAGAATAAAAGGTGAGAATGGGGCACATAGTCAACCTGATGCATGCTGTGCTCCATAGATAAATACATCTATCCTCGATTAAGAATTAAAATGCAAATGCGTTATCACTTCTGAGGACTAAGATGGAATGAATTCAAGTGAGGTAAAATGAGTGGCTTATATCCCAGCAGTATACTATTAACAGGATGTAGAGAATGAATGAATCGACTATCGCTTTAAAATGGGTTACTCTAACCAGACAAGAAACGGCGAAACAGCTCAGGTATCCTTATTAGATAAGTCGTTGTAGGCAATCTATGTTACTGTCATTAATATAGGACGTATCATTTTTGAAACTGGCCATAACTTAAACTTTAGAAAAAAAGTTCATGATGAAATATTTTAAAAACTACAGCATTTAAAAATGCTATGTGTATGCTATGGTAATGACTACATATATATATATATATATATATATATATATATATATGTAGTATATATATATATATATATACACAACATGTAACATTAATTAACGCACTTTGAGAAAGTAGTTTCTTCAGAATCGTTTACTGAATCGATTCCTATCATTTTTAATATAGGTAATTTTTTATCCCAAAAATAAATAAAACTACGTAAATTACAGTCGTAAATCTGTATAGTCAAAATAAACTGAAATGGACCGTAACTTAAGGCAATAAGATTTTAAGAGTGCAGTTTTATTTGTATTATTACTAATTCTGCCATTCAATGAAAATAAAGAAAAATTAACTTTATTTCAAGCACGTTAAAGTTTTTGCATTCGTGGATTTGTACTGTGACCACAACATTCTTCCGGAATTAGTATAACTAATTTGATAAATAATCAGTGCATAAAAATGTTTAACTAAAAATTCAGTGTATGTATTATGATTATAACATAATATACTAATTGGGGTGTCTGAGGTGTTTTAATTGTTACATATAAAAGTAAAGTAAAGTTACAACCTATATACGTCCCACTGCTGGGCACAGGCCTCCCCTCATTTCTGAGAGGGTTTTAGGGCAAGGAAGTGTCCGCCGCGCTGCCCCAATGCGTGTTGGCGAACTTCACATGTCTTCGAAATATTTTTTCTCTTATTCCTCAGACATGCAGGTTTCCTCACGATGTTTTCCTTCACCGCCGAGCACGTGGTATATCAGCACTTAAAATTGCAATTAACAATTTCATTGGTGCCGGCGGGGATCGAACCCGGGTTTCTCGCGTTCTGTTATATTTACAGCGAGCGCTAACCATCTGAGCTACCACGGCTCTCGTACATATATATATATAATATATATGTATATATATATATATATATATATACATACACACATATATATATATAATATATATGTATATGTAGTCACCTATTTCTTTGGTAAATTTCTTAATTGGCAGTAGTGAGCTCTCCACTAGCGACTCTCTCAACTGAACAGTGGAGTTGGTAGCATTATAGATGTATATATTTCATATGACGGCAGTATGTAGCTCAATGATAAGATTTTTAACCTTTACCAAAACTAAATTTGTACATGGCATGAAATTTCTTGTTTGTTGATAAATGTGTGCGTTTGCTCATGTAAAATGTTGCTATGTAGCAGAAAAATAGAAACAAAGTAACAACAAACTTATAGTATGAAGTGCGTGACTGACTGTTAAAAACTGCTATCAGTAATAGGTCACTGTGTTTGTTAAGTTGTGTAATATTCATAGCTTCTTAGTATGTTTTTTACAGTTTAAATTAGTTTTTATTATAGTTACTTCCACCAGGTGTTAAATCTTAATATATATAAATTACGTTTCACGTTGCTTGTCCGCGATGGACTCCTAAACTAGTTAACCAAAAATCTAATTTGCACACCGTGTGCAGTTTAGCTCATCTTGAGAGATAGGATAGTTTTTTTTTAACCATGAGTGACCCCACAATTTTTTTTGCAAATTTAAGGATTTTTAATAAGACATGACAAAAGGTCGTCGAAAAGGGCAGAACAACGTCTACGTAAGCTAGTTGGTTTACATGTTTGAACGTTCTTGATAATATTAAAACTTAGTGTAAAGAATTTATATACATTAAGTATTTTATAGGTACATACAATATTTAAAACATCAAAAAACTAAAATTTTCTTTTAAACTCCAACTTCATGTGTGACTGAATGGGTGAATAAAAAACAAGCCGACGTCACCAGCGACGACAACCAGTAGCTTTAAGAACTTCACATTTCTAAATTATTATCTGTGTTTGACGTAAATAATTAAAAGCAGGGAAAAATAAAATAAAATTTAGTTAAATCTAGTAAGAATGTTAAAAAACTAAGAATAAGAAAATTCTATTAATTTTAATAGAACTAGAGACCCGCCGCGTCTTCGCACGGGCGATTTCTGGATCTCGACAACAGCGCTACCTACCGGGTCCAATTAGAGTTTTTAAATCATCCAAACTCAAATACACGCAAAAAATTCATCTAATTTGGTCGAGCCATTTTTGAGTTTTGACTAACGGACAACACTTCAACTTAACAGCACATTAACTAAGCAGCATTAACTTTTATATGTAAGATATGAAACTTAATAAGAAAACCCTTTTCCTATAAAAAATTAACAAAGAAATGACTACCTAAACGTCTTTATTAAATTACGCATTATCACTAACTACTATTAATAATTCCGTGCTGACCACATGGTTAGACCTGGAGTTACCGTAGTTACTTTATGTAGAAGATGGCTTGGCCTCTGATTCATCTACGAACTTACAATTTTACACCACTGAAAGCAGCAATAATATCTGATGCAAAACTGCATAGAATTATGCAATAACGAAGCACAGTTAAAATTGTAACAAATTATCTGTTAATTAATATCAAAAACATTATTTTTATCAATCGGTTTAATTTAAATAAGCCTTATTTATTAGTATTTTCAAAAACTGCAAAACGTTATATCGTTATTTATATAGTTTAACTCAAACTAGTTTTACTCTTCGAAAAATAATCATGTATGTGAAGATAAATAACTTAACATTTTAAATTTAAGTTATTTATCTATTCATACAGGTTTATAAGTGGTAGAGCCACGCTGCATCTATATTATGGTTGTAGCACACGCTCTCACAGAATACCAGCAGCTTTATACTGCTGTGTTTTGTATGCTAGGTAAGTGTAGATCCAGATACCCTTTTTTACTGGAAACGAGGCATTCCATCATCCTCAGGGGTGACAACGCATCTGCGTTTTGGTTCTTAGTGGAGGATAAATGTAGATATCTATGGGCCACAGCATTAACTTACCATCAGGTGGAATGTGTGCTCGTTTGTCACCCTTCTTCTACAAAATAATACCTTCTAATGCTGGTAAAGAGCCTCTGACGCTGTATGAAGGTTTTGCCCCTATCTTCACGCTTGGCAAGCGAACTGACGATCACAGTACCAGACGTTTCGCACCTTTGGCGCTGCTCCTAAGGAAAGATCCGGTTCCGAAGAAGATGGTTCTCTTAACACGCCACCACATAAGACTTGTATATTATGTCTATCAATAAATAATATTGGGTGTTCGGAGTTTTTCTCAATGATAAACTTAGGAATGAGGATATCCGCAGTAGAACCAGAGTGACCGACATAGCCCAACGGATTAGTAAGCTGAAGTGGCAATGGGCCGGCCACATAGCTCGAAGAACCGATCGCCGGTAGAGAAAAAAGGTTCTCGAGTGGACTTATGAACGGCTGTAATAAAGATGATGATGATGTCGAATCATTGATGTAACACTTAAGTTTTCTTCACCACTTGCATATTATACGTAAGGATATTGAACGGGAGTTGTAGTTATGACTACTATTCAAACGCAAATGCCTTAGAAATTTCGCTTGACACATTACGAATTCTCTAAAACTTGTCCATTAGCATGCATATTGTAGGTTCTCCTATTGTCGCTTTAAGCTATTTGTTTCAATTGTCTAACGTAACTTAGAGACAACGTGATGAAATGTGTGACCTATTTAACGTTTATTAGTAAATAGATAAGTTAGTATTTTAAAATTTAGTTAGCGGGATGTTTAAAATCTTTTAATATTAAATTCATCATTTAAAAGTCGCGTCTGTGACCCTAATTTATACAATTTTATTTCGATACATAAAATAACAATCAATAAGTGCATTTCTTACCTTAAGACTCATTTTTAAAAGGAATAATAGGAACCAGATATAAATCCACATTTAAGTAGTCCTTATGACACAACACAACAATAGTTGTTTTTGTTCGTCTTTATGTGTATATATATAAAAATAGGCAGTCCAGACTTTATTCGTTCTGGTACAGCACAAGGATTCGAATGGGCTTTCTCGTGTACGAAAAGTTTAGTCGCGTGGCCTTTGAGTTCCATTGAATCTTTTATATCGATGTGAAAAGTTGCGAATCGATTAAAACATGACAACAAAAATTTTGTACTGGCGGTTTTCTTGAGAAAATAAGCTCAGTGATATTAGGAAATAACAGGTTTTAATGTTTTTGCTCAAAAGGGTACATACAGTGGTTTAATTAAAAGCTGTACCTACTAATAATCTCGTATAGAATTCGAAATGATTTGACGACTTGAAAAGTTACCAAATATAACCTTAGTTATATTTGGTAACTTGGTTGCTTACAACCGCTTTGTTTAGTTTTTTATTTAGTTGTTTAACGAAAAGTGACATTGTAGCAAAAATTGCACATCCGAAAGTATGTTAACCTAGTAGTATCGATTCCGCGTTTCGCCTTGAATTACTCCCGACAATCAAATTAGTTCGGTATCGTGAGAGTTCGGTTCACATGTTTAGAAATATGTCGATAATTGAACCTCGTGTGCGTGAACCAGCCTCAGGTACAGTAAGGCATATTTACGCTACGTTGGTCAATTTCACACACACACACACACATATGGCTTGTTTAGGTTTGTATAATAACTGTCTCCGTGTTTTTGACCCTTTACAAGAAGTTACAGTACAACAACAGTATGCGCAGTTACAGTACAAGTTTCATCAGTACAGAATTCGCTCACTCTCAGTAAACTAACTACGTGCTATGAGTGTGATTTTTTTAGTAAAATATTTTGCAATGTTATAAGCATTGCTAATATTCGCGTTAACCATGCTTAAAACTAGTTGTGATTGAAGGCGGTAGTCTAATAGCGGATTCTAACATACGGTTTTTTGGTTTTTTTTCAGCACCTTAACATTAGGCTAATATAGCTTCTATTTTCGCGCTTTTTCTCCATCAGTTCATCATTTGTCTAACTAAGTTCTCTCTAATCTCTATATATCTCTAATCTTTATATAACTCTAATCTTTAAGTTAAAGCGACTTGCAGACTAACTAGAAAACTTAAGACTTTAGAATGACAAATAAACTTGAAGTTCGCTTGACGGTAAGGTACTCCACCTCATGAACACCTGGGTTAATAATAAACCATCACTGATACGTGCTCATCTAAGGAATAACATAGAATGCCTAATAGACTGTAATAGATACTGCTTCTGTTACCGTACAATCCAGAACAGAACAAGGTTCGCTAATTGCTTAACGACAGAAATAGGGGAAGATACCTAGGTTATACCCAGGACTTCTTATCTATGTAGGAGTTCGTACGGAAAATAATTTTTAAAAAACCCGGTTTCCCTTTTAAAAAAACCAGGAATTATTAAAAAATGGCCCCCCCCCCCGTAAAAAAAAAAAAAACAATTAGTATTTCTAATATCAAAGAATCAATTTTGATCTTGAAAGAAGGATCTCAGAATAAAATAGTGTTAATTGTGTCATCTCCCAGTTGACTTCTAATCTACAAACATAATCTGCGGCCGAAAAAGCCCTTTTTGCTTCTACACTTGTTGGCTTTATTGTCAGCAAATAATCATGAATAGTAGATAGCAGTCATTTCCTTTTTTATTTATTTTATTTATTTATTTAAACTTCATACAATATGATGTATAGGCGGACTTAATGCATGAGGCATTCTCTACCAGTTAACCATTACTACTTTATCAATATCTTTTTCTTTTTTAGTATAACATGTGAATTCTTGCTGGATTTGTAATTGTAGTTCTTCCTGTAATGTCAATTCTTTCTTTAGTAATGGTAAATCTACTTCCACGCATACATACTATATGCGTGGAAGTAGATTTACCATATACATACCATATACAGTGCGCATATTGCATTTTAGGACATCTAATCTCGCAACACCGCTATTATTTTGTCATAAATTCCTAACACCGGACTTGGTCACCGGATCGGATATATTGGTGCCGAATCCGATAAAGGTTTAAAGTTGCCAGATCCGCCGGATTCCCGGTTCGTTTTCCGGATTGCAATCCCTAGCTTGTTTCTCATTATATTCGATATAGAACAATTACAGATCGTGACGGATTTTATCAGTCCTGAATATTGACAACGAATCTGTCCTTCTTTGTTTGAAATTTGTTGTAGGTGTCATGGGCTACAGTAGCCAATTACCTAATCAAATAAGTTGCAAGTTCGTTTAAAAAAAAACAGACTCCTTAGCGAAAACGGAAATGTTAACCGATACATGAAGACAGTCGTATTATCAGACGTATCGCACTGGCGGTGGCGATGGCGGATTAATAAAAAAATTATGTTATTAATCCGCCATCTGTTACTATTTACAAACATAAATGAATTACTCAGTTGAGTTAATGAATTACTGCGTAAGAGAACACTGCCGCCATACGACTAAATATGACATCAGTTACGATGGTATAATAGTGCATGCTTAAGACAACCATTTGCATTTTAGTACCAATGGATACAAAGCAGCTCTTCGAGGACTATGATGTAATGTCTTGTAGGTGAAATAAGATGGTACTGTTGGTAATCTTGTTCGTACTTAGGACACCTTGCACAGGCAGATGGGTAAAAGTAATAATTGAATTTAGATTAATTCCTTTATTTATCGTAACATTTATACTATTACATTAATATTTACTTCATGAAGGATTCGAAACCGCCGTTCGCAATGCGCAACCAAACCTTTTTTTGTTCTTTTATTTAATCCCTGAGTAATCAATTTCTGTTTCGTGTTTTATGTTGAATTGTCTCGGTACCTACTTCAATAAATAAAAAATAAAAAAATCATTCTATATTTTTATCGAAAATATTTATTATTTTACCTAGATTGAAACAAATCAATCTAATAATATAATTTAATAAATAATCCGAGTATAAACTCGGATTCAATAAATTAAATAATTCAATAAATACCCTTAACTTCGCGTAGTGTATATTTTCTTTGCCTTAACCGAGGTGTGTCATTATCGTAGTACTGAAATGTTCAAAAAAGTCGTGAGGATAACGAAATCGCTGACAAATCAAAATATTTCGGGGTAACAAGTTCACCAACGAGCACGGGAGCAGCGCGGCAGACTTATTTCGACTCCATTTGTCTGTAACTATCAGATGTATCAGAAAACCTGTACCTACTGTATGGCTTTATGGTACTGGCTCTGTGCCAACTAACTGTAATTTTTACTAATTATTTCTCTTTTCTTTCCTTAACGCAATTTGAGTTTGATTTCACACTTTTGCCTTCATTAAACTAGTTATAGGTCTATTATCATTGAAGTGCGATGGGGGATTCCCAGTGGTATAAAATTTATTAATAAAATACTTTATTTTCATTTGCTAATAATTTGAGTAATTTAAAAAAATCATTTGCTAACGACACTAGCTGAGGGTATAAATATAAAATTACGCCTCTGTCAAAGTGACGTTATTATTTCGAAATCTGTCGAAACTCACTGGGTTTGTCATGATATCCCAAAATTTTATGATATCCTCAGAATGAGACCAAACCCTCACAAGTATTATATTACGTAAATACTCTTCTGGAGACGAAATAATTACTTCTGCAAGAACTACATAAATTTCAAAACCTATAAGCTCAATCAGTTGACGTATCGTTCACGTCCCGTTAGAGTTAAGCGGACCCGTTAAAACTGTCTCAAAACTACTTTAATCGTTAGTTAAACAGTAGCGACAAAGTTATCTGTTGTACAAACTTGGCGGCGTGGCAAACCAATTGACACGTACCGAGGACGTACCTGTATCCGCCTTAAATGTCGTAGTGTAGGCTGGCAACACTATTGCGTATTTCTTTTGGTGTCATGCACTGTGCACACATTTTCTTACACATTTTAGTTCCGTTTGCACAACTTATAAGTACGATTAGAGCAAGATGTTAAAAGCGGTTTGATTAATGAAGTCGTTTTTGACAGTTGCTGGGTACAATTCGAGTTAGTCCCAGGATTGTTATCGTATAATAGTGTATAGTTTAATTTGAAATCACGAACATATGTATTGTCATAATTGGTATAGTGATGGTCGGTGAACGTGAAATTTTAATAAAACTAAAGCTGCAGTGGTGGCCCAAACGTTTTAAGTAGCTATACGTATTGTTTGCGTTATCAAACAATCATCGTACATTTAAAAAACCAAAACTTCCTTTTTTTGAAGTCACCTAACTTCAAAAAAGGAGTATAACGGCCTCATTTCTTATTCATCTCATTTAAAATTTATTTTTATTTGATATAATTAATAGAAATGATGATGTTGTAAGGTCAGAATGTCTGGCTGGCCCAGGAACAGAACATTTGTGCAAAAATAAAAATATTTGTTTTTGTACCAGCAGTGCGATTATGTAACTGGTAGGAATTGTTAACAGTGAGAAAATGGGAATTACATTTTATCTGCGTTATATACGGTAGCGTAGCATGGGTTGCTGATGTTGCCTGTTGTTCGTACAAGTATTTTATTATAATATACTAGCTTGCCAGGCAGACGTTCTGCCCTTTTCAACGACACTTTGTCATATAGATATAGACATTTATTAGTTCCTCCCATTACATATATGTAACCTTTCCCTTAAAACTGGTAAATTCCCCAAGTGTTTCAAACTAGCTGAAATTCACCCTATTTACAAGAGCGGTGATGTGGGCTGTGTCAATAACTATAGACCCATTTCCATTCTTCCCACTATGTCAAAAATTCTTGAAAAAGTAATCAACAAGCGTTTGACTAATTACTTAGAGAAACATGATCTGTTATCACATTGCCAATATGGTTTTCGACCAAAACGTTCAACTCAGGATGCAGTTCATGAACTAACAGATTTCGTTGTTACAAACCTTGACCGTAAAAAGAAAGTAGTTGTTATATTCCTTGATCTAGCTAAAGCGTTTGACACAGTTTATGTCCCGCTCTTGTTGAATAGGCTAGAAGATCTTGGAATGAGAAATACACAGCTGAAACTTTTCTCCGACTACTTAACGGATCGATATCAGAGGGTAAGGATTGGTGGTTGCTACAGTGATGACCGTCCCATATCATATGGTGTACCACAGGGCAGTGTGCTTGGTCTCACGCTATTTCTTACATATATTAATACACTATGTAATCTAAAAATTCACAATGAGAGGATCATTGCCTTTGCGGATGACCCGGCTCTTCTTTTCCAGGCAGATACATGGTCTGAAGTATTTAACTTCGCACAAAATGGGTTCGATTTAATAACTAAATGGCTAAAAGAATCTAAACTTACATTAAATGTCGATAAAACAAAATATCTGAGTTAGAACACTTTCACATTACAGCTCACTGCTGCTCCCAAATTGAAAGCCCTTGCTCCGCCCTACCTGTCTAGAACGAATTGCATAAAATTTCTTGGCGTAATGATAGATAACACCCTAAGCTTTCACCTTCATATTGGCCTCTTAAGTACAAGGATACGTAAGTTAATTTATATTTTTAAAAATCTACGTAGTGTTGCTGATTTTAATGTAATAAAATGGTAATAAATGGTATATTTTGCACTGTGCCAATCATTGTTGACATATTGCATTACCATCTGAGGAGGGGCACCTAAAACGACCATATTGCAATTAGAAAGGGCTCAGAGGGCACTATTAAAAGTTAGCAATTCTCTTCCATTCCGTTGTCCTACAACTGACCTTTATCAACATTGTAATGTCTTATCTGTTCGTAAATTGTTTATATTGCACACTACGCTGCTACAACATTCTCTTATACAGTATGAGTCCTCCTATAATAATGACAAAAGAAGGAAATATGTAGTTTGTCCCAGTAAGCTTCTAAAGACAAAATTTTCGCATAAACATTTTTGCTTCCGAACCAAAAAATAAAACGTTTGTTTTAGTCTCTACCAAAACGTACATGTAAACAAAAATTACAGAAGTGGTTGCTAAATATCGATTATATGGCTGCTGAAAATTTTCTGAGGGAATTATCCTAAAAACACATAACCCTACACAATGAGTGCACGCACACCCACCCACCCACACACACACACACACACACGCATGCACGCACGCACGCACGCACGCACGCACGCACGCACGCACGCACACGCGCACGCGCACGCGCACGCACACGCACACGCACACGCGCACGCGCACGCGCACGACACACACACACACACACACACACACACACACACACACACACACACACACACACGTACACATACACACTATTACACATATAGAAATAACTTTAAAAAAACATATAGAATCTTTCCTTGTTGAAATATTTCTTATTCTTGTATTTCTCTTGTAGTATATTTGAAAATGTAATACGTGCTATCCGTTAGGGTGAGGGCCTGGTGATCTGTAACACAGAAATTACCCTAGTATAGACACCAGTGTCTCACAAAGGTCAAAATTATCTACAACCGTATTATTTAAGAAATAATGTGAAATTATATACCTTTGTGAAGAGAAAAATAAAATGATTTATTGTTATTATTATTAAAAATGTTATTAAACTAAGTTTGTATAAAAAGGGTTATTATAATATAAAGGAATTTATGGATGATAATAACCCCTGGGAATGGTGATCGCAACCAAGCTATTTCAAATTTGTCTTGTGTTGTTAATTGTAAACATGACTGTATACTATTATTGGAAAAAAAATAGTCCCGCTGGGTTTCTTGCTGGTTCTTCCCAGCACAGAGGTTTTTTTTTGCGAACCAGTGGTAAATGAAAAAAGTGACTTTCAATAAGCATTGTTATAATCTACATTGAATAAAAAAGTTTCTGTTTCTGTTTCAATGTATTTATGGCAGCGTATAAAATACGAACAAACAAAGATTTAATTTTTATATTTTAACTAGCGATCTGCTTCGGCTTCGCACGAGTGATATCTGGATTCTACGCGCGTCACCTACCGGGTCCAACTATACCTATAACCTTCGCGGAAATGCAAGAAATAAGTTGACAAAGTTTTACCGCAATTTGATGAAGGGTATGGCAGCGCTTAAAATATGAAGAAACAAAAATTAATTTTTATATATTTGATATATTATGTATTTTTATAGACTGGGCAAGTGTGTATGCGTGTAGATTATATCTATTTTCAGATATTTCAATGATGCACTAGTTTTATACTTTAATAACGCCTATTCAGTAAGAACTATTTTTACAGTTTTTTATGTATGTTTTCAAGGTAGGTTTAAAAGTTAAGTAGGGAACTGACTTTTCTTTACCAATTCTTTATTACCCCTCCCTAAAATTTGCCGCCTAGGGCCATGATCCCATGTTCCTACCCCTTGCTACGTGCTGGTTATATATATTACTCTTCAATTCGGAATCTAGTAGTTGATGGACTTCTGCATGGCGAGAATTTTACCAACAGACGGACTTCTTGATTAAAGGCACAATTCCACCTACCTTTCACTGTTATATATTGCACAAATTCTATAATATAATTTGTTTTGCTTTCAGTAGTAGCGTGGGTGAATTGAAAAAACCTATAATCTGTTAATGAAGAGAGCTATCCGTCGACAGTATTGATAGTAAACACTGTCATGGAGTTGCTCTCTTTATGAACGGATGCTGGTTCAACAGTTGCAGTCAGTCGGTGCCAAGCCGTAAGACGACGCGCGCTTAGAAACACAGAATCTCGAGTGCTGATCTGAGAAGACCTGCGATTTTTTGAAGATGCTGTTATTTCACCTGGTTTTTTTCAAAAAAATCACGTTAAAATGCTTACTGTTGTTAACTTTGATAAATATGTGTCTTATCACCGATTCGGATCTGCAATGCGATTATGTAACTCTGGTGGGAATCATTGCTGATGAGAATAGCTTCGCAATTGTAATATGTTAACATTTTATAACCTAATAATATGATATTAGTATTAAAATATATCAGTTTAAAATTAATAATGATATATTTACACAATGAAATAAAACCGAACTTCAAACATCAAAACGAAGCTGATCACGATTCCCACCAGAATTACACAATACTGCTTTGGATACGAATATGTTGTGAACTCAGGTCTACAAAAAGAAAAATCAACAGAGCGCTGAGTAAATTTCAAATGACGCCGAAACCATGGTCGACTTCTTGACCCGCACTCATGCACACATCTTTCGACATCTCCGTTTCCGAATGAGTTGCGGTGCTGAGAGCCGCGGGTTTTGATCCCGTACGGAACAAGTATTTGTATGGCATACAAATAATTGGTCGCCACTGGATGTTTGTTCTCGTGCAATTTATGTGTGTAAACTGCCTTCATGATAGAGGAGAAAATCCCCGTGTGCAGGGCCTTATTTATTCACAGGCTAATTAGGCTGGAACTTAGGGCGTAAGGCTCGAGGGGGCACTGAGCTTGCCTTAGAACCACTAATAAAAATTATGCAGAATAAAATTTGGTGTAATATTCTCAATAAATAATAGAGTAAGTACTGCTAGAATTTCACTTGTTACGCTTTATTTTTGCTACAAAACAAATAAACAGACTAAAAATAAGACTGAATTATTTGATACCTTTTGTCTTTCATTGACTGATTGGACGCGATTCAAAAGTTTTAAAATGCTCAAGTTCTCTTCTATTCCTCTAATATATTAAGGTGTATTTCCAAGGCAAGGCGCGATCCGCTTACTACCTCATGATACCTTATTTTCGACTTATGAGCAATAACGGTCACTGCTAGACTTTCGTGCCGCTACGTATACGTGAAAAAAATATTTACTGAATTAAGTAGTTATTTCGAGGGCCGCGTAATATGCACATGTTCAAAGAATCACACGAGTACTGTTCTTATCTCTGCACCGGGGCATCCCAGTGACAGCTTCTTCAACTTGATCGCATTCAGCGAATAGTGACTCGAATCGTTGACGACCGCGTTTTTTCTGATTGGCTCGATTTCCTGGCGCTACGAAGAGATGTTGCATCACATGCGTTTTCTATTGCATTTTCCACGAAGACAAAATCCTTAGACAAATTGTTCGGATTATTTCCAGCAGTCATATTCTACAAACGCAAACACCCGGACAAAACTCATGAGTTATCTTCCTCACCATCTAAATACTTGTCGTTGCAACATGACTGTGCGATTTACTAGTACTAATTACTATTTTCTTCCTCGCAAGTTTTCTTTGTGGAATCGTTTACCACTGGCGATTTTTCCGGACTGATATGACTTATAGATCTTTAAGAAACGAGCTTACTTCTTTTAAAAGGGTCGTTAACGACCCTGCAATTTCCCTGATGTTGCAGTTGTTCAGTGTTGTAAATTTAATTTAATATTGGCGAAACCAAGGAGGTAAGCTAGTAAAATAAAAAAAAATATAGTAAATATACGTGGGCTGGGCAGGCACAGACAGAGCAGGCCGGTGAGGGGTGCATATTCATAGTTAGCTAAGGGTTGTCAGAATTATGTTCATATATCAGGCATTGTTTGTGCGGAGGTATCGTTTTTCAGAGATAAAAGAAGATAAATTTTTTTTCTTTCTTTAACTACCCGTTTAAATCCACTATTGGACGCAATGTATGCACCAACAATCAAGTTGGTGGTTAGTAAAATTTCAGATGCATATTATGTGTGCATAAGTGCATGTTCCTACAATAAGCTGAGCATAAATTTGGATTCGACGTCACTTTAAATAAACGCAGCGGTCTGTCTATTTTTCATTGTTGGTCTGAGGCTACGTAGTTTAGGAGGACGGGTAAGTGCTACGATCTTCAGTGTATATTGATTACATTTTCTATAGCTTTAAATAATTTTGGAAAACTGCTGACATACAACCATGTCGGCAATTACCATCGGTTTAAAAATAGCATCGGACATGAAATCTCTATGAGAAAAAGTATAATATCTATAACGCATATAATTATGCGTGATATTAAATTTTTTCGATTTCGTTTGCAGTAAAAAGGGTCTCCGGTTCTCTACACTCACCATACGAAACACAGCAGCATTTTGCTGCTATTTTACGTTGGTATTCTGCAAGATCGTAATACTACCCCGGTCTATATATATATATATATATATATATATATATATATATATATATATATATATATATATATATATATATATATATATACATATTTTCTACCCACCAACCGGAAAGTTAGTGGGAGATGTGTGTACTGCAGTGGGCTAGGATGAAACCTAAAAATTGATAAATTTCACATACACATACCCCCCCACCCCACACACACACATACACACCATACACACATACACACCGCACACACATACACACTCATAGCTCAAACTTAATTAAATATATATAAGGATCTAATAGATTAAATGTTATAGATTATTTATATATTTATGTTTCAGATGAACCCAAATAATGTTCCTTTACCTTTGTTTTAAAAATCCACTTGTTGGGGGATTTTCTTATTGCTAGGGGAAGCGCATTCCAGAGTCTTACAGCTGTAACAGCGAAAGAGTTTGAGAGGAAACCAGTACGGTGAGAGGGAGTATAGAGCACGAGATTGTTACGAGAGCGAAGATTGCAATCATGGGAAGAACCCAGGTATTTAAACTTACATTTCAAATACTCTGGGGCCAATGGATCGTTAAGAATAGTGAACAGAGTGCTAAGGATTCTAAGGCTCCTGAGTTGTGGGATATTTAACCATTTAAGTTGAGAGCGATAGAAAGAGACGTGGTCATACTTTCGAAGACCGTAAATGAAACGGATACAGTTGTTGAGAAGCCGATCCAATTTATTGACCAAGTATTTGTCTGCATCTAAGTAACACACATCAGCATAATCAAACATAGGAAGAATTAGTGAATTTTATATATATATATATATATATATATATATATATATATATATATAGAGAGAGAGAGAGAGAGAGAGAGAGAGAGCGAGTTGCAGCGTGCAGCGGCTCTACTACGTAAGAAACATAATACTTAGTTTCATCATGGCATCCTACACTCTGTTTACTGGTACGAGGCTGCCTCGTCTATCGAGTGGCTGCCTTTCTTCAGGACAGGATGAAAGGAATGATGTAACGGCTACCTTTCTAGTTATGAAAAAAATATTTGTAGTATACTTTGAAGAAAAATTTTTTTACGTGGTGGAGCCATGCTATATTAGTAGTAAAGTTGTAGCACGAATAGGTTGGCTCAACGTGGGTAGGACCACGCTCTCACAGTATACCAGTGTAAAATGGAAGTTCAACGCCGTGTCAGTCATCAGTTTCGTATGGTGAGTGTACAAATGAAATGAAATGAATGATTTTTATTCAACATAGATTATTATAAAATATTTATTGAAAATAATTTTTTAATTTACCACTGTTTCGCAAAAAAACCTCTGTCCTGGGAGGAACCAGCAGGAAACCCAGCGAGATTTTTTTTAAATATTTAAATTTACAATAAATTTATTTTGTTACAATTTTCGAATTATTTTTTATAGAACCAGCATGGTGGAGATCACCTTATTCCCAGGGGTTATTTTCATTTATGTATTCATTTATATTATAATAACCCTTTTTGTACAATTTTTCTTTAATAAAACATTTAAACTTGTTTAATGACAAATTTTGTACATATTCTGGGATTTTGTTGTAAAAGCGTATACATTGCCCCATAAATGAATTACTAATTCTGTGGAGTCTTGTAACTGGTATTACAAGCTTATGTTTGTTCCTAGTGTTTAAAGTATGAACATCTTTATTCTTATGAAAGTTATTTGTGTTTTTATGTACATACATTACATTTTCGTAAATATATTGTGATGCCAAAGTTAATATGTTTATTTCCTTAAATTTTTCTCTAAGGGACCCTTTACAATTTAAGTTATAAATCGCCCGTACGGCTCTCTTTTGCAAAACAAATATGACTTCAATGTCAGTCGCATTACCCCATAGTAAGATTCCATAAGTCATTGCGCTATGAAAGTAACTAAAATAAACTAATCTAGCTGTCTCAACATTGGTCAGACTTCTAATCTTTCTTACAGCATATGCTGCAGAACTAAGTCTACCTGCTAATTTAGATATATAGGGGCCCCATTGAAGATTTGCGTCAACAGTAATACCAAGAAAAACAGTGGTATCCATAAGACTCAGAGATAGATAGAGAACCGAAGATCCATTTTACTGGAAACGAGGCATTACATCTTAGTCCTCACGGGTGGAAGCGCATCTGCATTTTGATTCGTAATCAAGAATAGATGTAGATGCTTATGGTCCACAGCTACCACTTTCCATCAGGTGGACTGTGTGCTAGTTTGACACCTTTATCGTATAAAAAATTAATCATCATCATTACAGACCATCGTAAGTCCATTGCTAAACACAGGCCTTCACCTAGGAATGCCACAAAACACGGTACTGAATCACATATATCCATCAAATTTCTATGTCTCTTACCAGGTCGTCACTTCATCGAGGAAACCGACCCACTCTTCGATTTATAATAAATTACTTAAGTATCAATTACTTGTAACATTATTATGTCAAATAAATTATTTTATGTGTAAGCTAGAAAATGCCTTTTTATTTAAAAAATTAAGGTTCTGGGCCTGTGTATCCCGTGGACGTATAGTAGTACCATTATTTATTCTGTGGTATAGGCAAGTTTGTACATTTTGTGTACCTACTGACTTATTTTATTTATACAAAATAAAAACTGTTATGAGACTGAAATAGAGTGTCTCAATTCAGGAGTTTTTGTCGCTTAAAAACTCCTTACAAATTATCTCAAATAAATAAGCATCGGCTCAGGTTGAGATAAAAGAACACATATTGGCCATGAATGATCCGGTAAAGTCATGTAAATACAATGAGGAGCGCTTTGACTCCTTAATAAAACATCAGAGTGAGAATCAACGCTCCATACCATATTCATTGGGGTCAATATGTGTAAATAGCAATGACTCCTCATTTTCACCAACACTCTATGACGGTGCCATAACAAAGAATAAAAACTTAAAAAGTAGTTTAAATATTAAAAAAACATAAAGTTATTATATATTGTGATGACATTGGTAAAAATTTGGGCATGATGTTAAATAACCATTTAAAAGGACAATTGATTAGTAATTATTGTATGCCTGGAGCATCCTTTAGTCATATAATGAATAAAGTTTTAACTAGTAAGCATTGTCCTAATAGCACATTAATAATTCTTGTTGGGAGAAGAGGCAATGTAAACAAAAAATTGATTTTTGTTTAATATATTAAAATATATTGATTACCTCAATACTTTAAATTTACATAAAATTCTCTTGTTTACATTGCCTTACATACAGGGTTGGCCACAGGAGAATAAAATAAGATATGATTTAAATTTATTAACGAATAATTTATCATGTAACAATAATTTAAATTTGACATTTAATTGTAACCTTTATACCAATAGAATTTATTTAATAGATATTAATAAATTAATTAAGAATTTTTTGACTACAGATAGGTATTACCTATCCAAATATAATTTAAGACAGATAGCAAATGTGCTATCTTATTATTTATATATTAACTCAGCCAAAGACTTGGCTACCCAGACATCTGCTCCTATTTAATGATTTGACATGCAATTTAGAATCCGTTCCAAGTAATTTAAATTAGAAAATGAGACAATAGAGGTAATCTCTAGCAGTTATAATAATTTAAATAATTTAGAATGTAGCTTACAAATCCTTGATAGTTGCAATTGTATAACTCCACAAAATGATAACAAAAATTGTTTACACCTGGTGCATCAGAATATACAAGGCATGATTGGCAAAGACCTAGAAATTGAATTGTTCTTAAATAGCAATAATGTTCATATTTTATGTATTACTGAACATTGGTTAAAAGCTCATAATTTAATGTTTAATGTTTAGTCAGTTCTTTCAATAGAGAAACGATTTTAAGAGGTGGATCCTTAATTTTAGCTAGTAAATTATTATCATGTAAAGAACGTAAAGATATTGTGAGCCTCTCTGTTGAGCGAACTGTAGAAGTGGCATGTGTTGAGTTTGAGCACCTCATTGTTATGAGCGTTTAGACCCCCATGTTCTTTATATGATACTTTTGAAAAAATTATGGAGGAAGTTTTGAGACTTCTTGAGAAGTGATGAAACTAATTGTCCGGCCACTGTGGTAGGTGAGGAAGGAAAAGGGGAGATCTCCCGCCGGGCAAGGTGTTCTGCCCGGGGAGCGGCTGACACTCCGTGTGATAGTTCGGAGATGTTTTATATATACTGTTTATTATTCGGAATTCCTATAGCGTGATTTAGGCTTCGGTGTGTTTCGCTTGCGGCGCGACGACAGCGCCGCCACAACTTAAACAAAATGTAAATGTGTGTACAAAGAATTTTACATTTCAATACAATCGCACCTCAACTATCTATTATTTATAATACAAGTATCAAATCTGGTGTGTTTCCTGATTTAATGAAGCATAGTAAAGTAATACCTTTATTTAAATCTGGTAGTACATTGGACCACGCTAATTTTAGACCTATTTCTGTACTGCCAACACTTAGTAAAATCTTTGAAAAAATTATTCTTGATCTAATGTTAATTTTTTTTAATGTAAATAATTTACTTCATAGAAATCAATTTGGTTTCACAAGGGGTCGCTCGTCAACTAATGCTGGTGTTGAGCTGATTAAATATATATTTAATGCATGGGAGAATTCACAGGATGCTTTGGGTGTGTTCTGTGACCTATCCAAAGCTTTCAATTGTGTTCACCATGAAGCATTAATCAGGAAACTTCAATACTACGGTGTAAGAAGCGATGCTCTTAAATTAGTTATTTCATATTTAAGTGACAGAACGCAAAAAAGTTGTCATTAATAGTATAAGTTCTTCCGGGTCGATTGTACAAATCGGCGTGCCTCAGGGCTCAATTCTCGGCCCCTTTCTGTTTCTTGTATATATTAATGACTTACCTTACATAGTAGGGGATAACCATGATATAGTATTATTTGCTGATGATACTTCATTAATTTTTAAATTAAAACGACAGTTATTAAATTACGACGAAGTAAATAATGCTAGAGCTAAGTTAGTCAATTGGTTTAATGTTAATAATTTGCATTTGAATGGAACTAAAACTAAATGTATGAAATTCGTAACTCCTAATGTTAAACATGTCAATACTAATGTAATTTTAAATGGGGAGGAACTGAGTCTTGTTGATACCATCATTTTTCTTGGAATCACACTGGACGCAAAGCTTCAATGGCTCCCCCATATATCAAAACTAGCTAGCAGACTTAGTTCTGAAGCATATGCTGTAAAAAAGATTAGAACTCTTACCAGTGTTGAAACAGCTAGAATAGTTTAGTTTAGTTATTTCCATAGCATTAAATCGTATGGTATTTTGCTATGGGGACACGCGACTGACACTGAAATTATATTTATTTTACAAAAGTGGGCCATTAGGGCAATATATAATTTAAACCAAAAGAGTCACTGAGACAAAAATTTAAGGAAATTAATATATTAACTCTGACCTCTCAATACATTTATGAAAATGTAATGTGCGTACACAAAAATAAAAGTAGTTTTGCGAAAATAAGTGATATTCATTCTGTAAATACTAGGAGCAGACATAAGCTAGTAGTACCAGTTACTCGACTCCACCGAGTCAGTAATTCATTCTTGGGGCGATGTATACGCTTTTACAACAAAATCCCAGAAAATATACAAAATTTGTCATATACAAAGTTCAAAAATGTTAATAAACTAAGTATGTATAAAAAGGGTTATTATAATATGAAGGAATTTATGGATTATTTAATTTATTACCTGGGAAGGGTGCTCGCTACCAAGCTACTTCTAATTTGTCTTGTGTTGTTAATTGTAAACATGATTGTAAGCTATTATTGGAAAAAAATAGTCCCGCTGGGTTTCTTGCTGGTTCTTCCCAGGACAGAGGTTTTTTTTGAAACCAGTGGTAAATGAAAAAAAATACTTTCAATAAGTATTGTTATAATCTAATTTTTCTTGCGAGATCAGCATAATGTACAACTCGGTCACATTATCTCTGCACCTCACTCGATGACGTCACATTCACGGTACGGTGTGTTAAATAAGCATCTCTAGATATATATAATCGATCAACGCCGCCCGCACAACAACAATGTCAAATGTTGTGCGTGCGGCGCAGTGGCGACGATTGTATGCGATATCAATAGAAGCCGCCGGTCTATGACCTTGTACTTCCGAATAGCAGCATTTCTTCGACAGGTTAGTATTCCTGCTTTTGATGATGTCGACAACAAGACGCCGCGCAATATCAAAGTTCCGATGGTCAAAACTAGGGATACACTCTTTTTTCTTTAATTGGATATTTTCATTCGCTATGTATGTTTATGGTATTGTTCGTAATGTGCATAAGTCCAGTTTTCCAACTTTTATATATTATTCTGCGTCTCATAGATTCCCTAAGCATATATCAGAACTCCTATACTCCCTGAAACGACACACAGTTCTAACTGCAAGACGCAAGAGTCTCGCAGGTTTAGTCTTGTTCTTGCTCAAATCTTGCACGGTCAGTCTTGGTATTGGTCTTGCTAAAATTAGGCGGTTGCATTTTTGCGAGAACAAGACAAAAACCAAGACGGATTCTAGACAACACTACTAATGGCAAATCCTCCTGAGACTGCGTAGAAAGGAAGGAAGGCAGCTGTGGTCCCAGTTTTACATTCTGTCTCATAGAAGCTGGCAATTTGGGAAAGAAAGTCAGTACACTTCACCACAACTTTTTAAATGATGCTAGTAAAATCTCAAAAAATCTTAGCTTAGGCTCTTGTCAAAAATGTTGAAAATGGCGAGCCGCTAGCGGCTCTGGGTGCCGGCAATCCTTGTTACGAGGTCTTTGCTCTGAAGACCATGATGTTGATGATATTTAGTGAGAACAGCCAACTGCTGCTGCAGTGCGTATAAAATAGTGCATATAGTATGTTGCAGTTGTACGCAGTGCGTATAGTATGTTGTAGCCTATCTCTTATCTCTTTTTATAGGATAGGGTGACAAACGAGCACATTATCCACCTGATGGTATGTGGTTACTGTGACATCGACATCTATCCTCGATTACAAATCAAAATGCAGATGCGTTGTTAGCCCTGAGGACTAAGATGGAATGCCTCGTTACCAGTAAAAAGGGTCTCCGATTCTCTACACTCACCATATGAAACACAGCAGCATTGAGCAGCTAATTTACGCTGGTATTCTGTGAGAGTGTGGTTCTTCCCCGGTCGAGCCGACTCATTCGTGCTAAAACTATATTGCTAATATAACTACAGCATGGCTCTACCACGTAAAGAATCTTATTATTTGCAGTGTACCTGATGGTAAGTGACTACTGCAATCCTCCAAGGACACCTATCCTGATTTGTCATATTATACTGTCATATATTAAATTATTAATTAAAAATTATTATTTTATTATTTTTTATACCCATTATCCCCGATTATCGATTATCCCCGGAGGTATCGCAGCTCGCATGTTAAAAAGTAGACGCAACAATTGCATATATCTCCCCCATGTAGCAATTTATATGGGAGACCTATAATCGACAGTGGACTTTCTTTATAAAATGGTTTATATAGACAATTTTTTGAAATATATAACAAAAAATAATTTTTATGTAAGACAAAAAATAAAATAAAACTTATTTTTATTGGTTTTCAATCAAACACATTTACTTGATGTAAGTGTAATGAAATATTGCGTGTTTTTTTCTATTATAATAGCTTATAAGCCATTATGATAATATAAATTCCTGCTTGGTCGGCTGATAAATCGAGTAAATGATTTTGAGTGAATTTCAAAAACCGACTTCGATTAGATTAGCCCCATTATTGAGTGTCCGTAGTGATCCCTCTCCCACTGCCACGGATGTGTTAAAATTTAAACTTTCATTTTTATTTTAACACATCCGTGGTAGTGGGAGAGGTTCTGAGTAAAACTTATAACGGTTTATGCATTTATAAAACTATGACTTGCTACCAGGTAGAACTCTTTTTCTTCAGGAGTCCATCTGAGTGAGTACCACCCTCATATTGCTACCGCCGCAGCAGTACAATAGTAGGCTGTGAGGTATTCCATATTAGTTCTCAAAGGTAACAACGCATATGTAGCCTTTACAAAATTAGTTGCAGATAAAGATTGAAAGTAGATATGGCAGCCTATGCAGGCTGCCATATCTACTTTCTATCTTGTGAACTGTAAGTTCCCATGTCACTACATGATGGTATAACCATATGATATCTTCCTCGTTGACTGCCTTTTGACTGACTTGTTGTGACAAATATACTCATTAAACAGAGCATTGATTGTAGATTTGTAGTCACAAAAATGTTGTAATGGACTAATAAAATCTATTCGCAGAATTTAATGACGAAAATATTCCATTAAAACAAAATCCAAATGCAAACATAACTTCATCTCCGCACTTTACCTAACTGTATGCTGTTATAAACACCTTAGTACTTGAACATACAATTTTATCAGAGTGATAACAAACGACGCTGGAGATGACTAGCGTGTTCTGATAAAACTGATAACGAGAAGGTCACTATGCTTAGACTAAAATATAGATACCTTTATTTTAAAAACAAAATCTATACTCATACATAATACTACTACTAATCTTATGCACCTCTTTTTATGTGAGAGGGTGCAAACGAGCATGCGGCTTGGCTCACCTGATGGTAAGTGATTAATGCCGCCCACGAACAACTGTAACACCAAGGGAATTGCAGATACGTTGCTGGCCTTTTAAAATAGTGTAGGCTATTTTAAATAATAAATTTTAAAAATTCTCGTTGTGAAAGTTTCAGAAAAGGTTACTTATTTTCCCTGAACTGGGGAGTGTTATGCCGTAATCAGCTATCATAATCGATAAACCTGCGTTTGTTTATCGACTATGATAGCTGAACAGTTTTAAATTTTTACTGAATCACATTTTCCAGGTCGACAGGCCATTTCCGGGTGTAAATGTTAATGAAAAAACGAAGAACGAGATGATTTTGTTCGAAATGTGACGAGGATTAACCTGCACAAAGAACCGACAGGTCCTCGATCTTCAGTGCAATATCCAGATTGAAAAATTGAAATTGAAACAGCCACGATCTCCATAAATTTCATAGTTGGTTTTACCGAAAAATTGGGAAGGAATCTGAGTCGAAGAGTACATTTAATTCATTTCCACAAAAAATTGCAGATATCTTTAGGTTTATCACCAGTAAACCCTCGTCATACTAGTTTTGCCAGATCGCCACTATTCGTAAGCAGATTGACGATCGAAATGGTCTGGGTTTTTAACACTTGTTACATTATACTCGTACGAGCGCCACCTAACGTAAACCATAAAATGTTCTTGGGCTGAAAGGAAAAGAGGTTTTCTTTAAATATTTTTGCTTAGTATGTTTCAATAGATGGAATAACGATCTGGTAAGACATGCAATAAGTCGATGGATGCAGGTGACATGGATTATCATTAATCTTATTTATTTATTTTTCAAAGAACTTTTCTTAATTAGTTTTTAAAAGTATATTTTTGCTTTTTTGGACTTGTACTAACACCTTACACCATATTAAAATATCCTATACTTTTAAACGAGCAATTCTTATATATATAATCGGAATCTCGGAAACGGCTCCAACGATTTTCATAAAATTTAGTGTCCAGGGAGTTTCGGGGGCAATATATCGATCTAGCTAGGATTTATTTTTAGAAAATGTTTTTTTGTCCGTCTTTTCAGGCAATGAAAAACTGCTACAATAGAAGAAGGTAAATTTTGATACTATATTAATGATCGTAATAGCTCAAGTGGATATCGAGCGGCGGCGAAACCTTAATGCCTTGGTCCCGTCTTCCGTCTGATTTTTTCCTTTTTTTTTAATGTTACCTTCTTTTGTTAGAAAATCTATTATTTTGAGCCCTTTCTTTAGTATTTTTTAAAAATACAAAAAATTTTAAATAAACTAAATGCGCTCATTTTTCTATTATGTCAATAAGATCAAAAAATATTATTCATCAGTATTAATTTGTATCTAAATGTAATTTCAAAATAAAAACCGAGCAAAGCTCGGTCATCCGGGTACTAGTAGTTTAATCAAGTAGTGTATGTATATTTTTTAGAAATATAGTATTCGATTGTCTTATAGTAGGATACTACACTATATCATAAAGTAGGTTAGGCAATCCTATTTCACCCGTCAGTATTTCCTATAGTCGTCTCTCATGACACCAGTGGAACTATGTCACAGTAATAGATTATTTTATGCTAGCATTAAAAATCTAAAATAAAACAAGATGATGTAAGATTAAGAAAGGTTAAACAATAAAAAATAAACACTGAATTTGTTATAAACAACAATATTATGACAAATTCAAAGTCTTTCCGAATTAGAGATGGGTTATATCCACGGTCTATACAGTCCTTCTCAAAGTGGGCGATAAAGCCCCCTTGTAGGTGTTGGAGACCTAGCGGGGTTGTTAAGCGTCCCAGAAAAAAATGGGGGGCATTGGCGTGATTTATGGGGTGATGATGGATTTATAATTTAATTTAGTGAAGTATCTATTAATTTTTTTTTAGTTTATTAAGTATTTTAATATTTACTAAAATAAAACCTACTTTCTACTCAATATCGAATAATTAGTTTATATTTCTGCCCTGTATGATGATGATGATGTATATAATAAACTAAAAATACTTAACAACACATTACAATCAATTGCATAATACAATTTAAGAATAACATATTATAAATAATGTCACTTTTGCGAACTCACTCCGTGAACACGAAAATAAGTCCAACTTGTAAAGTATGTGTATCGTTCGCGTGAGGGGGGTGTTGCGAGCCAGTTTAGTCCTGCCGCGTGGCACCGCGAGCAAGTTCATCCGCCGTCGCCGCTGTACGTACCTATCAGGCACGCGTAAGCCTATCCACTGCTGCACACCCGGGTTGCTAATCACGGAACGCCTGTATCTATATGTAGGTTATCAGCGCTAGATCCCTTCTAGTTTCCAGCTTGTTGTATCCAACCATACCTAAAACGGTAAAAGGTTGAATACATCAAGTGTAGGCTGGATAAACCCCATAAAGCCTATAATATATAAATCGCGTGAATTTATTCTGATTGCGCTCCAGCATAAGACTGTATTTATTTTCATATGGAGCTCATATTGCCGAGTTACACTCCAGCTGACTCCTTACTAGCATCATACAGCACTGAGATTGCTTTAATGTTGGTAAATTTTACTGCTCTGCGAAAGATAAACCCTAGTCGTATATAAGCTTTCTTACATAGTTATTCATCATGTGCTCCCGGAATGTCAATTTGACATCCATCTGGACTCCCTACAACCCTGACTGATTCCTCCCTCTTCATTAGCTCGCCATCCACCTTATAGTTGTAATGGAGTGGTGCCCTTGCACGACTAAATGATAGAATAGAGCATTTTGAAATATTAAATTGCAGTTTATTTTTGTGGCTCCATTCAACTACTTGGTCGATATCTTGCTAAAGGTGGCGACAATCATCCTCACTCTTGATGGCTAAAAGCAACTTTAGGTCGTCTGCAAATAATAGACACTTATTCTCTCTTACTACTTCGGGTAAATCATTAATCATTATGTTGAACTCTTACGGCCCTAAATTACTGCCTTGACACACACCAAACCTAGTAAAATAAGGCTCCGACCGATACCCACCGTACTCCACATACTGTTTTCTATCTCTCATGAGTTACATGAGTAACTTGTAAAAAAATGAAGCAGTATAGGTGTGCAGCCAACTTTCGCCATCTTTGACAGTAGGATATCGTTATCTACCAAGTCGAACGCCTTTCTAAAATTAAAGTAGGCGGCATCTACCTGCATCCCTGCATCAACATGAGGAACCAAATACATCATGGCATTTAAGAGGTTAATAGTTGTGCTCCTCTCTAGCCAGAAGCCGTGCTGGGCGTCCAATAACTGCGGTGTAACTTGTTCCTGTACGCTTCGCTGAATGGTTCCCTCAAACACCTTCGCAGGTGCTGAGGCACCCTCCTTAGGTATCGGAATAACACGCATGATTTTCCAACATTCTGGAAAATATGAATTCTTCAGACACAAGTTGAAAATATGTAATAAAGGTTCTGCCAGAACTGAGTGGCAGTTTCGCAACACAAACGCCGGTATACCGTCCGGGCCCACCGAGCGCTTCGGCTTGAGTCGGGCGAGCGCCACGCGCAACTCACCGAGCTGGAGCTGCGGCACGTGTAAAGCGCGCGCTGCCCGCACCGCTCGCCACCACCGCCTCGTCTACGTCCAGATGCGCTGGCTCGCTGTTGTACAGTGAGTAGAAATATTTGGCAAATTCAGTCTCACTTTCTTGATCCGACAATGCTACTCCTATCGCTATCTTTCAATATTTGTTTACCTTTAACAGTCCCTTTTTGCCCTAATATGATCCTTAAAAAACTTAGGGTCCTTTGCCAAGTTTTTTTTGGCACACGATTCTGATAGTTTAGGTATACGCTATCAATAGTTTTCATAATTCGCGCCCTATTACTTACGTAAAATTGTAATAGCTGATTTTTATATAATATAATACTTGGGTAGTAATTAGATGATGTTTCCTCATTAGCCAGACATTTTTGATAGTTCCAACCCCTTGCCAGACAAAAATTGTAAACTTAAGAAGAGATTCGTGATTAGAATGACTTATGCAAATAAACTTTTTGGTGCAGATTTATACAACTTATAGTCAATGTAAATTTTAAAAACATCTTAAGAAAAGACATTCGATGCTACAACTACCTTAAATTGTTACATTTTTTAATTTATTCTGTCAATAACAGGTTTAAAAAAAGCCAAATAAAATATTTCTCAAAAATTTAATTAAAACTAGTTTAATGATGCTACAAGTTATTATAAACGATAAGAAAATAGGTTGATGACATTTACACACATCCACCCATATATTTAACGTGTTGTTTATGGTTTGGTTTCACTTATAGAACGTAAATTCAATGAATTAAAAAGGACGCTATTTTCTTTCATAAAATTGAAAAAGTTTCTGTCCGATACCGTCCGTAAAATAATTGATACTCTATGCGCCCGAGTGACGTAATCACTGTAAACATCACCGTCCGCGCTAGCTACCTACACAACATTCCAATAAAAATACAATAGGTACACATAACCCGTGATGTAACTTTTCAACTTTTCATAATGATTAATGATTTCGCGAAGTAGTAAGAGAGACTGTCTATTATTTGCAGACGACCTAAAGTTGCTTTTAGCCATCAAGAGTGAGGATGATTGTCGCCACCTTTAGCAACATATCGACCAAGTAGTTGAATGGAGCCACGAAAATAAACTGCAATTTAATATTTCCTTCATACTTTCATCCTGGGTTAGGACAGGCAAAAATTGAGGAATTAAGATAAAATTGAGATTATACTAAAAATATGTTGTTATTTTTCATTGAACCATACACCCTGTAATATTCACTCGGCAGTTAATATGGACATAGTGGGGAGCGGGAGTGAGGACGCGGGCATTGCTGCGGGCGTTGGCGGAGGGCGCAGTTGTCGGCTACAAGCAGCCTAAGGGGAACGCGGAGGCTTCCTCGAAAACGTGTACGCATACCGACGTTTCGTCGTCGATCCTGGCCTTCTAGCTTCTCGTTTTACGCATGTTGTCCCGCGTTGCGGTTGCCACAAGGGGTGTTACCAATAGAATACCGTTTGGTACCGTTAGGTAGTATTCGACTGGCCGTGTAAACGCGGTAAGGAACAGGAAAGTATGACGTTCGATAGTGACGTACGACAGTGACGGCCTATGCTTAGAACCAGGTTTTCAGGGGCATTGATTTCGGTGTTTTCGATGGAAATCGTTATTTATTTACATTTTACTATCGTAACTTTAACTTTCCACATCTCATCTTGTTTCGTTGATTTTTTTCGTTTCGTTTCATTTTTTTCGTTGTTTCATAGTTGATTATGTCAGTATAAAAAGAAAATCAGTTAGTTAAAAAGAGATTGTCAGAACGACGCCGGAAAGCTCGCATCAAGAGTGACTCAGGTTGTACATAAGTCTCGATAAAATAAAAATAAAGTATTATAAAATAAACCTGCCATTCCTTACAGGCCATAGGTTCATAGTGGCACGTAGGCAGTAAATAGGTATACCCAAGAAAATGTTGTCATTGAATTATAAATTATTTTCAATATTTGATTTCGGTGATAAAAATATTGATTTCGGTGGACACCATTTAAAAAACATTAAATCCCTTCTTCATTATTCGGTCTACTATATGATTCCATCTACTACTAATATGTTTTAAATTAACTCTAGAATTAATAGTTTGTGTTAGTAAAGCCTAAATTTAAAAAAAAATTGCCACCGATGTCTACTAAACAATGATTCGCCTGATAAATAACAAACAACACTCCCTTATAAACTGGCGTATGTACAAAGAAAAAATTATCTATACTTTGTAATGTAGGAGTAGATAGTAATCATTCCGATAATTAATATTATTTTGCGATAGCTCGATAACGCAACCGTTTATTCAAATCAGTGCAATGAAACAGCAATGTGGACGCAATGGAATTTGTACAATTATTGTTTGTTAGTTTAGTGTTATGTTTTTTACAGATTAATAGCAGCAGTATTTTATGCGAAGAAGGTTTTTGTATAGTGAGTACGTTTTTTTTTAATTTATTGTATTAAACGTCTTTGTTATCACCATAGAATACTATAATAGTATTTCATGGTTATCATATTCATAAATAAGGTAAATAAGGTCGGACTGAATGCCTAACGGTATTCTCTGCGTCCCCGTGGTGTGATGAAATATTGTGCCACGTGCTATATACATACTTACTATGATATACATATAATGTATGAAATCTATACATATAGTGTATGTTAATATATAAACAAATTTTATTGCCAAAGTAGTAACATTTGTTAAAGTAAATACATATTTGTTTAGTAGGTTAGTGGCCCATTTATAGATATTATAATTTATGCTGACGGATGTAAACGAAGATGGCTTAAGATCGTAAATTATCCCCACGAAAGGATTCCCGCCATGTTGTAGCGGGGCAGAGGGGGCTTTGTAGCAGTAGCTTTGTCACCTACGGTGGATAAAGAGGAACCCTCATGAGCAGTCAACATTCATTTTGGGGTATAGATACCATATTTAGTGATTTAGGGAGAATTATCACACTGAAGAAAATTAAAATAATTATTGTGTAAAAAATTACCAACATAATCGCTTTATTTATTTTTTATCAATTCTATTCAAATCATTAAAAGCGTTTCCGAAAAACCAGTTACATATTTCTATATTTATATCGGGAAGGGAAATCTTTGTAGGTACCCCCTTTTAAGCACATTATGTGCACTGAGGTGTGAAAGATTTGACATATTTAAAATTGATATGGTGATAGAGTACAGAAAGTATTTTTTTAAATACGTATTATTAATACATAAAATAAAATAAATAATTTAAAATAATTTATGCATGCAAGTGTCGCGAGGACAAATCATGTCATCTGTTGATGCCAATGTCTTAGATTAAGTACAAGTAAAAATATATTTATTAGATATCTGTATTGATATAGAAAAGACTACTGATATAGAAAGTGAAATACAACTGCTTAATATACACAATAAAGGACAGAGGACAAACCTAAAAATTTAATGAATTATGGTCGAATTTCGACAATGAGGCACAGATAAATGTTACACGAGGCATGAGGTAAATAATAAAAATACGTTTTATACAAAAACTTTTTTGTTTAGCTGTGGGATCGCGTAGGCGGAAATGCTAAAGAACAAAAAAAACTATAAATATGTAGCCACATAGCAAGATTCGGGTATTTCGGCTTACTTCGACGTGGTAGACTTACGCTGGTGATCTCTGTGTCGCAATTGCCAACAAGAACAAGTTAACTTTGTGGCTTTATTTGTAAAACGCGGAGACAATGAATTTTCCCAGGAATACCTATCTCGATAGATTTTTTGCCCCCGGAAAGCTCTATAACCTTGTATTGGAAATTTTATTAAAATCGTTAGAGCCGTTTGCGAAAACGCGTTAACAAATAAATAAACATTGCTAGTATAATTAATTGTACCGTATAATTTAGGCTTAAAAACTAATTATTGTTTTTGTTGACACAACTTCTTTCAGAATTACATATTTGAAGAGGGTTGCTCGTCAACAGCTGAAGAATGTTCAATCAACAACGCGACTCATTCGGGCATATGGCTCCCTTCACCCACTACATGCAACTGTTGTGAATTCTGCTTGCCTTTTTACAGTACGTATAATACTATCTACATTCTACACAAAGAGTAACAATGCAATGCAAACATTCTATTGCGAAATATATATAAATATATATATATATATATATATATATATATATATATATATATATCTTTTTGAAGAAATAAGTAGTTACAGCCTATATACGTCCACACCCCAAAAAACGAGCACCATATCTCAAGCATTAACTATATTTGAAGTTTGTTGCAGTGTGAAAGGATTTGCATTACGATGATATGTATTTATATAAAAAAAGTTATGTCGGACTGTAAAACATCAAACGTCATAGGCCTAAGCCGAAAATAGCTGCTGCCTGTTGCCTGCATTTTATTTATTTATAGGATAAGGGTGACAAACGAGCACACAGTCCCGTGGTCCAGTCCAGTATAGTTGTCAGTGGTTGCTGTGGCCCATAGACACCTACATCTATCCTCGGTTAAGGATCAAAACGCAGATACGTTGTCACCCGTGAGGACTAAGATGGAACGCCTCTATTTGAGTAAAAAGGGTCTCCGGTTCTCTACACTCATCATACGAAACACAACGGCGTTCATCTGCTATTTTACGCTAGTATTCTGTGAGAGCGTGGCCCTCCCCGGTCGAGCCGAACCATTGCTACAACTATGCTACTAATATCCGTAACGTAAACATCCGCAGGAGAAGAAGAGTAGCTGAAATAGCACAGAAGTTCAGAATGCTAAAGTGTCAATGCGTAGAATCGGGTAACCCCCCATTAGATAGAGTGATGGCATGAAGAAAGATGCAGGTAGTCACTGGATGCAGGTGGGTCAGGATCGTACATTGTGGCAATTGGAGAAGCTAATTTTCAGCAGTGGACTTATGATGGGTTGTAGGGAACTAAAGTAGTGACTCACCCTGTTAATATTTATGAAAAAAAATTTTAGAACAATATTTTTGAGTAATTTGAAAATTGTACAAAACTCAAAAATATAACGTGTAACGAAAATTATTATAATACTTTGATTTGATGTCTTCGTATTGTCTTGATCTGTCCTGTAATAACTATTTTCCAAAATAAAAATAAATAAACATCCCATTACCTCTATTTACGTAGTTGATACTGGCAGCCTTAACCAAAATTTGGTCTGGAGGACATTTTATTACAATTTACATAACATATTTATCAAACAAATTACATTATATTTTAACTATAATATATTTTTTCCAGGCAAAGACGCCCATTGTACAACTGGCGGTCCTGGTACAGGAGTTACAATAGGCAGATGTGGTCATGGATTAACTTGTGACCCCGAATCACTAACTTGCGTAAGAAGTAAGTTTGTTTTCCTCACGTAAAAGTGTTGTAATTTTAGCTACATTACGTTTAAGCAAAATAGTGATAATTTGGTGAATATTTAATGTAAATCTAATTTTAGTGAAATCTGAATGCCACACCGCACAAGATGAATATGATGCGAGGCACCTTCAAGGGGAAACGGGAGCGTTGGAAGAGCGCCCCATCTGTGACGGGAAGGGGAAATATGCCGCTTTTCACTGTGTGCCGGCTCATACGTAAGTACTGCGCTTTTTGAAATTGATAAGCTTTTAAAATTACAAGCGACGCGAGTACACACTACACAGACCACCTAATAGAAAGTAAATGCTGTGACCCATAGACACGTTCAACTGTCGTCTATAAGGTAACACAAGTGGTAAAATTAAAAATTTTGTACAACCGGCTTCAATATAAATAAAATGTAGTCGAAGTAAATGAAATACGCATTATTAAGGATAACTCAAAAGCTACTGGTCAGCTCTTGATCAAATTTATATGGGACCACACGAGAAGCACCAGCTTTCAAATAAAAAAAGAATCACAAAAATCGGCTCACTTAGAAAAAAATTCTGAGATAACACACATTAAAAAATACAGTTGAATTTAAGAACCACGTCCTTTTTTTTGAAGTCGGTCGAAAATGTCAATGTTTTGTCAGCACTAAGGACTAACGTGGAATGTCTCGTAACAGTGAAAAAAGGCCTCCGTTTCTCTACAATCACCATACCAAAAGCGAAACACAACGTCATTATGCTGATAATCTTTAAGTGTCGGTCTTCCCCGGTCGAGTCGACCCATTCGTGTCCTAGCCACTATTATTTATGCTACTAAAAGCATAACTTGTAAAAAAAACCAAGTCTCGCAACGTTCTTTTACCGTAAAAAGTTGTAAGATCCATGTAATACCAAGTCGGTTTATTTATTCAGTCTCTACTTATTAAGCGTCCTTCTGCCTTAAGTTATTATGTAATTATGTGTTCTAGTTTTATCCACAACGAAGTTATAGGGGGTCGAAAATGGCCTAAACTGCTTTGAGAAAAGGATGGTATGGCCGTGCCGCTTTTTTGCTCAACTTGGCGGGGGCACTGCTGTGCCCCCAGATTCTGTGATATCACGCTGTTGTGTGGCACTGCCACATGAAAATCGTTAGCTGTAGATTTTATATTAATAATATGATTTTTTTCTCGCTAAGCACATTATAACAGCGAATGAACGCAATTAAACATCAACTATTTCAAGCCGTTGCACTAAATATAGGCTTTGACAAGTCTCTGTACGGACTTATGTGGTTTCCCCACATACTAAATGCCATGTTAAATAATACGGAAAAAACAGGTAAATGTAATAAATTGATGAATTTTACACGTCCAAATTCGATTCACTCAAAACCAGCCCATGGTCTTTTGTATAAAATTAAATTAACAGTGGGAGTTCTTGTTACATTTCTTAGTGCATTGTAAATCAATTAAGAACTGTGGTAGTTCAGAGGTGCTCGCCGTAAATTTTCACAGTATGTGCGTCATACGGGTTCGATCCCCGCCGGCACCAATGAAATTGTTAGTTACAATTATTTTAAGTTCTGATTTATATTTTGCAATATTAAATTTGTTTGCTCGGTGAAGGAATTGATGATTTTTTGAATGATTCTTTTTTTTAATTTGAGCTTAGTGAGGAAGCCTTCATGTTTGATAAATAAACTATATCGAGGATATGATGTGCAGTCCGTCAACACAAATCAAATAAAAGACACAAAGACAATAAAATTTTACCTTTATCTATTTTGATCGTTAAAACAGTAATTAAAAAAACGGACTGCGTTAAAAACAAAATCCTCATTTTTGTATTTTCAGACGCAATATATAAATATCATATTATAGTCTATGTCACTCCCACAATTAAACAAATCTAAAGACACCCCGTATGTTAAAATCCATCGAACCGTTTAGTCTACAAAGCGTGTCAAAGAATAAATACTGGAGTAGTCAAGTAAATAGTATGTAAAAGTTTATTTTGCTTCATCATAACAGTAAATCATTTCCCAAGCTTAGTTGATTAAATTGAATAAATATCATCAAATTCATTACAGCTCATCTCAAGTCCACTGCTGAAGATCGACCTTCGCTATGGAAAGCCACACACCACTGTCCTAAGACAGCCTGCATCCATTCACTTCCGACATCAAAAATTCAATGGTGGCGATATTTAATTATTAGTGAATAAATGCTAAAACAGTTCTTCACGTAATCGGAGCGGGGCTCTGAGACTAATCAAAATCAGAGACATTTTAAGTGAATATTAAGTTTTGAGTGCAGATCAATTTGAAATTATTTGTCAGATCAAGTTGTCGGTTTTGTTATCACGGTTTAGGGGGCGTCCTTTAACTACGTAAGGTGATTGGGAAGAGGGGGGGGGGGGGTGTCGAGCCATATTTTACGACATCTCACCAGGCCTCCCGCTAGTAGTGGGTGAGAGGGTAGAAAAATCGCCAAAATCGCCAGACGTAATTAATGGACGCCCCCTTAATCAAGGGGTCTGCAGGGTAGCTGTGGCGCGGCTAATCCGTGCAAAAAAAAATTAGTTTTAGAATGTAGCAGCGGACGGAACAGGCCAAATTATTATTTAAATCAAATCTTTTTCCTTGACTATATTATAATATATTACACGTCTCCTTTTCAGTTGTTTTTGTCAGTCTGAGGATGGAGAAAGAATATTTGGTGAAAGCCTAAATCAAGGAGCGACTACCATGCAAAACATGCACTGTGGTAAATATTAAACATCATCATTACTCACTAAGCGAATTTATCACTTTTTTTCTGTCTAGATAAAGAGTTCTCAGTAGGAGCCCGGTTTCCGAGTTACGAAGGTGAAACTCCGCCAACTTCCTGTTTCCCGCTCGTACCTCTGAAAGCACGTAAAGCCTAAGATGATTAGTGTGCTCCAGTCATATCGGATTTGCGTCTCATCAGACTATGAAAAAAGAGGGAATAGTCCGCCTATGTTTGCGCACACATAAGTTCTAATGACTCGAAGAAGAACTAGTCTTCGTTGAGACTCCGTTGATGCCTCTGCTTTAGTTATTTGGTTTAATTATTTAGTTATTTTAGACGCGAATCAATGACTTCTTCAGGTGTGTTTTTCATTACGAGTACTTTATTGCGGTTAAAATTTTTCCTTACTAGATATTTAATTTTTATATGAAAGTTCTTACAAAATCTACTTCTACAAATTTTTTATAAAGTGTAAGTTTGAAGACTTTATCATGTTTGTATGTCTAATAAGTGTTTTAGGATCTTTTTTAAATAAATCTTTTTATTATTTGAGAGAAAGTGTTAAGTTAGCAAAAATAAGAATTTTATTAAAAAATATTGTAAAAATTTTGCTTAAGTATTTATTTGGTAAAACACAATTTACTAGTGGGTTTACCAACTATACTCTTTTTTTCTAGAAATAGACTACTTTGTTTTATATTTTAAGGTACAAATATTTTTTCATGAACTGAAAACATGAACCAGTAACGTATTTTATTTATATGTTGTTCAACGTTTTGTTTTAATATCTTCAAAAAAATTTTTTTGAAGATGTTCTCATTTTGCTACGATCCGGGTAATAAAATAAAATGATGTGTCTTACCTAGTTTGAAAAGCACATCCCCCCTCCCTCTACTGCTAGCACTAACCTCGTCATCACTACTTCCAACAACACTACACTGGGAAAGACACACCACTGCTGATAATACAATACGCTTACTTAAGATATTGCTTAAGCAATGTTATTTGTAACTAATTTCAGCCGTGTAGTGATGGTGTAAGAGCATCTGTCGCCACACTTCGGGGTTTCTTGCGGGTGTCATGCAACAATGGGATAAGCAAAGATATCTAATGGCTTTCGATAGATTACGGTATAAGCATCTCTTTGAATCAGGCGTAAAATTCCCACACCGGCGATGAACAGCGGCGTCAAAAGTGTCAGGCGAGTTGTCCAAAACCAAGCGTAAAGACTACGGCAAATTCTCTCTACAACTAGCCAATACCTGCTCATGTCCAGCCAACTCAGCGTTACGAGTTTTTACATGATAATGATGAATGATATGATTTATCGCTAACTTTTAGGATGTTCCCGTTTAAATCATAAAATAAAGAACTCTATATCACCGGGAGTACGTTTCCCAGTGATCGGACCAAGGTGCACTTCAGACGGCAACTTTCATCGTATACAGTGCATTGGAAGAATTTGTTATTGCGTGAACAGAATAACTGGAGCTATTATAGAAGAAAACACTGTGAATTTAGATGAGGAACCAATATCAGAGTTACCTTGTTGTAAGTGCATTATTATCTATACATATAATAAATCTGTAGAAAATTCGTGTCTGTAACACTAATATTTTCCGGAAAAAACAAGTCCAGGGGACTAAATAAAGGGCACTAAAGCCAAATTAGTGGTTTTTAGAATTTTTGTCTGTCTGTCTGTCTGTGTATTCAAAATTCGCGCAAAAACTACCAAACAGATTTCCATAAAATTTTGTGTGTAGATATTTAGGGACCTGAAGCTACTGGTGCTGGTGAGGTGACTTTGTATCCGATTACGGAACTTCAAAAAAAAGGGGGTTAAGTATTTTCCTTCCTTCAGATGTTAATTTTTATTTTATATTTTAATTTCGATTGATGTGTGGCCGTGGTAGGAAAAGGGGAGATCTCCCGCCGAGCAAGGTGTTCTGCCCGAGGAGCGGCCAACACTCCGAGTGATAGTTCGGAGATGTTCTATATATACTGTTTCTGATTCGGAATGTTGATAGCGTGATTTAAGCTTCGGTTTATTTCGTTTGTGGCGCGACGACAGCGCCGCTACATCACCCCTGCTCAGACCGGAGGTCGATAGTGCAGCCTCGTTGCCGACGAATGTGCAAGTGCCGGGAGATTGCCTTGTAGTCTGCGGTGAGTCGAGAAGAAGGCAAGTAATCTGCGAGAGTGCCGTGAAGCAGAGGCGAGCAGTAAGGCTCAGAGCCGTGCCGAACACTGTATGGCGCAGAGAGTAGCTTGAAGGAACAGGAAGCATTATTATTCCAGTGCTGCGATGAACCTTGTGAAGCTAGATGGCTTGCAGGATATGAAGACTGCAGACGATATCTGCTCGGGAGCGAATGGGTGGGGTATTCTATGACGATGATGAAGCTTGAAGTTTCCGAAGGTTGTCGGTTGCGTGTATTCAAGATCACGTCGGATGGTCACCACTGTGGCCGTGGTAGGAAAAGGGGAGATCTCCCGCCGAGCAAGGTGTTCTGCCCGAGGAGCGGCCAATGCTCCATGTGATAGTTCGGAGATGTTCTATATATACTGTTTCTGATTCGGAATGTTGATAGCGTGATTTAAGCTTCGGTTTATTTCGTTTGTGGCGCGACGACAGCGCCGCTACAGATGTTATCACCTATTTAATCAGTTCAGTAATAAGTTACTGAAAAAAAAAATAGGTATGAAAAGCTTACCGATCTAAATCCTCCGTGGCCTTGTAAGAATCGGTTCAAATTGTACCCCATTCATTTCGAGGCAGATTTGGGTTCATTTTTTTTTTGCGCCCGAAGCAAATATGGGAAACCGTCCGGAAAGCGGGGGAGGGAGGTTGGGAATGCTCATAGCATACCACGCAGCCGGCTGCGTGGTTATGTGGTGACTTTTACCCACTAAACCCAACCTTTTAGGGACCGGCTTAACAATCTAACTAGAGATTTTTAAGCCTTATCGAACGCGACCCTCCTTGGGTGAAAGGAGGGCGCTAGCGGCGAGTAGCCGCTGGGAAGAGTTGCTGCCTAGCTAAGGCAGCTTAAGAATGGGATGACTACTTATATTGAGTTTAAAAAGTGTTGGTGCTCGGTAAGCGCGAGCAGATGGTCTTGAGGGGACTGAGAAGCGCGCAGTTTGCGTGCTAAAATTGCGAGCTCTCTTACGTCGATATTGCGGATAGCAGTGTATACTGATGTCGGGGCCCTGGTGGGCGACGGTGAGGAGGCCTGTAGGGTCCCTGAGGGGTCCTGATATAGGTCCTGAGGTAACTGAGAGTTGCCCTGAAGGGGCATTTTGGATGGGAGAGCCGGGAATGTATGTTTATTTACCGGTGGCGGAGCTTTTTTGGCAGCTTTGTTGCCGAGATTAGAGCGAGGAGCTCGAGGGCAGCCTCTGAAGTTGGCCGTATGGCCGGTCTGTCCGGAAAGGACGCAGGCAGGTGGGTACTCGGTATCACGTGGCCGAGGACACTCTTTCGAGCTGTGCGGGTCTAGGCACTTAACGCACCTTGAAGGGGCTGAGCAGTTGGCCGCCGCATGCCCGTAGAGTTGGCAGCGGTGGCACTGCGCCGGAAAACCGCGCCTATAGGGGGCTTCGACTTTGACTCTCGACAGGCTGCACACAGTGTGTACCTGTCGGAATATGTCTTTCGCCTCCGGCACGTTGGACAAAATGAGGAGGACAAGCGAGTACCTCTTGCCCCTACTGCTGTACACTGCACACTCAACTGGGAATCCCTGGGACTTTAGGTCCTCTAGGATTTCCTGGTTGGCGAGTTCAAAGGGAACTCCGCGGAGGACAGCCCTGACTTTACGTTCTTCAGGGAGAGAGTAGGTGTGATAGGGCACACCTTCGGATGTGAATAGTTTGGTGATGTTTCTAAAGTCTTCCATAGACTGAGGAACGATTTTAATTGATTCACCAAGGTTGGTGGCTTGGTCATATTTAAAGCCTGCGTCGTAGCAGACTTTAGAAAGTCTAGTGAATTGCGCCTTGTTCCTAAGGAAGACAGGGGGCGGGATTTGTTTCTTTGTGGCAGCGACGGGGGCTGCGGTGGGGCGGGCAGGTGCGGGGGCTGCAGTGGAGCGGGAAGGCGCGGGGATGCTAGCAGGGGCGGAGGATACGGGGGGTGCGGGCGGCGGCAGCTGCCGGGACGGGAGGTGTGCGAGAGGTCGCAGCGCGTTTCGAGCCGCGCTTGGATTTCACTTCTGTGAAGGAGGTCGTATCAACAACTGATTGATCGGAATCTGTTGAGTCCGAGGAGCAGCTACTAGATGAGGTGATTGACGTTTGAGCGGACCTCTTACGGGTGGACGAAGTTTCAGACACATTGTCCGAGTACTCCATGGATGCGGAGTCATGGGCCGCTACCAATGGTGCGACGGCGGGCGGAGGGAAACATGCCTGAGGGGCACGGGGGGTAAGCTCAAGAGCAAAGTCGTCAAGGTCTACGCCTAAGGTCTAAGAATTGGTGGAAAAGAGCCAAAATTTGGCTAGTATCCATGGTAGACATGTTGGGCGGAAGGGGGGGGGGGGTGACGATTTATTCTTTGAAACTAGAGGTCCCTGTTCTGAGAAGAACAGGGCCTTGGGGGCAGATGGGGAGGACTGACGTTCTATTCCAAGAAGCTGGGGTCACTATGTTCTGAAAAGAACGAGGGCTCGCTCTGAGAAGAGCAAGAGACGATCTTCTAAGAACAGTATATGCAACAAGTAGCAGTATAACAAAAACAATAACAGAAAAATTAAAAATAAAACAAAACAAGCAAAGCGCGCTCAAGCCTCCCCGCCGGAGCAAGGGGGCAAGAACGATGCGAAAAATAAAGTGACTCACCAACGGCGTCTGCTCGGCCGGTGTTAGCCGGGGAGAGCGGGGCGCGCGGGCGAGCGGTTGCGCTACCGAGGGGTCGGAGCGCGAAAGAACTGTGTGCACGACCGCTCGGGGGCGGCGCGCAAACGGAACTGTGTGTATTTGGGTTCGGCGTTGCGTCTCCTTATACAGGCGGGGCATCAATGTGGGGTGTTCGACACAATCCGCACGTAGTTTATCGAAAACATCCACGATCCTTTCGCACTTTTTGTCAGCACTATCACATTGGCGATTAAAAACACTTTCTTTCACATACCCCCACAGAAAGAAGTCTAACGGGGTCAGATCTGGTGAGCGAGGTAGCCAAGCGTGTGGTCCTAGTCTGCCGATCTAGCGATCATGAAATAGCTCGGTAAAGCGCTCACGGATGAACCTCACGACATGTGGACCGCCATCGTGCTGGAACCATGTGTGGAGATATTCATCCAACGATGGGTCCTCTAAAATTCAAATTCAAATTCAAAATTCAAAATTCATTATTCAGTATCTTAAATTTAAATACATTAACTAGGCTGGGGTCTCCTTTTAAGTATATCAATACCTGTGTTAGGGGACCCCGCTCTTCCATAACAATTTTAGATACATATAAAATTGCGCATATGTAAAGATTAAACCAAGTGCGTGCGGTCGCGCGCGTGCGCGCGCTAGGGTGTGTGTGTGTGTGTGTGTGTGTGTGTGTGTGTGTGTGTGTGTGTGTGTGTGCGTGTTGTGGAAAAATGTCAACCAACTGTTCATTTATGAAGTTTAGGTATCGTTGTCCGTTAATTCGCTGTGGTAGAAACACTGGTCCTAGTATGTGATCCTTAAATAAACCTGCCCATACGTTAACTGACCATTGGGGTTTGGTGTCCGGTTTGTCCGACAGCGTGCGGGTTAACTTCGCCATACACGTGTGCATTTCTTCGGTTCCACGGGCCGGTTCTGGTAAATGTCGACTCATTTTCAGACAGTCGACAGATTGTTAACGTAACGTGCTCAATAAAACCAGGCACACGTTGTTGCTGGTCTAAACTGGGAACTAAAGCTGGCACTTTGTGCACTTTTGTTGGGCGCATTCAGTTACGCTTTAACACCTTGTGAACGGTCCAGTATAACACACTTGTTCCATCCCGACGCCTTAACAATTAAGCGATACTTCGTGTACCTAGGTTCGGATTCTAGCGTACGACTCTACAATGTGCTCCTCGGAGTGAACAGTCACTTGACTTCCACCAACTGCCGCTACCGGAGCAATGGGCCGATTTTCCAACACTCGCTGAAATGCTGCTGTCCGTCCGTCCGGTCAGGCGAGAGTCAGTTGGGTGTCGAGCGGTCGGGAATTTCTCTCGGTAAATTCGTAATGCCCGCGAAGCATTACCGCAAGGTTCTCCAAGGCACGTTTACATGTTGCCGTATTCACAAGCACTATAAATGTACGCGTTAGGCAATATTAAAACATAACAAGAAAGATAAAATGTAACAACAGGAATAATAACAACGAGTAATAACAACAAGAATTTAATAAACAAAACGATCTAAATGACGCTCACGCGCACATCAACACGGAACTGGCTCAAAAACTAAAATTAATAATCAGTCCCGCCAAAACAAATGCCTACCGCTAAGTTCGTGCGTCCTTGCGGTTAGCACTTTGATCATTTCCACAGATCGTTAAACCGTTACGACATTTCCAACTTTAATTTTATAAGTTTAGTTGTCCCTACGACTATTATAGCATGGAGGTTAGAGAACAGGAGAACGATCGCTGTAGAAAATAGTGACCCCGAAATATGGACAAAATAAGTGAAGCGCTGCGATCGCTAAGTTGTCTCAATAAAAGCGGGCTGTTGTGCGCTAGTTTGAAATGGTATTATAATATCATTCAAAGAAAAAAAGAGAAAATTTATTATTATTTATTAATAAATAAATTAGAAAGTATGTTTCTTATAATTTTAATTTATAAAAATTATCGATTATTATTGTACTATTATTTATTCTGTGCTATAGTCTCCATATGTAATTTAGAAGTTATAGTTGTTATTTTTTTAATACTGTTACGAGCTTGAGGTTCGTGACAATAAAAATTGCCGATAGAATTACCTAAATTAACACTTTAATTTACTTTACACAAATTAAAGTTAAAAACACTAATAATTAAACACACTAATTCACTTTATTCCGCTGCGAAGCTTCGCTTGTCTCGCCAAATCAACACTGCCTCGATCGCATCTTGCAGCGCCTATTTATTTAAATTAGCAAAGAAGCATCCGGAATATTCAAGTAAATGCGCGCAAAGGGACGAGTGTGCGAGTGTAGATTTTCTAGAAACTTAGTTCTTCGGATGGCGCTGTCGGTTGAGAGATTTGTGATGTCATTTGCTGCAAAGCTCCCCTCGCTCTCGTTCCTGACACTAGATGGCGCTAGTTGACTTATTCACGCAACACTGCCCCCTCCTAAGACATGCTCGTCCCGAGCATTATCGGTCCCATAATAACGCGCCAAGCGATCCACATGGACGATCTTAGGAGTCCCTCTTGCGCCTTTCTGTATCCGGTAGGTCACATCGTTGATCCTGGTTACAATCCGGTACGGGCTGTCCCATTTAGCTTGAAGCTTAGGAGATTTCCCTTTGCTGCGGACTGGATTGTGCAACCACACCACACTAATGAACCTTCGTTGAACCCTTTATTGTTCATTTTGCGGTCGTACCGGGTTTTCATTTTCTCAGACATTTGCTGGCCCGATTGTCTGACGTGCTCATAAATGTCATTCATTTTGTTCCGCAAGTCATTTGCATAATCGGTTATACTGCGTGGGGCATCAGGTGGTATCCCGGTGATCAGGTCTGCAGGCAGCCGTAATTCTCTTCCAAAGTTTGCGAAAGCTGGTGTCACTGCTGTACTTTCGTGAACAGAACTTCGATATGACAACAAAAACGAACTGTATGTGCTTGTCCCAATCTCGTTGTATGTGCTTGTCCCAATCTCGTTGCCGATTATCTACAACTTTTGCTAGGTACCTCTCCAATGTCTGATTAAATCGTTCCACCATTCCATCAGATTGCGGGTGATAAGAAGTCGTTCTTGTTTTATGAGTACCCATAACTCGGCAAGTTTCCTGGAATATTTGAGACTCAAAATTCCTTCCTTGATCGCTGTGAATCTCTAAAGGTACTCCAAAACGACAGAAGACTCATGAACTAGTTTATCTGCAACTGTTGAAGCTTCTTGATTTGGAATGGCGAAGACTTCTGGCCACTTAGTGAAGTAATCCATCACAACCATGAAATACTTGTTACCGCTTTCACTCTCCGGAAACGGCCCTGCCACGTCAATGGCTATTCTCTCCCATGGTGCACCAACATTGTACAACTTCAATGCACCTCTACTACGAGTCTGAGGTCCCTTTACAGTCGCACAATTTGTACATTTGCGACACCAGTCCTCGACATCGTTTCGACAGTGGACCCAATAAAACCGTTCTCGAATCTTCAGAAGAGTTCGTTTAACTCCCAGATGGCCTCCGGAACAATAATTATGGTACAGCTGTAGAACATCCGGTACTTTAACTTTAGGGACAACCATTTGCAAATGATAGCTGTCTCCCCCTAACATTTTCCCATTTACGGCACAGAACTCCATCCTGAAGCAGCAAGCTGTCCCACTGGGCCCAATAGCTTTTAGTGGTCGAACTCATTGCTGAGACGTCGCTCCACTTAGGCTTGGGAGCACTGGCCTTTATCCATTCCAGAATCTGCTTGATGTCCGGATCTTCCTGCTATGCATGTTGTAAGCTGTCCTTCCATTCGTTGCTGAGGTGGTCCGTCCTGAGCATCCTCACGGATACCTCTTCCTTACTCTCTTGCCTAGCACAATGGTTATAATCTTCAGGACAAGGTCTTCTTGACAATGCATCTGCGTTGCCGTGAGATTTTCCGCTGCGATGTTCGATCTCAAAGTCGTATTTCTGCAGTAGTTCAATCCACCTCGCAACTTGTCCTTCTGGATTTTTAAACTGCAATAGCCATTTTAGTGCAGCATGGTCAGTTCGTAAGTGAAATTTTCATCCCAGAAGATATTTGCTAAAATGCTGCAACGACTTTACCACAGCGAGCAATTCGCGTCTTGTGACACAATAGTTCCTTTCCGGTTTTGACAACGACTTGCTGAAGTACGCTATCACGACCTCTTGGTCACTATTCCGTTGAGACAACACACCGCCAAGTCCTATATCACTTGCGTCTGTGTCAACTATAAATTCTTTGCTTGCATCAGGGTATCCCAAAATAGGTGTTTTGCACAGACGGTCCTTGAGCTCCTGGAATGCGATAGCAACTTTCATCCCAGCAGAAATGTCGCTTCTCCTCGGTTAGCTTGTGTAGAGGTTTGGCTATATCTGCAAAGTTCTTCACAAATCGTCGGTAATAGGAGCACAAACCCAAAAATGCTCTAACCTGCGTCTTGTCTTTTGGAACCGGCTAATCCTTTACAGCTGCGATTTTCTCTGGATCTGTGCGGATACCTTCTTCCGATACTACAAACCCCAAAAAGTTAACTTGCCGTTGGAATAGTGAACATTTCTTCGGGGTCAACTTGAGGTTGGCACTCTGAATCTTCATGAGCACGCGTTCCAGGTTTTGAAGGTGTTCCTCAAACGTACGGCCTACGATGATGATGTCATCCAAGTAGACCAGACAGGCATCGCCAATTAGCCCGGTAAGTACAAGTTCCATCAGCCTTTCAAACGTTGCTGGAGCATTGCACAACCCAAACGGCATTACTTTAAATTGCCACAGACCCTTTCCCGTCGAGAACGCAGTTTTCTCCTTGTCCTTAGGGTGAATTTCAACTTGCCAGTAGCCACTTTTTAGATCCAGCGTGCTAAACCACTTTACTCCTGTAAGCATGTCCAGCGTGTCATCAATTCTTGGCAAGGGATAGCTGTCCTTCTTCGTAACGTCGTTCAGACGGCGGTAGTCAACACAAAACCGCATGCTGCCATTCTTCTTCTTCACCAGCATAGAGGAAGGTTCAATAACACCATCCTTCACCATTCCTTCAATCATGGTTTCCACTTCCTTTTCACGTGCTACCGGCAATCTTCTTGGCCGCTGACGGATAGGCAATTCTTCTCCAGTGTTTATTTTGTGTTGAACTAAGCCAGTCTTTCCTATGTCAGCATCGTTTATTGAGAATACATCGGCGTACTTGAGTAACAACTTCTTCGCCTTGACCAATTCGTCCGGGGAGAGAACACTGCGACAGTCTTCCAAAAGTGTGGTCACTCTCGTTTCTGCATTCTTGCTGGGGGTCCCACTCGATATATATTGGCACCGACGTAACCAATCCACTTCCTCACAAGTACCAATCAGTGTGCCTTTTTCTATAATCTGTTCCCGGTCGCAAAGGTTCAGCACACGTACTCCTGAGATGTCAGTGGTCCTGATCAAGGTTCGAGCTACTTTCCATGGAAGGTCATTGTTTACCCTTTCCACAAGTACACAACGGTGGGCTTGCCCAGCGTTTCGAGGAAGACTAACCGGAACAATCGTTTCCGATCTCGGCGGAAGAACAATCTTCTTAATGCTGTACACGTTCCCTGGTAACGCACCTTCCATAAAAAGTTCCTCCTGTCCACATTTCAAAACACCTTGCTTAACGTCGATCTCACAACAATTATTCCTCATAAAGTCTAGGCCTAGGATGCAGTCGTCCATTATATCAGCCAAGATGACATTATGCAGGTAGATCACGTTGCCTAGCTTCAACTCCATCTCCTTGCTCGTTGCGCGTTGCTCTCCACGGACGGGTATACGCTGACCGGTGGCTGTTACCAAATTAATGCGTTCCCGGTTGTATGCGGAGTCCCCAAGGAACTGACTTATAATTTGGGAACTAACAACCGTACGAGAGGCTCCAGTGTCTATGGTCAGTTTACACGGCATTCCGTTGACCTCGCCCTTGATGATTAGACTGTTCCCATCATGGGTTTGTGAGATCGAGATCCTTGGGGCTCTTTTAACATCAGTCAGCACCCGCCCCGCAGTTCTGGCTTTTACTCGTTTCCCTGCTGCTGCTGGGCGGTGCTGTTGGCCGCACTACCCTCCTGAGATCGTTCACCTTCCCTTTCTAGGGTTCGCTTAGGGCAGCTGGATCGAAGATGGCCCTTTTCCCCACAGCCATAGCACCTTGGGCTGTATCCTTTGTTGCGGTCGCGAACTGTAGCTGCTGCAACCTCCCTGACGCGATGGGAACGATGATCCTGCCGCACGGCTTCCACTTCCAGTGCATGGGCCAAGGCGTCCTTAAGCGTCTCGTGGTGCCCGAGCTTCACAGCAGCTCTGACTTCCAGGTCGCGGATGCCGTCGATGAATGTCTGCACCAGGTTCCCTTCGATGAGCGCAGGTACAGACCGGTATGCTTTTCGCACCCGCTTCTCCACTTCTAGAGCCCACTGCTGCAGGTTTTCGTTGATGCGCTGCACACGATCTTTAAGCTGCGCACGAAAGACGTGTTTCAGGTGAGCGTCGCCATATCTCGCCTCCAATGCCTTAAGAAGTTGCTCATTAGTCACTTCCTCACCGAGAGCTTCCAGAACTATTAAGGCCTGGTCACGCAGGCCTAGTGTGAGAGCAGTCATGGCCTGATTTTTTATTCCAGCCGTTCGCCTTCAAAACAGCCTCGAACTGGATTTTGTAGGCTGACCAGGAAGAAGTCCCGTCGAACGGTGGCACTTTGAACCCACGTAGCGAAGGTGTAGTAGCTACTACGGGAGCTGTAGTTCCATCACCCAGTTTGAGGTCGTCCAGCGTTTTCTTCACATTAGCCACCACGTAATCCACCCAATTGTTCACTTGGTCGATTTGGGTTTTAGCTTCCTTGATTTGGGTTTCAGCTTTCGACAGGCGGTTGTCATGTTGAGCAACCCTATCCTTCACCTCCTTTATCTCTTTCCCAAAGGTAGCATGAAGGTCCTTAATGAGGAGCATCTGCTCTTCCGACCGACGGGCCTGTTCTTCCTGTCGACGGGCCTGCTCCTCTTGTCGGCGGGCCTGTTCATCCTGTCCACCCCGCAGCTGTTCTTCCAACCGACGGACCTGTTCCTCCTGTCGGCGAGCCTGTTCCTCCTGTCGGCGAGCCTGCTCCTCCTGTCGGCGAGCCTGCTCCTGCAGCATCACCATCAGAGCACCTAAGTCAGGTGCTGCAGATGTAGGAGCTACCGATGGGCCTGCAGCCGGTGGCTGGCCCTCCGACGTCTGCGGCGTTGCACCACCAAATCTTCGTTGGTCCGTCTCCTGCTGGCGTTGACTTCGGGTACGGACACCCTCCGTTTCCTCCTTAGGTAAAATCGGCATTATTTTATCCCACTTCTGACACCAATTGTTACGAGCGTGAGGTTCGTGACAATAAAAATTGCCGATAGAATTACCTAAATTAACACTTTAATTTACTTTACACAAATTAAAGTTAAAAACACTAATAATTAAACACACTAATTCACTTTATTCCGCTCCGAAGCTTCGCTTGTCTCGCCAAATCAACACTGCCTCGATCGCATCTTGCAGCGCCTATTTATTTAAATTAGAAAAGAAGCAACCGGAATATTCAAGTAAATGCGCGCAAAGGGACGAGTGTGCGAGTGTAGATTTTCTAGAAACTTAGTTCTTCGGATGGCGCTGTCGGTTGAGAGATTTGTGATGTCATTTGCTGCAAAGCTCCCCTCGCTCTCGTTCCTGACACTAGATGGCGCTAGTTGACTTATTCACGCAACAATACAATTAAACAATCATTTGTACCCGGACGCAACAAGCAGTTCGTTACTACAAAAAATATTTTGAAATTAATAAACGTACCTAATTGGGTACTCACTTAAACAATTATAAACACTATTTTAATAATAATTATTATTTATTGAGAAATAAAGCCTTAAACGTAACACAATGTTATCGTAGATTAATTGTAACAAGATGGCTAGCATAAGGGACTTATAGATAAGTTGATCCCCTGACTTTCATGCTAGGATAACCTGTGATATGAGAGTTTGTGGTTGGACTTCTTAAAAGTATTCTATATAACAGCATAGCGAGTTGATTTAATTGGTTACATTATGGCGAGCATTTGAAGAGCAGGCAGTTAAGGAAAAAGAAAATACAAAAAAAAGTAAAACAGTACAGTGATGATAATGTATGGGATGGAGTGTGTATGTGTGTGTGTGTGTGTGTGTGTGTGTGTGTGTGTGTGTGTGTGTGTGTGTGTGTGTGTGTGTGTGTGTGTATGTGTATGTGTGTATGCATGTGTATGTATATAGGATTTAGGATATTAAAGCTTCGGTGGAACTGCAATTTTACGATATTACCTTTTTTAACTTCGTAAGCGTTCAACTTATTTATCTGTAACGTTTTGTCAAGTTTATTGTATAACCTACATATTTTGACAAGACATGCTGCTTTTTGACGCCTCCTTGGCGTGGAAGAACTATTTGGAGATACAGTAGAGTGTAGATGCAGAATGGAGCAAAGGATGTAAAGTTGCCTAACTGTAGGTACATTACAATACATATAAAGTCATGCCATCTGTGCGAGCTCAATTTTAATGAAGGTAGTCTTAGAGGCACAACCCCATATCGGGATCCAGTATGATATGATTGACTCACAAAGGGCAGTACACAGATGACAGGATATTTGCATCTGCGGAACTACGTAATGTTTTGACGATGTAGATTAGGTTACGTAACCGACCTGCAACGGATTCTACTTGACTATAAAATTTCAAACAATTATCCACTTGAATACCCAAGTATTTAATGGTGTGGGTTCTTTGTAATTTTGGGCAATTACAGTGAGAAGTCCCACTGGAGCAATTGTGAGCACGCATATCGAAGCACTCGCTTGACGGTTGTGAAGAGGGTCTTATAGAAAAGGTTATTAAATTAGTCTTATCTATATTGAAGGTTAGAAAATTACGATTTAGCCACGTCATAACCATTCTAAAATTATTCTCTGCCATCTTAATTGTTTCGGACCAGTTGTTCCCAGAAACAACAAGGACCGTGTCATCAGCATAAGTAACGATAAGGCGATCAGATAGAAGTAAGTCACAATGCTCATTTACGTAGGACAGGAATAACGTGGGCCCTAAAATGCTACCCCGAGGAACTCCAAATTTAAGGGCCTCAGGTTTGCTGACGAAAGAGCCTATTTTTGTGCACTGCGTCCAACCTAACAAGTAATCAGTAAATATTTCCAGGATACGACCCCTGACACGTCGTATTTCTTCGTTATCTTTGATTTTGTACAAGAAAATAAAATGAAATGGTACTGAATAATTTAATAGTCAATTGCAATTATGATCAATAGTTAATTCATCTATCAAAATTAATCAAAAACTAATTCTTTTACTTTATTTTAATTGACTTTCCTTTTTTAATCCGTCTTGTATTATCTTGATGCATAAAGTAATGTAAAGCAGTAGACAATTTTACACGTGAGGCGTCAGGTACGACGATTGATTCTTTTAACTTCAATAAAAGTCCAGTCAAAATAGAGAAAAATAAGTCATAACTTAGCCAAAATTCGCATAGAGCTGAAAATTGGCGGAGACGTTAAATACATCATAAAAATAAAATATCAGAAATCCCCTTCGATCCTACTTCTGCAAAAAAATTTATACAAGGTCAAACGTACAAAATTTAAGCTTTTTCCATTAATCTCGAAAACGATAAGTTTTATTGTGAAAATAGGTCAAAGAAAAGTTGTAGATCATACAATTTTTTTAAAAAAATTGTCCAGTCACTTTTTCTTCTAAGACTCACCATTCGTGAGATATCCCGGTTTTAAAAATTAAAAAATCTCATACTACATAAAAAGACTAAAGAACTAAATAAAGATCTCGCTAATGTTAGAATGGACACAACAGACCAGCATGTAGATGTAAGCGATTCTCGTGTAAAGAGAGAGATATTGAAAATATTAATAAACTTGTGGAGTGGCTCTTATCACATGATCCGTTCCCTGTGATTCCAAAAATATGTCCATTACCAGCGGTATCGTCGGCGATGATAAAATTAATTGTCATAATGCTCGTGCAGTTGGACTTACTTCTATAAGCAAAATGTCTGGCCTGCTCTTTTGAGTGCAAGTAGCGTCATAAAAGTACATGATAAAAAGGTGCCTCTAGATTCTGTATTATTATTTTAACGCATGACTATTTACTACACTTTACTTTACTATTTACACATCATGAATTAGCTCTTTATCTATTATTACTCTCTGATGCAGTGGGAATGCGCAAAATTATGAAGTCAGCTCTTTATAATTGCTTTGAATGTTAAAACTTCGAAATTGATAACATAAAAATGCTATCTACATCATCGATGGACGGTATCTATGACACCGTGTTGTATGGGTTGGAGATGAAACATTTCATATTATTTTTCAAAAAATATGTTCAGTATGTAGAAAGACATTTTGGTCAGAACAGTACGATTGTATTTGATGGTAATACTAATCATACGAAAAATATTTAAGCTGCAGAATAACGTCGTCGGACTACAAAACATCTTCATCTGTTGATATCGTTTTTGATCGACCTATAAAAGTTCCAACAAACCAACAACATTTTCTTGCAAATACCCACAATAAGTCTCGCTTCATTTCAATGTTATGCGAATAATTTACAGCTGCTGGTATTCCAATAAAACAAGCTGATTATGATGCAGCTGTCCTTATAACTGAAACAGCAATAGAACAATGGAAAAGTTCAAATACAACTGTCGTTGTTGAGGAAGATGTTGATTTGTTGATATTACTGACTGCACGGACTCCAAAACCGGAAAAGCTCAAGTACAATGAACAATATATTTATCACAATGCCCGATTGCACATCCGAAATGTCAAGCTCATATTTTATTTTTACATGCAATAACTGATTGCCATACTACGTACATCAGCCAATTTTAAAAGAGTTAAAATAGCAGTATTTAATTTGTTCAAAAAACATAATGATTTAATTGATTGCGCAGAAGTATTTACAAAGATTGACTCTTCTTCACAGGACATTGTCACAAATGTAATGCGTTTTCTTCTTGCAGTGTATAGTGCTCCAAAAAAGTGATTCCATAGACAAATATAGATATTGGAGGCTTGTAAAATCTGCATGGAACAATAAAACAGTACAATTGTTTTGTCTGCCTCCAACATCTGCTTTTGCCTTTCAACACTTGTATGTATTAGCAAGTTCAAGTGTGGCTAGGCAATAAGTTGGACTCAGAAGGAAGGGGTTGCAAATTAGCAGATAATTATTTGAAGCTAATTCAAACTCTACTCCTGTCTGCTCCAGAAAAACTGCTTAGTACTATTTTTTGTAAATGCAAGACGCATTGTAGTGAGAATTGTAGCTGTCAAAAAGTTTATTTTGTTCGCCAGTATGCATCAATTGTAAGGATAAGACTTGCTCCAATATTAAAACAAATACAACAGATGAAAATATTTATGATATTCATGAAGATACAATTGATAATCCCTTTTCTTAGAACAGCGAACAGAAATTCTGCAATAAGAAGAAAATAAAGACGAAGAAATAATTGTTGAAGTAGAATTAAACAATTATCTAATATCATTTAGAAGAAAACAACCTATTCCACTTTGATCATTAGCAATATCACCATTCTTTCAATCAATAGGATACGATCTGATCAAACTTTCTTTTGCGCAGTGTACCTACTGCGGAAACCACGTTAAAAAAATGCGCCAAGTGCATTACCTCATAGGTAGTGCGAAAATATGTGCATATTATGTAAAATATGAATTTTCTAATTATTTAAAGCGTGATATCTCACGAACGGTGAGTCGTAAGAGAAAAAGTAACAGAATCATTTTTGTAGAAAATTGTAAGGTCTACAACTTTTGTTTTAACCATTTTCCCATAAAACTTGCCGTATTTGAGAAAAATGAAAAAAAACCTTAATTTTGTACGTTTGACTTTGAATAATTTTTTTGCACAAGTAGGATCGCAGAGGATTTTTGACATTTTATTTATAATGATGTGTTTAATGTCCCTGCCAATTTTCAGCTCTATGCGAATTTTGGCTATGCCAAATGTCGTGGAGCATGGAGCGATTGGTTAATCAGCGCTTAAATTGCCAATTTTAGCGATGCCAACGAGAATAGAATTCGTTCTTTTAACGTACTATGAAGGCCAAGTCCAATCACCAAAATATCACAGCATTTTAAGCTACCATAACTAAAAATATTATACAAGTAAATTAAAATTTTCAGATGATCCCAACTTAGACCTCTTTCCGAATCAAATTGAGGGCAAGCCGCCATTTAATTACACCACGCCTTGCTACGAAAATATGAAAGAGAAAATAGAACTCATTTTGCAGAGTGAGGAAGAAGGTTTTAATGTTGAATTCTTTACTTCGGTCTCTGAATGTTTGCCGGATGGAACCTTCGGGAGAATTCAAGAGACTAGAAATGGATCGTAAGTTTAATTTTTTAAATTATCAGACAAAAAGATTATAGCAGTTTTAATCAAGCGTCAACCCTGGTTACGTAGTAATGGGTATTATTTATTCTATGCCATGTTGCATAACATGTTGGTTAATCTGAGTTGAGTATCTAATAGCCACTAAATTAACAATATCTCACTCAATATATACTTTATTGAGTGAGATTCAACTATTACTGCTATATCATACGTAAAGGAGTTTTCTATATAGTTTTGCATATCCGACAGCATTAGCTGTCGTTCTTAGAAGCATTAGCTTCTAAGAATATTAAAATATAAAAAAGTTCTTATTTTTTCATTAGCTGTATTTTCTACTACAGAATTTATTAAAAATGAATCAGTAGGTGTTGTGGGACTAATAACTGAAGGAGAACGAAAGAGAAAAATCTAATTCAAGCAATTACACAAAAATATTCCTTTTAAAGCATGCGCCAACCAGCATCCTAAACCACAGAATAAACGTAGTAAATAGTGCGTAATACCGAAAGTCAAAGTTTTTAATGATTAAACTGCCATAAACTGATCACTAGAGCATTTTCATAGGTAATTTATGTTTTAAAAATGCTACTACGACGTGACGGTAACTACTGTAGCAAAATGTTTAATGATTAAACTCAATGATGTATAAACTTATAGATACGTTGTCCGCACTCTAAAATGGCAAGATGAAATGAAGCCAATTGGCCACATCGCGCTTGGTCACGCACCAACCTGTCGCGCGACGCTACGTTTGTTTTTAATTTATTATATCGTGATTCGTGTGTGTAAACCTGTGCAAAACATAAAGAAAACATGCCGTCGTGTGTTTTCAGATGATGTACAAATTATACCCCAAAAGTTAAAGACAAAAATATGTCATTTCATGCGTAAGTTCACAAAACTACCTATTTTCATTTCATTTTATTCGACGACGTTGTCTAATAGCGGCCGGCGCATGCAGCTAGTAGTCAAGCAACAGGCATCCCGCCGTACCTACGGTGTCATATTTCCTTTTCTTTCTTCACGCGTATAAGTAGTTCTAGTATTTTAACCGTTTTTAAGTGCCGCGATGTTCGTTCATGACGTGTCTATATATAATACGTCATTGATTAAACTGTCACAAACTGATCACTAGAGCATTTTCATAGGTAATTTATGTTTTAAAAATGCTATCACGACGCGTCGGTAACTATTGTAGGTATATCTCTATTCTCTACTGATCGTTATAATACATTTTCAGTAAAATTTGCGTAGATGAAAGGGGCCAACAAATTGAAGATTATGAAGCTGAGCCAAACACAGAGAATTTCATAAATATGGATTGCAGTGAGTTGTTAATTTTTCTATGCACGAGTTAACTATTCATTTAGTTATTTATTTACTAGTATATTATTTCACTCATTTAGTATTTTATACTTAGTTAAGTAATTACTACTAGGTCTTTACCTATGAAGTTGCCGTTTTTTATGAAATGAAGTCAAGTTTTTATATTTTTTGCCGTTATTACCCATGCAATCGATGCATCTTTGCCAACGCAGTGGCAGTTTCATGAAATCAGCTGGACGGGAGGCAAAAAATTCTTCAAAGAAATTTTGTACTGCCTCTGGGGGATTGCATTTTTTTTCCGCCAAAAAGTTATTCAAATTTCGGAAAAAGCAGAAGTCGTAGGCGCAAGGTCTGTTGAGTACGGTGGATCACGGAGATCTTCCAACCCCAGCTCTTGCAACTTGAAGGCCGTCTGTTGTGCAGTATGAGGTCGCGCATTGTTGTACAGGAGCAGTGGGGACGAGAGATTGACCAAAACTGGTTGTAGACTTGTGAACTCCTCCATCATTGTGTTCAGTTCTTTACGGTACACATGTGTAGTAATGCTCAATCCGTTTGGTAAGAAAGTGTAATGAATCACACTGGCGCTAGACCACCATACAGTGATCAACACTTTTCTAGGAGTAAGTTTTCGTTTTTAGTTGCTGAACCATGCAACCAACTTGCTGAGCATCTGCAATTGTCAAACAGAATCTATTTTTTGTCGCAGGTTACAATGGCGATCATTGAGTTCGTGGGGCACCCATTCGTCAAGCTTTTTTACCATGCCAGTTTGACGCAAATAGAACAGTTTTGTTTTGATGCTAACGTCGAAAGCTACTGCTAATTCAGCTCTAGATTGAGTATCACCAGCTTCCACAATCGCCTTTAATTGGCTATTATCGACTAAAGTTTTTGGACGACCACGGGGCTCCTTTTTCTGGTAACGAAATTTCCAGAACGGAAGCGGGCAAACCAATTACAGATGGTGCGACCGTTTGTACTATTCATTTCGTAAAGGTCGTTGATGTTACGTGCCGCTCGTGCCACGTTGCTGCTACGATAGTATTCATATTCCATAATTAGGTATTCGAATTTTTAACATATCCATGATGACGAAAAAGATTCAAATGCGATGAAATCATAACGCTAATTAATAAATAAATTACTAATTTTGAAAAAGAAATGCATGTTTTAAAATAAAAACAAATTTGAAATTAGAATTCTTAGCCAAGCAAAAAGTATTTTGATTGAAATGCCAGTACTGCAGAATGGCAATTTCATAGGTAAAGACCTATTTAAAAAAAACAACAACCCTGCTTTAGAAAGTACGTAGAAGTTTGTCTCACTATCTATCTATCTATCTCGCTGTCTGTCTATCAGTTATGACGCATCAGTCAAATAAATCTTTTTTGCATGATTGTAGTTGGTAAGTTGTGATAAAATTCGATATTTTGTTTTTAGAATGCGCACAAACTTCTCTTCTCATGGCATCTTTGAATGAAAGACCAATCTGTTGTAAGAATGGAAACTTCAGAAAGATACAGTGTCGCCGTGGTCAGTGCCGCTGTGTAGATTCTGATGGCCGCCAGATGGGAAGAGAGTCGGCTGATGTTTCTACATTGAGTTGTTATACTGTGGATTGGAAACAATGTTAAAATTAATTTGTTACGCAGTATTAATAAAAGCACATTAATCATGTAATTGAAAATATAATTAATACAATATTTGTGACATATTTTATTTCCCTCTTATTCTACAAGAACGATCATAAATATTCATAGTCACACAGTCCAACTTATGGTAAGTGAATGCTGTGGCCCATAGTCCCATATTAAAAAAAAGTTTAAAATAAAAAGGTCCATATATAAAACTATTATTGCACATACCCTAGGATTTTCACAGTCGATCACTGTCACTGAAGTAAACGCCACCTTACGCCACAAGATCGCAACACCCCCATACGGCCTGCCGCGAAGCAAGCCAGCAGACGTAATTAACTGTCGACGTACCGGTGCCCGCGAACTCATCAATCACAAATTATCATACAAAAAGTGTTGACCCTATGTTTAGACACTAATAATTTGTAACTATTGTACCCTTTATCCTGTTTCATATCAATCTTTTGTAAGCTTACAATTTCATTAGTTTTTTTTTCGTATATAATTAATAATGTCCGTTTCGGCGGAGTCTTTATGGACATTAGAGATAAACAAAGGAACTTTTATATCCGCAGCTTTAAACTTTTCAGTGGACTGAACACTTGCTTTCCCTTTCTGCCCTATAAAACGATTTCTATATCTTTTCCTCTGTACCATAATCCACTCGTCCGCTGGTCGATCTATTTTCTATTCTCCTTCATTACGTACCATTTCTGCCATACTAGGCTTGTTTACATTCGGTAATGCACATTCCTTTGCATTAGCCCCAACTACCGTACGCACTGGTTTTTCTGTCCTATGTTCCGGAACACATTGTATCTCTAGGTTGCTCATTCTTGAATGCTGCTCCATTATGCTTAAGCGACTATTGAGGTCTTTTACTGTTGATTTTAGGCAATCATTTTCTTCTTTTAGTTGTTTTACATCTATAAATTTTTCTTGCATATCCTTTTTTAAATATTCGTATTGGTTAGTAATGAAAAGAACAGATTCCTTTAGATCAGTGATTTCCATGGTTAGTCTAAATCTAATAATTTGTGGCCGGGTGGAATCTCTTTCAGAAGATTCGTTCATTTAAGGAATAAGAAAGAGAAATAGGTTGTTATGTTAATACTGTTTAAAGAATATAATGGATAACAATTTCAAATTATTAACTTATAACTGCAAGAATATTAAGCGTTCTGAGGCATGTGTGAGGTCACTGTGTCAGTCAGCTGACATTGTAGCGCTGCAGGAGACGTGGTTGCTGTGTGATGATCTTCCTTTTCTGAATACTATTAGCGATGAGTTCGCGGGCACCGGTACGTCGACAGTTAATTACGTCTGCTGGCTTGCTTCGCGGCAGGCCGTATGGGGGTGTTGCGATCTTGTGGCGTAAGGTGGCGTTTACTTCAGTGACAGTGATCGACTGTGAAAATCCTAGGGTATGTGCAATAAAGGCCGTTAGTGGTGACCGATCCATATTGGTTTTCGATATTTATATGCCAGTGGATAAAAATGAAAACCTAATTGAGTTCACGGAGTGTCTAGGTAGAATTAGTGCTATCATTGAGAGTTGTGCGACAGAAACAGTTTACATTGTTGGTGATTTCAATGCTCACCCAGGTGAGCTATTTGGTGATGAATTATTAAAGTTTTGTGTAGATCAGTGTTGGCAGTGCGCTGATATGGACAAACTCGGTATGTACTCTGACTCTTTTACATATGTAAGTGATGCATACGGTAGTAGAAGATGGCTCGACTATTGTGTGACTACTACTGCCGCTTACCTAACTGTGCGCAGTGTTGAAATATTACACAGTATTTATTGGTCGGATCATTTCCCTTTAAGTATTACTTGTGACCTAGCAATTATGAGGTCTAAAATGTCTCAAAATATTGTTAAGAATAGTAAAATAATATGGGGTAACAGAAAACCACATCAAATCCTTAAATATAAAGAATATTGTAATTCGAAATTTAGAGATATGCATTTACCGGTAGAGTTTTGCCATTGTTGTGATCGTATGTGTACATGTATAGATCACAAAGAGACTTTAGATAGGATGTATGAGGTTATAGTAAATACCTTAAGCGAGGCCGCAATTATGACTAATGAAGGTAGTGCCATTACTGGCAAAAAGAAAACTGTAGTCGGATGGAATAAATATGTAAAAGATGCTCATAGGGAGTCCAGGATATACAATGTGGCAAACCTAAAGGGGGCATTGTATATGATCAAGTGTGTGAGAGCTGACGTCGATTTAAATCTAAGTTAAAATGGTGCCAGAATCGGGAAGAACAAATTAAAATGGACATTATAGCTACTCAGCATTGTAATAAGGACTTCATAAAATTTTGGAAATCCACAAATAAATTAAATCTGCGGTCTGTTCTTCCTGTGAGCATTGGGAACACTAATGATAAAAAAGAGATTGTTGAAAATTTTAGGCAATATTTTAATGTTGACTCTCCTTTAGGACCCATAAATGGTAAAACCTGCACGGAAGTTCTCTCCGACGCAAACCTGGTTTGCTTCACAGCTAAACAGGTGGGTGCAGTGATTATGAACATGAAAAGGGGGAGGTCTCCTGGGTATGATGATCTTAGCATTGAGCACTTGCAACATGCTGGTGGCCATCTTCCTAGGGTTTTGGGTTTGTTTTTTTACACTTTTTTCACCTACGACATAGATATCTACCTAATAATATAATGAGGACTATTGTTGTGCCAATTCTAAAAAATAAAACTGGGGACATCTCGGACATAGCCAACTATAGACCTATATCGTTGGCTACAATATTAGCAAAGGTACTGGACGGTCTACTTGATACGTATTTAAGAAAATATTTGCAGCTACACGATGCTCAATTTGGTTTCCAGACTGGGCTTTCAACAGAGAGTGCCATCTTGGCCCTTAAGCGAACCGTTGAGTACTACACGGACAGAAAAACACCTGTGTATGCCTGTTTTCTAGACCTGTTAAAAGCCTTCGATATGGTGTCCTATGAAATATTGTGGAGTAAGTTGAGGAAAACCGAAATACCTGCTGAACTTGTTGCCATGTTCGATTATTGGTACAAAAATCAAATAAATAATGTCAAATGGGCAGATACGTTTTCCGATCCGTACAGGCTAGAATATGGGGTGAGACAAGGGGGTTTAAGCTCACGGAACCTGTTCAGCTTGTACATTAATGACCTAATCGGTAAATTGAGCAGCATGTATATCGGATGCTATGTAGATGGAGTATGCTTAAACAATTTAAGTTACGCCGATGATATGGTGCTGCTCGCCTCGTCTGTTAGTGCTCTTAGAAAATTGTTACGCGTTTGTGAGGATTATGCTGTTAGACACGGTTTGTTATACAATGCTAAGAAAAGCCAGTTTATGGTATTTAGAGCTGGAAAAAAGTGTCCAAAGAATGTGCCTCCTATTTTGCTTAATGGCACTGCCCTAGAAAGAGTAAAAGAGTTTAAATATCTAGGCCACTACATAACTGAAAATGGTAAAGATGATATGGACATCGAGAGGGAGCAAAGGGCACTGTCGATCCGTGGAAATATGTTGATTCGTAGGTTTGCGCGGTGCAGCAAAGAAGTTAAGATTACACTCTTTAAAGCCTACTGTCAATCTTTTTACGCATGCAGCTTATGGACAAAGTATACAAAGCGCGCTTACAGTGACCTTCGTGTTTTACGAGTATATAATAACATTGCAGTGCATCAGGGATGTTTGTAGAAGCACGAACAGATGACTTCTTCGCAATAATGCGTAAAAGAGTGTACTCGCTGGTGAGCAGAATACGTGACAGCCGTAACAGTATAATGAACGTGTTCGCCGAAAGATGGGACGGGCATATGCTAGATTGTTGGAACAATATGTTAAAAAGTGATTACATGACACATATTTAAGAAACTAACATCAGTATTTAAGGTGCGCAATGTATTACTAACAATTTATATGGATCTATGTCTGAAATAAAAGAGTTATTATTATTATTATTGGGAAACTGCGAAGATTTGTGGATTACGGTTGATGTAATTGTAGATGGTAAACCAAGTCATGTTGCAATCTGCGTAGTATACTTGCCACCTCCGATGAATAGCAGTGTGCTAAGTGAATTCTTAGAAAATGCGTCCAAAGCTATTAATAAAAATGAATACGTCATGCTTACGGGGGGATTTTAATATTAGTAGTATTTCTTGGTCGAAAGTACCGGAATTAAATTGTCTACACCCCTTTTACTAAAGGGGTGTAGACAATTTACTGTTCTAACTTAGTTCGTCTAGTTTTGTTGATTTTATCGAGGAACACAATTTAAAACAATTCAATTCAATATTTAACGCAAATGGCAGGTTGCTTGATTTGGTTCTATCAAATCATACTCATGTGACAGTTAGTCAAAACTTCAATCCAATCAGCATAATCGATAATCATCATCCGTCACGTAACCTAAAGCTCGATTTCTTGAAGATTAATACGATCAATGCACAGCTCAATGAAAGGTACAACTTCTTTAGAGCAGATTATGAGCCCATTAATAATGAATTAGATGGTACAAATTGGTCAGAACTTTTACTTTTACTAAATGAATTTTATCATAAATTAAAATCAATAATTGAAAAACATGTGCCAAAGACTAAGCCTAAAAGTACAAAGTTTCCTTTATGGTAAAATAATAAATTAATTTATATGTTAAAAATTAAAAATAAATATCGAGTAAAAAGTAGAATTTACAATAACCCTCTAGACATACTCAAATTTAAATCACTAAGGTTTAGCTCTATTAAATTAATTAAAGCAAGTTATAATACTTATATTGAATGCGTTGAAAGTAACCTACAAAAAAATCCTAAATATTTTTGGACACACTTAAAAAACGTAAAAAAAAACATCAAACATGTACCCAGCCAGAATGGTACTTAACAATAAAATTGCTACTGATGGCCCAGGAGTGTGCAATCTCTTTGCTGAATCATTTGCTTCCGTATACGAGAGGAGAGACCTATCCTGCAGAAACATTCCCCTACAAACAGTTACCGTAAACAATCTCTGCTTAATAAACATCAATGTTAAGGAAGTAATAAAAAAAAATAAAAAGACTTGACGCAAAGAAAGGTGCTGGACCCGACGATATTCCTCCATCGTATACTAAGAAGTGTGCTAAAGCGTTGTCTCTGCCTATCTGTATTATCTTTAATACATCCCTCAATACCGGGGTCTTCCTAGATATGTGAAAACTTGCAAGAATAGTACCTGTGTACAAAATCGAGATAATATTGCCAACTACAGACCCATATCAATATTATCAGTTGTCTCTAAGATCTTCGAGTCTTTGATTTCGCCTATATTGTCACGCCATGTCCGCCACGCTATCTCAGACACCCAACACGGATTTATGACATCTCGATCTACTGTCACAAACCTTTCATGTTTTTTTGAATTTTATAACACCCTACGTCGACTCACGTTTTCAAGTAGATGCTATCTACACCGATTTCTCCAAAGCCTTCGACAGGGTGAATCACTAGTTGTTAATAGCGAAACTATCATCTTTCGGAATCGGAGGGCCATTACTTTCGTGGTTTGCTTCATATTTGAAAGACAGATTTTCATACGTAGTGATCAGAGGCTACTTTTCTCAGAAATATGGGTGCACCTCGGGAGTACCTCAGGGATCCATATTAGGGCCCTTATTATTTAATATTTTCGTAAATGATGTAACTAATTGTGTATATAATTCAAAATGTTTCATCCTTGCGGACGATCTGAAACTCGCAAAAGCAATTCTTAGCGATCATGATGCACAATCTCTACAAGAAGATGTCGATAGAATTGCTCATTGGAGCAAGTTAAATAGCTGGGATTTAAACGCTTCTAAATGTTCATATATTAACTTTACGCGTAAGCATACTGCATCAGAAACCCAATACACGTTGAACAATAATCCACTTCAGAAGCTTGAATTCATCCGAGACTTAGGAATTACAATTGATACTAAATTAAGATTTAATATTCACATTGAAAATATTTGTAGATCGGCACGCAACATGCTAGGGTTTTTATACAGGAATTCAAAACCGAATCTTGAACGCGCATTACGTGTCCACAATTTCTGCTATTAGAGTCAAAGTCAATTCTATAGTTAGTTACTGTGGAATCGATATTATATATAATTTCAACACAACAGCAAGTTTTTATTTTTATTGTCCAAAAAGCCTCCCCAATCGTCATCTTCATCGTATTCGTCATCATCATCGTCATCATCATCGTCATCGTCATCATCATCGTCATCGTCATCGTCATCGTCATCTTCATCGTCATCGTAGTCGTAATCATCATCATCATCGTCGTCATCATCATCATCGTAATTATCATCATCATCATCATTATCATAATCGTCACCGTCATCGTCATCGTCATAGTCATCATCATCGTCATAGTCATCATCATCGTCATCGTCATCATCATCGACATCGTAATTATCAATGTCATCATCATCGTCATCATCATCGTGAATGTTATTTTTATATATTTTTAATCTTCATATATTTCGTATTGTCTTATTGTTTTTGTTTGTTTTATATTAGTATTTCACTCGTACTTTGTAACAATTACTAAGTTATCGTACAGTTATCGTCTTTTTTTAAACATGCTGTAACTACCTTTAAATGGAAACATGAAAATCTTAGTTCCTAAGCCTATTGTCACATTTTTTCTCAAAACAACATGTTATTCCGTTGGTGGTTCTATCAATAAAATAAAAAATAAAAATTATGATGATGATGATAATAACGATGATGATGACGATGACGATGATGATTACGATTACGATGACTATGACAATGACGATGACGGTGACGACGATGATGACGATGATGATGACGATTGTGATGATGATGATGATGACGATGGTGATGACGAATACGATGAAGATGACGATGATGATGAAGATGACAATGACGATGACGGTGACGATGATATTACGATGATGATGAAGATGATGATGACGATGATGATGACGATGATGATGACATTGATAATTACGATGTCGATGATGGTGACGATGACGATGATGATGACTATGACGATGATGATGACTATGACGATGACGGTGACGGTGACGATTATGATAATGATGATGATGATGATAATTACGATGATGATGATGATGACGATGATGATGATGATTACGATTACGATGACGATGAAGATGACGATGACGACGACGATGACGATGATGATGACGATGACGATGATGATGACGATGATGATGACGAATACGATGAAGATGACGATTGGGGAGGCTTCTTTGGACAATAAAAATAAAAACTTGCTGTTGTGTTGAAATTATATATAATATCGATTCCACAGTAACTAACTATAGAATTGACTTTGACTCTAATAGCAGAAATTGTGGACACGTAATGCGCGTTCAAGATTCGGTTTTGAATTCCTGTATAAAAACCCTAGCATGTTGCGTGCCGATCTACAAATATTTTCAATGTGAATATTAAATCTTAATTTAGTATCAATTGTAATTCCTAAGTCTCGGATGAATTCAAGCTTCTGAAGTGGATTATTGTTCAACGTGTATTGGGTTTCTGATGCAGTATGCTTACGCGTAAAGTTAATATATGAACATTTAGAAGCGTTTAAATCCCAGCTATTTAACTTGCTCCAATGAGCAATTCTATCGACATCTTCTTGTAGAGATTGTGCATCATGATCGCTAAGAATTGCTTTTGCGAGTTTCAGATCGTCCGCAAGGATGAAACATTTTGAATTATATACACAATTAGTTACATCATTTACGAAAATATTAAATAATAAGGGCCCTAATATGGATCCCTGAGGTACTCCCGAGGTGCACCCATATTTCTGAGAAAAGTAGCCTCTGATCACTACGTATGAAAATCTGTCTTTCAAATATGAAGCAAACCACGAAAGTAATGGCCCTCCGATTCCGAAAGATGATAGTTTCGCTATTAACAACTAGTGATTCACCCTGTCGAAGGCTTTGGAGAAATCGGTGTAGATAGCATCTACTTGAAAACGTGAGTCGACGTAGGGTGTTATAAAATTCAAAAAAACATGAAAGGTTTGTGACAGTAGATCGAGATGTCATAAATCCGTGTTGGGTGTCTGAGATAGCGTGGCGGACATGGCGTGACAATATAGGCGAAATCAAAGACTCGAAGATCTTAGAGACAACTGATAATATTGATATGGGTCTGTAGTTGGCAATATTATCTCGATTTTGTACACAGGTACTATTCTTGCAAGTTTTCACATATCTAGGAAGACCCCGGTATTGAGGGATGTATTAAAGATAATACAGATAGGCAGAGACAACGCTTTAGCACACTTCTTAGTATACGATGGAGGAATACCGTCGGGTCCAGCACCTTCTTTGCGTCAAGTCTTTTTATTTTTTTTATTACTTCCTTAACATTGATGTTTATTAAGCAGAGATTGTTTACGGTAACTGTTTGTAGGGGAATGTTTCTGCAGGATAGGTCTCTCCTCTCGTATACGGAAGCAAATGATTCAGCAAAGAGATTGCACACTCCTGGGCCATCAGTAGCAATTTTATTGTTAAGTACCATTCTGGCTGGGTACATGTTTGATGGTTTTTTTACGTTTTTTAAGTGTGTCCAAAAATATTTAGGATTTTTTGTAGGTTACTTTCAACGCATTCAATATAATTATTATAACTTGCTTTAATTAATTTAATAGAGCTAAACCTTAGTGATTTAAATTTGAGTATGTCTAGAGGGTTATTGTAAATTCTACTTTTTACTCGATATTTATTTTTAATTTTTAACATATAAATTAATTTATTATTTTACCATAAAGGAAACTTTGTACTTTTAGGCTTAGTCTTTGGCACATGTTTTTCAATTATTGATTTTAATTTATGATAAAATTCATTTAGTAAAAGTAAAAGTTCTGACCAATTTGTACCATCTAATTCATTATTAATGGGCTCATAATCTGCTCTAAAGAAGTTGTACCTTTCATTGAGCTGTGCATTGATCGTATTAATCTTCAAGAAATCGAGCTTTAGGTTACGTGACGGATGATGATTATCGATTATGCTGATTGGATTGAAGTTTTGACTAACTGTCACATGAGTATGATTTGATAGAACCAAATCAAGCAACCTGCCATTTGCGTTAAATATTGAATTGAATTGTTTTAAATTGTGTTCCTCGATAAAATCAACAAAACTAGACGAACTAAGTTAGAACAGTAAATTGTCTACACCCCTTTAGTAAAAGGGGTGTAGACAATTTAATTCCGGTACTTTCGACCAAGAAATACTACTAATATTAAAATCCCCCCGTAAGCATGACGTATTCATTTTTATTAATAGCTTTGGACGCATTTTCTAAGAATTCACTTAGCACACTGCTATTCATCGGAGGTGGCAAGTATACTACGCAGATTGCAACATGACTTGGTTTACCATCTACAATTACATCAACCGTAATCCACAAATCTTCGCAGTTTCCCAATAATAATAATAATAACTCTTTTATTTCAGACATAGATCCATATAAATTGTTAGTAATACATTGCGCACCTTAAATACTGATGTTAGTTTCTTAAATATGTGCCATGTAATCACTTTTTAACATATTATTCCAACAATCTAGCATATGCCCGTCCCATCTTTCGGCGAACACGCAAGTATATAAGCAAGTATATATGTAAGTAAATAAGCAAGAATATAAGCAAGTATATAAGCAAGTATATAAGCAAGTATATAAGCAAGTATATAAGCAAGTATATAAGCAGGTATATAAGCAAGTAAATAAGCCAGTATATAAGCTAGTACATAAGCAAGTAAATAAGCAAGTACATAAGCAAGTAAATAAGCAAGTATATAAGCAATTATATTAGCAGGTATATAAGCAAGTATATAAGCAAGTATATAAGTAAGTACATAAGCAAGTATATAAGCAAGTATATAAGCCAGTGTATAAACAAGTATATAAGCAAGTATATAAGTAAGTATATAAGCAAGTACATAAGCAAGTATATAAGCCAGTGTATAAGCAAGTATATAAGCAAGTATACTGGGTGGTGATTAGTTTATCGCATTTTATAGCACAGCAGTTAATGCAAGTTGATATACGTCTGTTGAAATAATAAAATAAACCATAATACCAAAAGACAAAAAGTGCATCTTTCGAACAAAATAAATAGCGTAAAAAATTACACGAAATAAATCATCCTGGATAATATTAGTTTACTGACCTGTATAAGCGGCAACATCGCGGCGACACGGAATGTGGCGATGACGATGACGATGACAATGACAACAACGATGATGATGACGGTGACGATGACGATTGTGATGATGATGACGATGACTATGTCGATGACGGTGACGATGATATTACGATTATAATGATGATGATGACGATGATGATGGCATTGATGATTACCATGACGATGACGGTGACGATGACGATGACAATGAAGGTGACGATGACGATGATGATGACTATGACAATGATGATGACTATGACAATGACGATGACGGTGACGATTATGATAATGATGATGATAATGATGATGGTGATGACAATGGCGATGATGATGATGATGAAGATTACGATGATGATGAAGATGACGATGACGACGACGATGACGATGATGATGACGATGATGATGACGATGACGATGATGACGGTTACGATGACTATGTCGATGACGATTACGATGATGAGATACGATGATGATGATGATGACATTGATGATTACGATGACGATGACTGTGTCGATGACGATGTTGATGACTATGACGATGAAGATGACGGTGACGATGATGATAATGATTATGATGATAATGACGATGATGATGACGATGACGATGATGATTGGCATTGGCATCGACATCATACAGGACCCGCGCGTTGTACGATAACAGTGTCTTTGAGCTGATCCGTGACATTTTAATCTAAATGTATAGTTAAACTTTACGTAATTTGACAATTTTGGTACATAATATAGTCCTTATTATAAAGAAGTGATAAGTGTTTGGATCGTCGAAATCGGTGCAGGGGTTCGTGAGTAATAGCATTTTGTATTTACAAAACATCGGTAAATCAAAAACTCCCTGACCTAGGGCAACCCGCGATCGCCCCGCATCTACGTCACACCACATTCAATTGCATTTAAGCGCCTGTTAAATAAACTATGGCAAGTCACCGTATTAACTTTTTGCTAACTTCACCTCACCTGTTCCGCAAAGATAAGTACAAAAACCTTGAGAAAAAAAAATATGGCGCGTGCTCTGAAGAACTTATCAAAAAATAAATAGCTTAAATGTATTACATGCAGTCTTAAATACTGTTACGACCTTGAGGTTCGTGACAATAAAAATTGCCGATAGAATTACCTAAATTAACACTTTAATTCACTTTACACTAATTAAAGTCAAAAACACTAAAAATTAATCACACTGATTCACTTTATTCCGCTCCGAAGCTTCGCTTGTCTCACCAACTTCAATACTTCCCCGATCGCATCTTGCAGCGCCTATTTATATAAATTAGCAGCGAAATATCCAGAACATTCAAGTAAACACGTGCAAGGTACCGAGAGTTCGTGTTTCAACTTCAAGAAGTTTAGTTCTTCAGTTCGAGACTAGATGGCGCTAGTGCCGTCGACTTGCGCGCAACACTGCCCCCTCCTAAGACAAGCTTGATATTAGCATGAGCATTATCGGCCCCATAATAACGCGCCAGACGATCCACATGGACGATCTTAGGAGTCCCTCTTGCGCTTTTCTCTATCCGGTAGGTTACATCGTTGATATTGGTCACAATTCGGTTCGGGCCGTCCCATTTAGCTTGCAGCTTAGGAGATTTCCCTTTGCTGCGGACTGGATTGTGCAACCACACAAGTGAACCTTCGTCGAACCCTTTGTTGTTCATTTTGCGGTCGTACCGGGTTTTCATTTTTTCAGACATTTGCTGGCCCGATTGTTTGACGTGCTCATAAATCATTCATTTTGTTCCGCAAGTCATTTGCATAATTAATACGTGGTAGAGCCATGCTGCAGTTATATTAGTAGTATAGTTGTAGCACGAATGGGTCGGCTCGACCGGGGAAGGACCACGCTCTCACAGAATACCAGCGTGAAATAGTAGCTTAATGCTGCTGTATTTCGTATGGTGAGTGTAGAAAACCGGAGACCCTTTTTACTGGAAACGAGGCATTCCATCTTAGTCCTCACGGGTGACAACGCATCTGCATTTTGATTCGTAATCGAGGATAGATGTAGATATCTATGGGCCACAGCAACCACTTACCATCAGATGGACTGTGTGCTCGTTTGTCACCCTATCCTATAAAAAAAAATAATAATCAGTTATACTGCGTGGAGCATCAGGTGGTATCCCGGTGATCAGGTCTGCAGGCAGCCGTAATTCTCTTCCAAAGTTTGCGAAAGCTGGTGTCACTGCTGTACTTTTGTGAACAGCGCTTCGATATGACAACAAAAACGGTTGTATGTGCTTGTCCCAATCTCGTTGCCGATTGTCTACAACTTTTGCTAGGTACCTCTCCAATGTCTGATTAAATCGTTCTCCCATTCCATCAGATTGCGGGTGATAAGAAGTCGTTCTTGTTTTATAAGTACCCATAACTCGGCAAGTTTCCTGGACTATTTGAGATACAAAATTCCTTCCTTGATCGTTGTGAATCTCTAAAGGTACTCCAAAACGACAGAAGACTTCATGAACTAGTTTATCTGCAACTGTTGAAGCTTCTTGATTTGAAATGGCGAAGACTTCTGGCCACTTAGTGAAGTAATCCATCACAACCATGAAATACTTGTTACCGCTTTCACTCTCCGGAAACGGCCCCGCCACGTCAATGGCTATTCTCTCCCATGGTGCACCAACATTGTACAACTTCAATGCACCTCTACTACGAGTCTGAGGTCCCTTTACAGCCGCACAACTTGTACATTTGCGAAACCAGTCCTCGACATCGTTTAGACAGTGGACCCAGTAAAACCGTTCTCAGATCTTCAGTAGAGGTCGTTTAACTCCCAGATGGCCTCCTGAATAATCATTATTGTACAGCTATAGAACATCCGGTACTTTAGCTTTAGGGACAACCATTTGTAAATGACAGCTGTCTCAGCCGAACATTTTCCCATTTACGATCCTGAAGCAGCAAGCTGTCCCACTGGGCCCAATAGCTTTTAGTGATCGAACTCATCGCTGAGACGTCGCTCCACTTGGGCTTGGGAGCACTGGCCTGCATCCATTCCAGGATCGGTTTGATGTCCGGATCTTCCTGCTGTGCACGTTGAAAGCTGTCCTTCCACTCGTTGCTGAGGTGGTCGGCCCTGAGCATCCTCACGGATACCACTTCCTTACTCTCTTGCCTAGTACAATGTTTGCAATCTTCAGGACAAGGTCTTCTTGACAATGCATCTGCATTGCCATGAGATTTCCCGCTGCGATATTCGATCTCAAAGTCGTATTCCTGCAGTAGTTCAATCCACCTCGCAACTTGTCCTTCTGGATTTTTAAACTGCAATAGCCATTTTAGTGCAGCATGGTCAGTTCGTAAGTGAAATTTTCGCCCCAGAAGATATTTGCTAAAATGCTGCAACGACTTTACCACAGGTAGCAATTCGCGTCTTGTGACACAGTAGTTCCTTTCCGGTTTTGACAACGACTTGCTGAAGTACGCTATCACGACCTCTTGGTCACCATTCCGTTGAGACAACACACCGCCAAGTCCTATATCACTTGCGTCTGTGTCAACTATAAATTCTTTGCTTGCATCAGGGTATCCCAAAATAGGTGTTTTGCACAGACGGTCCTTGAGCTCCTAGAATGCAGTATTACAACTTTTATCCCAGCAGAAATGTCGCTTCTCCTCGGTTAGCTTATGCAGAGGTTTGGCTATATCTGCAAAGTTCTTCACAAATCGCCGGTAATAGGAGCACAAACCCAAAAATGCTCTAACCTGCGTCTTGTCTTTTGGAACCGGCTAATCCTTTACAGCTGCGATTTTCTCTTGATCCGTGCGGATACCTTTTTCCGACACTACATACGCCAAAAAGTTGACTTGCCGTTTGAATAGTGAACATTTCTGAAGGATAAGGTTGCTCAACATGACAACCGCCTGTCGGAAGCTGAAACCCGAATCGACCAAGTAAACAATCGGGTTGACAACGTAATGGCTGATGTGAAGAAAACGCTGGACGACCTCAAACTTGGGGATGGAATAACAGCTCCCGTAGTAGCTACAACACCTTCGCTACGTGGATTCAAAGTGCCGCCGTTCGACGGGACCTCTTCCTGGTCAGTCTACAAAATTCAGTTCGAGGCCGTCATGGAGGCGAACGGTTGGAATAAAAGCCAATCCATGACTGCACTCACCCTAGGCCTGCGCGACCAAGCCTTAACTGTGTTGGAAGCTCTCGGTAAGAAAGTGACCTACGAGCAGCTCCTTGAGGCCTTGGAGGCGAGATATGGCGACGCTCACCTGGAACACGTCTTTCACGCGCAGCTTAAAGATCGCGTGCAACGCAGCAACGAAAACCTGCAGCAGTGGGCCCTTGAGGTGGAGAAGATAGTTCGAAAAGCATACCAGTCTGTACCTGCGCTCATTGAAGGGAACCTGGTTCAGACATTCATCGACGGCATCCGCGACCTTGAAATCAGAGCTGCTGTCGGACTCGGGCACCATGACACGCTTAATGCCGCCTTGGCCCATGCACTAGAGGTGGAAGCCGTGCGGCAGGATCATCGTTCCCATCGCGTCAGGGAGATTGCAGCAGCACGGTACGCGACCGCAATAAAGGATACAGCCCTAGGTGCTATGGCTGTGGGGAAAAGGGCCATCTTCGATCCAGCTGCCCTAAGCGAAAAAGGTGAAGAAATAGAAAGGGAAGGTGGACGATCTCAGGAGGGTAGTGCCGCGAACAGCATCGCCCAGCAGCAGCAGGGAAACGAGTAAAAGCCAGAACTGCGGGGCGGGTGCTGGCTGATGTTAAAAGAGCCCCAAGGATCTCGATCTCACAAACCCATGATGGGAATAGTCTAATCATCAAGGGCGAGGTCAACGGAATGCCGTGTAAACTGACCATAGACACTGGAGCCTCTCGTACGGTTGTTAGTACCCTACTTATAAGTCAGTTCCTTGGGGACTCCGCATACAACCGAGAACGCATTAATTTGGTAACAGCCACCGGTCAGCGTATACCCGTCCGTGGAGAGCAACGCGCAACGAGCAAGGAGATGGAGTTGAAGCTAGGCAACGTGATCTACCTGCATAATGTCATCGTGGCTGATATAATGGACGACTGCATCCTAGGCCTAGACTTTATGAGGAATAATTGTTGTGAGATCGACGTTAAGCAAGGTGTTTTGAAATGTGGACAGGAGGAACTTTTTATGGAAGGTGCGTTACCAGGGAACGTGTACAGCATTAAGAAGATTGTTCTTCCGCCGAGATCGGAAACGATTGTTCCGGTTAGTCTCCCTCGAAACGTGGGCAAGCTCACCGTTGTGTACTTGTGGAAAGGGTTAACAATGACCTTCCATGGAAAGTAGCTCGAACCTTGGTCAGAACCACCGACATCTCAGGAGTACGTGTGCTGAACCTTTGTGACCGGGAACAGATTATAGAAAAAGGCACGCTGGTTGGTACTACTGAGGAAGTGGATTGGTTATGTCGGTGCCAATATCTATCGAGTGAGGCCCCCAGCAAGGATGCACAAACGAGGGTGACCACACTTTTGGAAGACTGTCGCAGCGTTCTCTCCCCGACCGAAATGGTCAAGGCGAAGAAGTTGTTACTCAAGTATGCCGATGTATTCTCATCAAACGATGCTGACATAGGAAAGACTGGCTTATTTCAACACAAAATAAACACAGGCGAAGAATTGCCTATCCGTCAGCGGCCAAGAAGATTGCCGGTAGCACGTGAAAAGGAAATGGAAACCATGATTGAGGGAATGGTGAAGGATGGTGTTATTGAACCTTTATCTAGTCCATGGTGTTCACCCGTGGTACTGGTAAAGAAGAAGAATGGCAGCATGCGGTGTTGTGTTGACTACCGCCGTCTGAACGACGTTACTAAGAAGGACAGCTATCCCTTGCCAAGAATTGACGACACGCTGGACATGCTTACAGGAGTAATGTGGTTTAGCACGCTGGATCTAAAAAGTGGCTACTGGCAAGTTGAAATTGACCCTAAGGACAAGGAGAAAACAGCGTTCTCGACGGGAAAGGGTCTGTGGCAATTTAAAGTAATGCCGTTTGGGTTGTGCAATGCTCCAGCAACGTTTGAAAGGCTGATGGAACTTGTACTTACCGGGCTAATTGGCGATGCCTGTCTGGTCTAGTTGGATGACATCATCATCGTGGGCCGTACGTTTGAGGAACACCTTCAAAACCTGGAACGCGTGCTCATGAAGATTCAGAGTGCCAACCTCAAGCTGAGTCCGAAGAAATGTTCACTATTCAAACGGCAAGTCAACTTTTTGGGGTATGTAGTGTCGGAAGAAGGTATCCGCACGGATCCAGAGAAAATCGCAGCTGTAAAGGATTAGCCGGTTCCAAAAGACAAGACGCAGGTTAGAGCATTTTTGGGTTTGTGCTCCTATTACCGGCAATTTGTGAAGAACTTTGCAGATATAGCCAGACCTCTGCACAAGCTAACCGAGGAGAAGCGACACTTCTGCTGGGATGAAAGTTGTAATATCGCATTCCAGGAGCTCAAGGACCGTCTGTGAAAAACACCTATTTTGGGATACCCTGATGCAAGCAAAAAATTTATAGTTGACGCAGACGCAAGTGATATAAGACTTGGCGGTGTGTTGTATCAACGGAATGGTGACCAAGAGGTCGTGATAGCGTACTTCAGCAAGTCGTTGTCAAAACCGGAAAGGAACTACTGTGTCACAAGACGCGAATTGCTACCTGTGGTAAAGTCGTTGCAGCATTTTAGCAAATATCTTCTGGGGCGAAAATTTCACTTACGAACTGACCATGCTGCACTAAAATGGCTATTGCAGTTTAAAAATCCAGAAGGACAAGTTGCGAGGTGGATTGAACTACTGCAGGAATACGACTTTGAGATCGAATATCGCAGCGGGAAATCTCATGGCAATGCAGATGCATTGTCAAGAATACCTTGTCCTGAAGATTGCAAACATTGTACTAGGTAAGAGAGTAAGGAAGTGGTATCCGTGAGGATGCTCAGGGCCGACCACCTCAGCAAAGAGTGGAAGGACAGCTTTCAACGTGCACAGCAGGAAGATCCGGACATCAAACCGATCCTGGAATGGATGCAGGCCAGTGCTCCCAAGCCCAAGTAGAGCGACGTCTCAGCTATGAGTTCGATCACTAAAAGCTATTGGGCCCAGTGGGACAGCTTGCTGCTTCAGGACCGTAAATGGGAAAATGTTCGGGGAGACAGCTGTCATTTACAAATGGTTGTCCCTAAAGCTAAAGTACCGGATGTTCTACAGCTGTACCATAATGATTATTCAGGAGGCCATCTGGGAGTTAAACGACCTCTACTGAAGATCTGAGAACGGTTTTACTGGGTCCACTGTCGAAACGATGTCGAGGACTGGTTTCGCAAATGTACAAGTTGTGCGGCTGTAAAGGGACCTCAGACTCGTAGTAGAGGTGCATTGAAGTTGTACAATGTTGGTGCACCATGGGAGAGAATAGCCATTGACGTGGCGGGGCCGTTTCCGGAGAGTGAAAGCGGTAACAAGTATTTCATGGTTGTGATGGATTACTTCACTAAGTGGCCAGAAGTCTTCGCCATTCCAAATCAAGAAGCTTCAACAGTTGCAGATAAACTAGTTCATGAAGTCTTCTGTCGTTTTGGAGTACCTTTAGAGATTCACAGCGATCAAGGAAGGAATTTTGTATCTCAAATATTCCAGGAAACTTGCCGAGTTATGGGTACTTATAAAACAAGAACGACTTCTTATCACCCGCAATCTGATGGAATGGGAGAACGATTTAATCAGACATTGGAGAGGTACCTAGCAAAAGTTGTAGACAATCGGCAACGAGATTGGGACAAGCACATACAACCGTTTTTGTTGTCATATCGAAGCGCTGTTCACAAAAGTACAGCAGTGACACCAGCTTTCGCAAACTTTGGAAGAGAATTACGGCTGCCTGCAGACCTGATCACCGGGATACCACCTGATGCTCCACGCAGTATAACTCATTATTATTTTTTTTATAGGATAGGGTGACAAACGAGCACACAGTCCACCTGATGGTAAGTGGTTGCTGTGGCCCATAGATATCTACATCTATCCTCGATTACGAATCAAAATGCACTAAGATGGAATGCCTCGTTTCCAGTAAAAAGGGTCTCCGGTTTTCTCTACACTCACCATACGAAATACAGCAGCATTAAGCTACTATTTCACGCTGGTATTCTGTGAGAGCGTGGTCCTTCCCCGGTCGAGCCGACCCATTCGTGCTACAACTATACTACTAATATAACTGCAGCATGGCTCTACCACGTATTAATTATGCAAATGACTTGCGGAACAAAATGAATGACGTTTATGAGCACGTCAGACAATCGGGCCAGCAAATGTCTGAAAAAATGAAAACCCGGTACGACCGCAAAATGAACAACAAAGGGTTCGACGAAGGTTCACTTGTGTGGTTGCACAATCCAGTCCGCAGCAAAGGGAAATCTCCTAAGCTGCAAGCTAAATGGGACGGCCGGTACCGGATTGTGACCAAGATCAACGATGTAACCAACCGGATAGAGAAAAGCGCAAGAGGGACTCTTAAGATCGTCCATGTGGATCGTCTGGCGCGTTATTATGGGGCCGATAATGCTCGGGACAAGCATGTCTTAGGAGGGGGCAGTGTAACGCGCTCAAGTCGACGGCACTAGCGCCATCTAGTCTCGAACTGAAGAACTAAACTTCTTGAAGTTGAAACACGAACTCTCGGTACCTTGCACGTGTTTACTTGAATATTCTGCATATTTCGCTGCTAATTTATATAATCGCTTCTAATATAGGCGCTGCAAGATGCGATCGGGGAAGTATTGAAGTTGGTGAGACAAGCGAAGCTTCGGAGCGGAATAAAGTTAATCAGTGTGATTAATTTTTAGTGTTTTTGACTTTAATTAGTGTAAAGTGAATTAAAGTGGTAACTTAGGTAATTCTATCGGCAATTTTTATTGTCACGAACCTCAAGGTCGTAACAGTACTTAAGACTGCATGTAATACATTTAAGCTATTTATTTCTTGATAAGTTCTTCAGAGCACGCGCCATATTTTTTTTCTCAAGGTTTTTGTACTTATCTTTGCGGAACAGGTGAGGTGAAATTAGCAAAAAGTTAATACGGTGACTTGCCATAGTTTATTTAAAAGGCGCTTAAATGCAATTGAATGTGGTGTGACGTAGATGCGGGGCGATCGCGGGTTGCCCTAGGTCATGGAGTTTTTGATTTACCGATGTTTTGTAAATACAAAATGCTATTACTCACGAACCCCTGCACCGATTTCGACGATCCAAACACTTATCACTTCTTTATAATAAGGACTATATTATGTACCAAAATTGTCAAATTACGTAAAGTTTAACTATACATTTAGATTAAAATGTCACGGATCAGCTCATAGATACTGTTATCGTACAACGCGCGGGTCCTGTATGATGTCGATGCCAATGCCAATCATCATCGTCATAGTCATCATCATCGTCATTATCATCATAATCATTATCATCATCGTTATCTTCATCGTCATAGTCATCAACATACACAACGTCAGTCATCCGTAATCACAAGCACACAAAAAAAAAAAAAGTCGTCATCGGCATCTTCATCATCATCGTAATCGTCATCATCATCATCATCACCATTGTCATCACCATTATCATTATCATCATCATTATCATAATCGTCACCGTCTATAAAATGCGATAAACTAATCGCCACCCAGTATACTTGCTTATATACTTGCTTATACACTGGCTTATATACTTGCTTATATACCTGCTAATATAATTGCTTATATACTTGCTTATATATTACTTGCTTATATACCTGCTTATATACTTGCTTATAAACTTTCTAATTTACTTGCTTATATACTTGCTTATTTACTTGCATATATACTTGCTTATATACTTGCTTATATAATTGCTTATGTACTTGCTTATATACTTGCTTATATACTTGCTTATTTTCTTGCTTATATACTTGCTTATATACTTGCTTATATACTTGTTATATCTTGCTTATTTACTTACATATATACTTGCTTATATACTGGCTTATATACTTGCTTATTTACTTGCTTATATACTAGTTTATATACTTGCTTATACACTTGCTTAAATACTTTCTTATTTACATGCTTATATACTTGCTTATTTACTTACATATATACTTGCTTATATACATGCTTATATATTTGCTTATGTACTTGCTTATACACTGGCTTATATACTTGCTTATATACTTGCTTATATACTTTTTAATTACTTACATGTATAAATGCTTGTATACTTGCTTATATACTTGCTTATGTACTTGCTTACATACTATCTTATATACTTGCTTATATACCTGCTAATATAATTGCTTATATACTTGCTTATTAACTTGCTTATGTAATTGCTTATTTATTTGCTTATGTACTAGCTCATATACTGCCTTTTTTTTGCTTACTACCTCCTTACTTGCTTATGCTGTACGCAATACCTGCTTATATACTTGCTTATATACTTTCTTATTTACATGCTTATATACTTGCTTATTTACTTACATATATACTTGCTTATATACATGCTTAATATGTGCTTATATACTTGCTTATATACTGGCCTATATACTTGCTTATTTACTTGCTTATATACATGCTTATATACTTGCATATATACCTGCTTATATACTTGCTTATATACTTGCTTATTTACTTGCTTATGTGGTTGCTTATATACTGGCTTATATACTTGCTTATATACTGGCTTATTTACATGCTTATATACTTGCTTATATACTTGCTTATATACTTGCTAATATACCTGCTTATATACTTGCTTAATTACTTGCTTATATAATTGCTTATTTACTTACATATATTCTTACTTATATACCTGCTTATATACTTGCTTATATACTTGCTTATTTACTTGCTTATGTAGTTGCTTATAAACTGGCTTATGTACTTGCTTATATACTGGCTTATTTACTTGCTTATATACTTGCTTATATACTTGCTTATATACTTGCTTATGTACTTGCTTATATACCTGCTTATATACTTGCTTATATACCTGCTTATATACATTCTAATATAATTTCTTATTTACTTGCTTATATACTTGCTTATGTTATTGCTTTTATACTTGCTTATATACTGGCTTATATACTTGCTTATTTACTTGCTTATATACTTGCTTATGTACTTGCTTATATACTTGCTTATATACTTGCTTATGTACTTGCTTATATACTTGCTTATATACTTGCTAATATACCTGCTTATATACTTGCTTAATTACTTGCTTATATAATTGCTTATTTACTTACATATATACTTACTTATATACCTGCTTATATACTTGCTTATATATATGCTTATTTACTTTCTTATGTACTTACTTATATACTTGTTTATTTACTTACATATAGGTAATATACCTGCTTATATACTTGCTTAATTACTTGCATATATAATTGCTTATTTACTTACATATATACTTGCTTATATACCTGCTTATATACTTGCTTATATATTTGCTTATTTACTTTCTTATGTACTTGCTTATATACCTGCTTATCTACTTGCTTAATTACTTGCTTATATACTTGCTTATTTACTTACATATATACTTGCTTATATATCTGCTTATATACTTGCTTATTTACTTTCTTATATACTTGCTTATATACTTGCTTATTTACTTGCTTATATACCTGCTTATGTACTTGCTTATATACTTGCTTATGTACTTGCTTATATACTTGCTTATATACCTGCTTATATACTTGGTTATATTCTTGCTTAATTACTTGCTTATATACTTGCTTATTTACTTACATATATAGTTGCTTATATACCTGTTTATATACTTGCTTATATACTGGCTAATTTACTTGCTTATATACTAGCTTATGTACTTGCTTATATACTTGCTTATATACTTGCTTATATACCGGCTTATATACTTGCTTATATAATAGGTTATTTACTTGCTCATGTACTTGCTTATATACTGGCTTATATACCCGCTTATATACTTGCTTATATACCTGCTTATATACTTGCTTATATACTTTCTTATTTACATGCTTATATACTTGCTTATTTACTTACATATATAATTGCTTATATACATGCTTATATATTTGATTATAAACTTGCTTATATACTGCCTTATATACTTGCCTTTTACTTGCTTATTTACTTGCTTATATACTTGCTTTTATACTGCCTTATATACTTGCCTATTTACTTGCTTATGTACTTGCTTATATACTTTCTTATTTACATGCTTATATACTTGCTTAATTACTTACATATATACATGCTTATATACATGCTTATATGTGCTTATATACTTGCTTATATACTGGCTTATAGTCTCGCTTATATACTTGCTTATATTCTTGCTTATATACTTGCATATATACCTGCTTATATACTTGCTTATATATTTGCTTATTTACTTGCTTATGTGCTTGCTTATATACTGGCTTATGTACTTGCTTATATACTGGCTTATTTACTTGCTTATATACTTGCTTTTATACTTGCTTATGTACTTGCTTATATACCTGCTTATATACTTGCTTATATACCTGCTTATATACATGCTAATATAATTTCTTATTTACTTGCTTATATATTTGCTTGTTATTGCCTTTATACTCGCTTATGTACTTGCTTATATACTGGCTTATATACTTGCTTATTTACTTGCTTATATACGTGCTTATGTACTTGCTTATATACTTGCTTATATACTTGCTTATGTACTCGCTAATATACTTGCTTATATACTTGCTAATATACCTGCTTATATACTTGCTTAATTACTTGCTTATATAATTGCTTATTTATTTACATATATACTTACTTATATACCTGCTTATATACTTGCTTATATACTTGCTTATTTACTTGCTTATGTAGTTGCTTATATACTGGCTTATGTACTTGCTTATATACTGGCTTATTTACTTGCTTATATACTTGCTTATATACTTGCTTATATACTTGCTTATGTACTTGCTTATATACCTGCTTATATACTTGCTTATATACCTGCTTATATACATGCTAATATAATTTCTTATTTACTTGCTTATGTTATTGCTTTTATACTTGCTTATGTACTTACTTATATACTGGCTTATATACTTGCTTATTTACTTGCTTATATACGTGCTTATGTACTTGCTTATATACTTGCTTATACACTTGCTTATGTACTTACTTATATACTTGCTTATATACTTGCTAATATACCTGCTTATATACTTGCTTAATTACTTGCTTATATAATTGCTTATTTACTTACATATATACTTGCTTATATACCTGCTTATATACTTGCTTATATATTTGCTTATTTACTTTCTTATGTACTTACTTATATACTTGCTTATTTACTTACATTAGGTAATATACCTGCTTATATACTTGCTTAATTACTGCCTTATATACTTGCCTATTATTTGCTTATGTACTTGCTTATATATTTGCTATATGCCGGCTTATATACTTGCTTATATACGCCTTATATACTTGCCTATTTACTTGCTTATATAATTGCTTATATACTTGCTTATATACATGCTTATATACTTGCTTATATATTTGCTTATTTACTTGCTTATATACTGGCTTATTTACTTGTTTATGTACTTGCTTATATACTTGCTCATATACATGCTTATATGCTTGCCTATATACCTGCTTATATACATGCATATATACTTTCTTATTTACTTGCTTATATACCTGCATATATACTTGCTTATATACTGGCTTATTTACTTGTTTATATACTTGCTTATATACTTGCTTATATACTTGCTTATATACTTGCTTATATACTTGCTTTATACTTGCTTATGTACTTGCTTATATACCTGTTTATATACTTGCTTATATACTTGCTTATATACTTGCTTATATACTTGCTTATATACTTGCTTATTACCGCTTATATACTTGCTTATATACTTGCTAATACACTGGCTTATATACTTGCTTATATACTTGCTTATGTACTTGCTTATTTATTTGTTTATGTACTAGCTTATATACTGCCTTTTACTTGCTTACATACATGTTTATATACTTGCTTATATACTTGCTTATATACCTGCTTATATACTTGCTTATATACTTTCTTATTTACACGCTTTCTTATTTACATTTACATGCTATGCATATACTTGCTTATTTACTTACATATATACGTGTTTATATACATGCTTATATACTTGCTTATGTACTTGCTTATATACTGGCTTATATACTTGCTTATTTACTTGCTTATATACTTGCTTATATACTTTCTTATATACTTGCCTATATACTTGCTGATATCCCATTTTATATACTTGCTTATATACCTGCTTATATACTTGCTTATATACTTGCTTATATACTTGTTAAATACTTGCTTATATACTTGCTTATTTACCTGCTTATTTACTTGCTTATATACTAGCTTATTTACTTACTTATATACTTGCTTATACACTTGTTTATATACTTGGTTATATACTTGCTGATATACCATTTTATATACTTGCTTATATACATTTTTATATACTTGCTTATATAAAGCCTTATGAACTTACCTATTTACTTGCTTATATACTTGCTTATATACTATAATATATACCTGCTTATATACTTGCTTATATACTTGCTTATTTACTTGCTTATGTAGTTGCTTATAAACTGGCTTATGTACTTGCTTATATACTGGCTTATTTACTTGCTTATATACTCGCTTATATACTTGCTTATATACTTGTTGATTACTTGCCTTATATACTTGCTTATATACCTGCTTATATACTTGCTTATATACTAGCTTATGAACTTGCCTATTTACTTGCTTATATACTTGCTTATATACTTGCTTATATACTTGCTTATATACTTGTTAATTACTTGCTTATATACTTGCTTATATACCTGCTTATTTACTTGCTTATATACTAGCTTATTAACTTACTTATATACTTGCTTATACACTTGCTTATATACTTGGTTATATACTTGCTGATATACCATTTTATATACTTGCTTATATACCTTTTTATATACTTGCTTATATACAGCCTTATGAACTTACCTATTTACTTGCTTATATACTTGCTTATATACTATAATATATACTGGCTTATGTACTTGCTTATATACTGGCTTATTTACTTGCTTATATACTTGCTTATACACGTGCTTATATACTTGCTTATATACTTGCTTATTTACTTTCTTATATACTTGTTTATATACTTGCTTATTGACGTATGTACTTGCTTATATACTTGCTTATATACTTGCTAATATACCTGCTCATATACTTGCTTATGTTTTTGCTTATATACTTGCTTATGTACTTACTTATATACTGGCTTATATACTTGTTTATTTACTTGCCTGTATACTCGCTTATGTACTTGCTTATATACTTGCTTATGTACTTGCTTATACACTTGCTTATACACTTGCTTATATACTTGCGTATATACTTGACCATAACTTAAACCTTCTATATACCATTTTATATACTTGCTTATATACCTGTTTATATACTTGCTTATATACAGCCTTATGAACTCGCCTATTTACTTGCTTATATTCTTGCTTATATACTTATATATACTGCTTATATACTTGCTTATATACTTGCTTAACTGCTTATATACTTGCTTATGTTGTTGCTTTTATACTTGCTTATGTACTTACTTATATACTGGCTTATATACTTGCTTATGTACTTGCTTAATTACTTGCTTATATAATTGCTTATTTACTTACATATATAATTACTTATATACCTGCTTATATACTTGCTTATGTTTTTGCTTTTATACTTGCTTATGTACTTACTTATATACTGGCTTATATATTTGCTTATTTACTTGCTTATATACTTGCTTATGTACTTGCTTATATACTTGCTTATGTACTTGCTTATATACTTGCTTATATACTTGCTTATATACTTGCTTAATTACTTGCTTATATAATTGCTTATTTACTTACATATATACTTACTTATATACCTGCTTATATACTTGCTTATATATATGCTTATTTACTTTCTTATGTACTTACTTATATACTTGCTTAATTACTTGCTTATATACTTGCTTATATTCATATATAATTACTTATATACCTGCTTATATACTTGCTTATATATTTGCTTATTACTTGCTTATGTACTTGCTTATTTACTTGCTTATATACACGCTTATATACTTGTTTATATACTTGCTTATTTACTTATGTACTTGCTTATATACTTGCTTATACACTTTCTAATATACCTGCTTATATATTTGCTTAATTACTTGCTTATATAATTGCTTATTTACTTACAATATAAACTTACTTATATACCTGCTTATATACTTGCTTATATATTTGCTTATTTACTTTCTTATGTACTTGCTTATATACTTGCTTATCATACTTGCTTATATACTTGCTTAATTACTTGCTTATATACTTGCTTATTTACTTACATATATACTTGCTTATATATCTGCTTATATACTTGCTTATTTACTTTCTTATATACTTGCTTATATACCGGCTTATATACTTGCTTATATACTAGCTTATGTACTTGCTTATATACTTGCTTCTGTACTTGCTTATATACTTGCTTATTTACTTGCTTATGTAGTTGCTTATATACTGGCTTATTTACTTTCTTATATACTTGCTTATTTACTTACATATATACTTGCTTATATACTTGCTTATTTACTTACATATATACTTGCTTATATATCTGCTTATGTACTTGCTTATATACTTTCTTATTTACTTTCTTATATACTTGCTTATATACTTGCTTATATACTTGCATATAGACTTACTTATATACTTGCTTATATACCTGCTTATATACTTGCTTATATACCTGCTTATATACTTGCTTATATACTTTCTTATTTACTTGCTTATATACTTGCTTTTGTTCTTGCTTATATACTTGCTTATTTACTTGCTTATGTACTTGCATATATACTGGCTTATTTACTTTCTTATATACTTGCTTATTTACTTACATATAGACTTGCTTATATACTTGCTTATTTACTTACATATATACTTGCTTATGTATCTGCTTTTATACTTGCTTATATACTTGCTTATTTACTTTCTTATATACTTGCTTATATACTTTCTTATTTACTTGCATATAGACTTACTTATATACTTGCTTATATACCTGCTTATATACTTGCTTATATACTTGCTTATATACTTGCTTATTTACTTTCTTATATACTTGCTTATATACTTGCTTATGTACTTACATATATACCTCCTTTTATACTTGCTTATTTACTTTCTTATTTACTTGCTTATATACTTGCTTATTTACTTACATATATACCTTCTTATATACTTGCTTATATACTTGCTTATATACTTGCTTATATACCTGCTTATATACTTGCTTATATACTTGCTTATATACTTGCTTATATACTTGCTTATTTACTTACATATATACTTGCTTATATACTTGCTTATATACTTGCTTATATACCTGCTTATATACTTGCTTATGTACCTGCTCATATACTCGCTTATATACTTTCTTATTTACTCGCCTTTATACCTGCTTATATACTTGCTTATATACTTGGTTTTATACTTGCTTCTATACTTGCTTATTTACTTACATATATACTTGCTTATATACATGCTTATAAAGTTGCTTATGTGCTTCCTTATGTACTGGCTTAATAACTTGCTTATTTACTTGCTTCTATACTTGCTTATAAACTTGCTTATATACTTGCTTATATTCTTGCTTATTTACTTACATATATACTTGCTTATATACTGGCTTATATATTTGCTTATATACTGGCTTATTTACATGTTTATATACCTGCTTATATACTTGCTTATGTACTTGCTTATTTACTTGCTTATATACCTGCTTATATATTTGCTTATATACTTGCTTATGTACTTGCTTATTTGCTTGCTTATGTACTTGCTTTTATACTTGCTTATTTTTTTGCTTATATACTTGCTTATATACTTTCTTATATACTTTCTTATATACTTGCTTATTTACTTGTTTATATACTTGCTCATATACTTGCTTATATACTTGCTTATATACTTGCTTATATACTTGCTTATATACTTGCTTATTTACTTAGTTATTATGGGGCCGATAATGCTCGGGACGAGCATGTCTTAGGAGGGGCCAGTGTTGCGCGGCTACTTTGACATCTGGCACTAGCACCATGTAGTGTCGGGTAACAGAGCGAGGAGAGAGCTTTCCAGAAAATGACATCACTAGTCTTTCAACCGACAGCGCCATCTGTTTTCGAAACGAAGAACTAAGCTTCTAGAAGCCCGACACTCGAACTTTCGATGCTTAGTCGATTGGCGCGCGTATTTACTTGAATGTTCTGGATTTTTCGGTGCTAAGGTGTATTTATAGGCGCTGCAATGTGCAATCGGGGAAGTATTGAATTTGGAGAGACAAGCGAAGCTTCGGAGCGAAATAAAGTGAATCAGTGTGATTAATTATTGGTGTTTTAAGTTATAATTTGTGTAAAGAAAATTAAAGTGTTAATTTAGGTAATTCCATCGGCAGTTTTTATTGTCACTAACCTCAAGCTCGTAACAATATTTTAAAATAAAGAAATATTTCATTTGGTAACTAGCATTGATCTGTATCAATGTTATTCGTAAGGAATATTTATGCTTATTAACATTGGACTTTAAGCTCGTATGTGAAAATCACTTAATAAAAATAATTATTTACAAATATAGTATTAAACTAATTCTAATACTAAAAACCTTAAAAATATATATTATAATAACTAAATTAAATTATTAAAAAAGAGGTCCTTTAGGCAAGGTTCCGAAGATACTGGCAGCGTTTCCGCGTTGAATAGCTAGACTAATTATTTGTCCGAGGTAACTGCCAGCTCTTCGGTCACCTGTGACGTCGATTAACCTTTTTGCTATTTCCTTAAAAAGGCTTATAGCGCTAGGACCCCACGGACCAAGGGTCTCGACACCGAAAGGGACAAAAATATATTCGGAGCCTAGACCCCTGTATTTGCAAACTTTAGCCTTTTCTGCCGCTTCACAAGCCGCACCAGCTCTGTTGTTGGTTCCACGTAGATGGAAAGGGGCCAGCGTGTCTGAACAGGTTGCATTCCATACCAGCACCCGGCCCATCCTCCATGGAATCAAACTCATACCGTCCGGTCTCTTGCCATCGTCTCTTGCAATACCAGACGGCTCAAGTAGACTTGGCACGTTGACGGTGGCAAGAGACCGGCGTATGATATCGTTAAGAGCTGCATGTCTCGAGAAGCGACCTGCACTTTTTTGGCATGATAGCCCGTGATATCCTAGCTTGTCGACGTCACTGCCACACGGACATTTATGATGAGCGCAGACCGGAACCCCAAGCCGTAGACAGGTTGCGATTCGGAGCGTGTCAGGCTCAAGAAATGTTCCTGTATTTGACGAAGGATACGCGTGAAGCCAGTAGCCGGCCTCATGCGTACCCACGGCCAAAAGCCTAGCACGCGCCGAACCTGTACTAAAGCTCAAAAGATTGTCATAAGTCAATTTGCAGTTTATGTCGTCCCAGCTCCTCTGTGAATTTAGAGGAAATTGAAAATTTTGACCAGGGCATGCAATTAAGAAAGCGTTTCTAGCTTCTTCCAGGCCAGCAATCTCAAAGTTTGAAGGGGATGCCCTTAAAATTTTACTTATGAGATTTGCTGAACTATAGACAGAAAAATCACTTTGTATAAATGTTGCAAACGATGCCGAATTAACGTTTGCTGATATAGCAGCGGTACGTCATCTGGCGCCGGTCTGTCGATGTAACATGAGATGACAGTGTTTTACAGGTAAACGATGTACTTATTAAATTAAGATCCATTATAAATCAAATCAAATCAAATCTTTTTATTTTCAGACAATATAGGTCCATAGGGGTTAGTAATTAATTTTAATAGTAAGGGGGTTAGTAGTAATATATCTTTGTTAAAAATTAATGCTTTTTGAAGAATGAAACTAACAATTTTCAAATCTTAAACTGAATTTTATACTATACGTAATATCTCTAGATAGAATACAGTCTGGAATAACACACAGGCGTTTGTTGTAAAAGCGTATATATTGCCTACCCATAAATTAATTACTAATTCTATAAAGTCTAAAAACTGGTATTACAAGCTCATGTTTGTTCTTAGTGTTTAAAATGAACATATTTTTTCCTATGAAAGCTATTTATGTTTTATGTACATACATTACATTTTCATATACAACATGTAACATAATTAACGCACTTTGAGAAAGTAGTTTGCTCAGAATCGTTTACTGAATCGATTCCTATCATTTTTAATATAGGTAATAATTAAAACTACATAAATTACAGTCACACTGAATCTGTACAGTCAAAACAAACTGAAATAGACCGTAACTTAAGGCCATTTCAGTTTTTCAGACTTTTAAGAGTGCAGTTTTATTGTCAACGGGAAAGCAAGCCATATTATTTATGAATTTGCACCTAATGTACCACCTGACTATCGAATAATTGAAATACCTAGAAACTTGATTTATTTTCCTATTAACCAAAGTTCCATAAGTGCTATCAATATAAAGTTATTGAACGCTTAGAATAAAGAGATAAATTAACGAGGTGAAGAAGTACAACTGTATTTACATTTCCAAAAAAAAATATGATAAATTTAAATAAAAGCCCGTCTACTTCGTGTATCCAAGCCAGTTTTAAAAGAACATCTCATAAAGGCACACCTCTTCAGCTAAAAAAGAAGCTTACCAAGTCTAACAAAGAATTTCTTAAGCTAGTTGGCTTGATAAAATGAATATTTTAAACGTATCTCAACAAACATTATACGATAACAGCATTGAAAGTTTTGAGTATCATTCATACAAACCATATGTAACTAGTTTTAACAAGAATGACGACATACGTATTCCTATTAATCAGCAAGACCTGTACGTACTACCTTCACTCTGTAGTTTATATATCGAGGGAAAGGTGAACGTTTACAACAGCACTACAAAAGAAAAGGTATCAAACGTACATTTTGTCAATAACCCTATGCTATTTCTTTTTCAAGACATACGGTATGAACTTAATGGAGTAGAAATAGATAAAATTAAGAATGCTGGTGTCACTACTGCAATAAAATCTTACCTATCCTTAAATGAAAATGAATCCAAATGTGCTCGAGTTTGGGGCTGATCAACTGGCGGAACAAGCAATACTAGCGGTATAGCGTTTTATGAGTCTATACCATTGAACAAGATATTAGGATTAGCAGAAGATTATGAAAAAATTATAATTAATTGTAAACATGAGTTAGTATTATTACGAAGCAATACAAATCTTAATGCGATCAAGTTATTTACAGGTGAAGTTGTAGAAGCTGTTATAATAAATAAAATTGTTTGGCGACTTCCACACATCAAAGTATCAGATCGTGAAAGAATCAGCCTATTAAAACATTTAGAGAAAGATAGAGTTATTCCATTGACATTCCGTTCCTGGGACTTATATGAATATCCATTGCTACCCAAAACACGTAAACATACTTGGTCTATAAAAACTTCATCGCAAATAGAGAAACCACGATTTGTGATCATTGCCTTACAAACCAACCGTACACATAAAGCAAAATTATCAATGGCAGAGTTTGATCATTGTCACGTACGAGATGTAAGAGTCTTTTTAAATTCATCATATTATCCTTATGAGGGGCTGAATGTCAGTTTTTCAGAAGATAAGTTTACTTTATTATACGATCAGTATGCGAGATTTCAACAGTCGTATCATGGACGCCGGTCAGAGCCGTTAATGGGTTTAAAGAAGTTCAGAGACGTGGCTCCATTATTTGTAATTGATTGTTCAAGACAACACGAAACTTTAAAAGGTTCGATCGATGTGAGAGTTGAAATCGAAACAGACCAAGAAATACCAGATCAGACAACCGCTTATTGCTTGATATTAAACTACTGTATATTGGAATGCAAACCACTGAGTAATATCGTTAAGAAAATATCATGAATAGCAATACAATATTCGTCGATCTTCAAGGCTTCAAAAATAGAAAAAATGAATTTATAGTAAAGGAGTTTGCTATAGAGATATATTAGAGTACACCAATATATTCCTAATTAAACCTCCTTACCCATTCACTTCACTATCTCTTGAAGAGAAAAAACAAATTGGCTGGATTGAAGCAAAGAGGGTATCGATGGAGTGAGGGCTTTGTTGATTATAGAGAGTTTCACAGAATTATAAAGACATATTTGAAAGATAAAAAGATTTTTTTAAAAGGGTGTGAAAAAATTAAATGGGTGCAAGATATTTGTGATGAAAATAATACTATCGTAGATATAAGTTGCTTAGGAGCTCCCAATTTAAATACTCTTTGTGAACTTTATTGTAAAGATACTTTACTGTATAACTGTTTTACTCATAAGAAAATATGTGCGTTAAAAATGTTTTATGTATTAAGAAATACTGTTTTGAAAACAAAATGATTGTTTGATTTCCAATAAAATATATGTAAATAAACACTTCATCTTTTAATTTAAACTACATTTGTGTTCGAGAAGAAGAAAAAATATAGTTTCAGAACGCTAACGATTAGTACTTATTATTAAAGTAACTGTTTTTTTGTACTACCTTGCATTTTTAACGATGAAATAGATTAAGCCTTCATATTTTGTTATTATATTATTGAACCATTTGTATTTGAGATTCCGAATGAAATGGTATTAGAAATGGAGCAAACATAAAAAAAGCGGTTCGAGAATTAGATTTTTAAAATTCAGACCTCTAATGGAGAGAATTGGGGCCTTTAGCGGCATGTAGCTCGAGCGAAGCGAGAGCAAGTGACGCAGAAGCTCCAATTCTCACCTACTCCCCCCTGTCCTTGAGAATTGTAGAATTTATAGCGGCGCTGACGTTGGTGAGTAGTGACTGCGAAGTTAGCTGTTAATGAGTATAAGTAGATGGTCACCGCGGCATTGGTGAGAAAATTTTCATGCTCTGTAATTTTGTAATTTTTGACAAAAAGAAACATTAAAATGGAGAAATATTTTATTGTGTGTGGATGTGTAAGTTGTTTAGTATCTGATCGGAAAAATAGACTGAAAATGACTTTTATAACCCGCTTGTATTGAGAGAACTTAGCGATCGCAGCGCCGCACTTACGGTGTCCATATTTCAGGGACACTATTTTCTACGGCGATCATTCTCCCGTTCTCTAACCTTCATGTATTCTCTTATGGGAGATTGTCCTCCTTACATCCATACTCCATGCTTTACAGCATGGAGCATGGAGTATAGAAGTAAGGAGGACAGTATCCCATAGGAGAATAGTAGAAAATGTGTCCATCTGTAAGCAGTAAATAACAGTTCGAAAATTCTCCACAACAGCGCTCCAGTAGCTACAGGGTATGATAAATCACTGTAAAATACGTTGTGAGTGATTTTGTAAATACAAATATTGAAAGCAATAAAATAATTAAAAATAATTATGGTGAAAGTCTGTGCAATAAAAAAGTTATAAAAAGTTCTTTAAAATTTAGACTGTAGCTACAGTGGCGCCACCCTTATTTAACGCGTTCCTACGGACACTTTTTTATATAGAGTCTGTACTCCTTATCTCTACACTCCATACTGTAAAGTGTGAACTATGGAGTGTAGAAGTAAGGAGTACCAACTCTCATAGTAGAATAGTTGAAAAAGTGGCCATCTGTAAGCAGTAAATAACAGTTCAAAAACTCTCCACAGCAGCGCTGGAGTAGCTACTGGTATGAAATGAACTTAGCAGTTGTCGACGGTTTAAGTGTGCTACTGTGCTGTACTGTACTGTGCGACTGCTAAACTGCTCAGTAGCTCTAAAATTTAAAATAATTTTATTTAGTAAATATAACCTAGAAAAAGTCGTCTATCCCACTAATATTTTTCGGCACGTTCTTTAAAATTTACCCCGTAGCTATAGTGGCGCCAACGGTTATATTTAACGGTTTTCTATGGACACTTTTTAATACACAGTCTGTATTCCTTACTTCTACATTCCATAGCGTAGACAGAGAATCCTATAGCATTCTCTGTCTACGTTCCATAGTGTGAACCATGGAGGTTAGAGAGTGTGTACATTAGTACTCTTATTAGTTTGTGGTGTGAACCATAGATAAATAAACATATGTAGCAAACTAGTGTGAACTAGGGATGTCAATTCTCTCCGAAAAATATCGCTTTTTGAATCGGTTCGAATCGAAATCTGATGAATCGATTCACAAAAAATCTGGGTCTCAAAAATCTATCTCTTTTCGATTTGATTTCAGATCCGTACAAAGTACAGATTATAAACATAACTTATTTTTTACTTCTTTAACACACTAAGAAGAGGCGAAAGATACTGAACACACTGAAGTTTTGCTAGTTTTTAAATAGAAAAACTGTTATTTTTTTTACGAGATTGAGTACATTTAACTAATTGTAAATAATTTCATAGTTCTAATGAAAACAGAAAAAGATTCGATCTCGATTTTCCAGGCTGAAATATCGATGCACTGGATCGATTCAGTATCATAAATCGATTAAAAAAAACAATATTTATGGCTTGATAAATCGGGTCTTCGATTACTCGATCTTAGATCAACATGTTATAGATTATAGTGTGAACCGTTAACAAGAGAGTAAATTAGGGATAATAGATGTTGCAGAAACATCGACGATGACATTGATGTTGGTATCGACTGCTTAACATCTATGCTCGATGTTTATCGTGCTCAAAATATCGATGTTGGCCATTGTCGATGTTTTTACACATGTACCTATTTAATTGGTTAGAAATAAAAAAGTATTCATGTTGTTAATGGTTTATGGAAATAAAAGTAATTAATAAAAAATAGTGTCACTAATTTAAGAAATGGGAAGAAGTTAACAAATATCTAGTTCATTTGTTATGTAGTCTAATATTTCTTGCCAATCATGATTAATGTTGCTATTTTGATTTTTAAATGTTCTATACATAATACTACAAATTACTAAGGGACCTAATTTACGACTAGGACATAGTTTTTATATCAACGAACTCTATCGCGAAAGAAAAATATGATTATGGAGAAGAAATTAAAAAACCACACAAAAAATATAATAAACTTTTCCGTCACCTTTGTACACATTTTTTAATCAAGCATCGCAAGCAGAAAGTATCCAAAGCCATTTATAAAATGCACTGTCGAACGCACTATGCAGTGAAATTGCATGCAGCGCACCACAAAATCAAACCGAAAACAAAAAAAAATCTAAACAGAAAAATTGATATGAATTTCGCGGGTTCGCGCGCTTTACAAGTTCCTATTAATTGATTATAGGTTCATTGACATTGATGTTTCGATGTTTGATATGTGGCAACATCGATGTTAAAACATCAATGTTATAATTTTTAATATCGATGATGAAAATTCGTTAGGTATCATCCTTTCTCACTCGAGGCCACGCCGATCATTAGTCTATAGGTTTCTCTGTCTACGAGTCTAGTATATATTATGCAGTAATCTATGGTGTAAATGTAAAGACGTCACGTCAGTTTCTCAGTTCTCTATCTAGTCTTTCTGTATATATTACTCTACTCTATGATCTTGTCTGTGATTGTGATGTAAAGTTGTAAATGTAAAGTGACAGATGCTAAGCGGAACGCTCATATTGTGTTTTATTTGTTTGATTTCGGCGTATCGATGTAAATTTTTTGTGGAAAAAGTTTTTGACATCTTGAACATGTAATTTCAAAGTCCTTTTAAAGTGTTTATTGTACTTATTTTCTTTTATTTAAAATGATTGTATCATTGTCGGCGTCTTATTGTAGGTTATAAACTAAATACAATTCGTCATCAATTTACATTTTTCTGTTATGACAAAACTTTCATCAGACTTGTAGTACAGTTACAATTATTGAGTGTTTTAATAGTGTATGGTTATCTCTAAGAAATCTCAAATACACGATGGGGCTGATTCTGTCAAAATTTCGAGTAAGTATTTTGATCCAGTTTTGCCTTTATTTTGTAACGTTGCCAAAACTATTTCAATGGATCATGTTCCCAGAGTTCATTTGGCGCGAATTCAAATTACTATTAGTACTTATCGAGATGTAATAAATTGTTTATAGAAATATAGAGAATAAAACCCTCTCATGAAATTAGCTTCACTATAGCTTTAACCTTTTCTTTAAAAGGAGGAAGTTAACAATAGTACTGTAATTTCTTTAACATATATAAAATTATCTTAGTATTTTATTCTGTTATTTTTATCTAAGGAATCTAGCTATATAGATCTGCCAATAGTTTAATTGAAGATTATCTATTTTTTTTTAATTATCCATTTACACGCAGCTTATTTTAAGAGGCTTTTAGGACAATATTATCTTATTCAGGTTTATCAAATAATAATTAAGAATTTTTATTATATTACGGGTCCTTCCATTGGGAGTTTTATAACTTACTAAATATTGAAATTGTCTCAAATTTTTTATACATGGAATAGAAGGTTAAAATATTACATACAACAGATATCCAGCTACAGTCTGGTTTCCGGCTTATCCAGGCAAATTTTTAGTATTTGATATCTAAATGGCTGAACCAGAACTAGATACTTAATTATTTGTATAAAATATAGCTTTTAAAATACAGTTTTTTCAACAGACTTCAAAAAAGAGGAGGTTCTTAACTTGGCTGTATTTTTCTTAATACACATTAATAATTTAATATAATTTTTTAATACCATAATACATGTTACCTCAAAACATTTTTTTCTACGAGAACTAATTTTGATAATTCATATTTCATTTAAAAGCTGGTGCTTCTCTTGTGATCCTATATAAATTTGATCAAGATCAGGCCAGTAGTTTTTGAGTTATCCCTAATAATGCATGGATGATGTTCTCATTTTATTTATATTGAAGTTGGTTGTGCAAAATTTTTAGTTTTAACACTTGTTTATAACTTATGCCATGTAAAAAAAATCATGACAGGAAATTATGAATTTAATATTTAAGTTTTTGTTTGTTTATTCAGCCTGCACCAGTCGCCTATAACCATATCTCTATATTTAAGTTTTTGTTTGTTTATTCAGTCTGCACCAGTCGCCTATAACCATATCTCTATATTTAAGTTTTTGTTTGTTTATTCAGTCTGCACCAGTCGCCTATAACCATATCTCTATATTTAAGTTTTTGTTTGTTTATTCAGTCTGCACCAGTCGCCTATAACCATATCTCTATATTTAAGTTTTTGTTTGTTTATTCAGTCTGCACCAGTCGCCTATAACCATATCTCTATATTTAAGTTTTTGTTTGTTTATTCAGTCTGCACCAGTCGCCTATAACCATATCTCTATATTTAAGTTTTTGTTTGTTTATTCAGTCTGCACCAGTCGCCTATAACCATATCTCTATATTTAAGTTTTTGTTTGTTTATTCAGTCTGCACCAGTCGCCTATAACCATATCTCTATATTTAAGTTTTTGTTTGTTTATTCAGTGTGCACCAGTCGCCTATAACCATATCTCTATACTTACACAGATGGTTTCCTAGTTAGATAAAGAGTCCCACAATTGTACCTCATCTGATCATCTCTATATATTTTTTATTTGCCAGTTGTTTTTTCTCAGTATATTCTTATTTTTTTTTTTTTATAGAATAGGCTGACAAACGAGCACACAGTCCACCTGATGGTAAGTGGTTGCTGCGGCCCATAGACATCTACATCTATCTTCCATTACAAATCAAAATGCAGATGCGTTGTCACCCATGAGGACTGAGATGGAATGCCTCATTTTCAGTAAAAAGGGTCTCCGGTTCTCTACACTCACCATACGAAATACAGCAGCATTAAGCTACTATTTCACGCTGGTATTCTGTGAGAGCGTGGTCCTTCCCCGGTCGAGCCGACCCATTCGTGCTACAACTATACTACTAATATAACTGCAGCATGACTCTACCACGTAGAAAACCTATGCCTACCATCTATGCTTATTGTTTATCCTATGTGTTGTTTCACTGCCAACATTTGACTCCTTTGTTAAATATCGACCCTAGGTTATCTGGGTCTATATAAAATAGACAGAGTTTTAGGACTTATTGATGTTTTAGGACTTCATCGTCTTGTGCTTTTTTAAAGTACAGTATTCTATTTGCAATAGTGACAACTAAGGAAAAAGGTAAACAAACATAAACAATGATTGACTCTGACTTAAAACTTTATTGCTAACTCCAGCTTTACTTTGTATTGTCACAAAGTATTCAGGAATTTCTTATAAATATTGTATTTATAAATGCGAGCATTGCTTAATATGCACACTACGAAAGGTTTTATCAAATCTTTGCAATTATGTCTAAACTATCATTAACTAATGTTACTAAATAACTATCCTTACATAAAAATACTATTAGTTTATGGATGTTGATTTGTATTATGTAAATTTATATTTGTTTTTGTGGTTATTGATGTCAATGAATTTGTGATCTGCTTGATGGTATCGTAATTCATGCTCTTACTAACATTGCATTTAATTATTTTGTATAATCTGTTATGAGAGTTACATTTGAAAATGTAATAAACAATAATTGTTATATAATTATTATAATATACCTGCTTATTCCTTCATTGTAAAATATTCACATGTTCTTAGAAGTCTTATCCTGCTCTATGGCTAAAGACTAAATTTATGAGGTCTTAGAATGACTTCATTTGCATTTATTTTATGTATTGTTCTAGTTGTATTCCATTTTTTGAGCCGTTGTTGAGCCGTGGTAACTCAGATGGTTAGCGCTCGCTGTAAATTTCACAATACGCGAGCAAACTGGGTTCGATCCCCGCCGGCACCAATGAAATTGTTAATTGCAATTTTAAGTACTGATTTACCACGTGCTCGGCGGTGAAGGAAAACATCGTGAAGAAACCTGCATGTCTGAGAAATAAGAAAAAAAATATTTCGAAGACATGTGAAGTTCGCCAACACGCACTGGGGCAGCGCGGCGGACATTTCCTTGCCCTAAAACCCTCTCAGAAATGAGAGGAGGTCTGTGCCCAGCAGTGGGACGTATATAGGCTGTAACTTTACTTTACTCTACTCTAGTTGTATTCTAAATAGTTTAATGGCTGGCTTGGGAACATTTCATTTTCTAGTACCTAGCTACTAGCTATAATAGCTATAATACTCAGACCAGTTGTTGAACTTGCGTTTTCTTGTTAATATGTGATTTTCAACATTTTATTTATTGTTTTTTTTTTTTCATAAATAATAGTCTTATTTCTCTTGTGGCATAGTAAACACAAGTAGACCCACAGACTTGAAATGGTTATTTGTAAAACTATACAACTTAATATAAGATAAACTTCAGTGTAAAAAAAAAACATTTATCTGATGATACTTCAACCTTCATCAATGTCTGAATAAATGGCTATTATTATTATTATGGGGTATCTATATAATTTTCTCATCTGGTTGGGTTCCATAAATATATAATTGTGAACGAAAATGATAAATATACATAAATAACAATAAAATAAATACATAAATAACTAAAAGCCCAACCAGATGGAAGCCCTCGGCAGGGGAGACCAGACGGCCGAGGGTTAGGGGGAAAGGGAAAGAAACCGACGGACAATGCGGGCAGTATTGAGGAGCACCGCTTTCTGCATTTGAGTCCGGAGCAGTCCGTCACAGAGTCCCAGTCGCCTCAGATGACCCGAGAGGCTGACTGGGATTAGCCCGTTTGCAGAAATGAATACAGGTATAATTTCGGTGGACAGCCCACCCCGCATGTCGGTCACCTCGTGAGCCAGGTCCAGATATTTTGTTCGCTTATCTGTTTCGGATTTCACGAGGTTCTCGTCATACGGAATGGTAATGTCGACCAAAAATATCCTTGACTGTGCCCGGTCCATCAGCACAATATCAGGCTTATTCGCAAGAATAGTCCTGTCTGTGATGATGGCGTGGTCCTAGTAGAGCCTGGCGCGGTCATTTTCTAGCACGGCTTCCGGCAAGTACTTGTAATACGGCAATTTCCGGTCCACGAGACCGTATTTCAGAGCGAGCTTCTGGTGTAGAATTCTGGCTACTAGGTTGTGCCTGTGCAAGTACTCAGCAAGCACGACAGACGTCGACGGTGCCATTCTTTAGGATGTATGTCCGATAGTTGTTGGTCTTAATAACCTGATCGGTCTCCCGATCGGAAATGCTATGCATTGCTGGGTCCTGCCATTGCTCGTTGGCTAAGGATAGAGGGGTAAGCCCTTTATCACAACAAATGACGTCCCTATAGAATGGATCATCCGATCTCGCCAGGAAGTAAGTAATGACGGAGGCTGCACACTTTGAGATTATGCATGGTGAGCGCGCTCAGGAAGCCACGCCCACCATGCTTTCGCGGCAAGTGCAGCCTCATTACCGACGATCTCGGATGATGCATCCTATGGGACGTTATTGTAGTGCGGACTTTTCTATCCAGGGCGTTAAGTTCAGTCTGACTCCACCTGAGTATGCCAAAGGTATACATGAGGACAGGCATGACCCAGCCATTATATGCTTGTGTCTTATTCACATCGGACAAAAGGCTGTTAAGCACTTTGGTCAAGCGTGCATAAAACACGTCGCAAACTGACTGTTTCATACCAGCCTCATCGATACCGATGTTTGTGACATACCCAGGTATCGGTATGTAGCCTCGGAAATGGTCCTTAAGTTGACGGGCATAGATAAGTCTATGCCCTCAGAGTTAGCAACCCTTCCCCTTTCAACATGGAGGACCGCACACTTATCCGTCCTCCGCTCTATTCTAATAGAATTGCTAAATTCACAAGTGATGTTTAGCAATTCCATAAGATGGGAGCGACTGGAGGCGAATAATTTGAGGTCATCCATATAGAAAAGGTGGGTCACTTTTGTACTTCCTTTTCGAAGCTGAAATCCCCTCCCGTAGCCCTCCAGTAAGGTACTGAGAGGGTTCAAAGAGAGGCAGAACCAGATTGGACTCAGACAGTCGCCCTGGAATATACCCCTTCTTATCCTTATGCTGCTTTCCGCAGCCGTCATCCACTCGCCTAGATGACAGAGGATTGTACTCCACTGCCCCATACACTGCTCGAGGAAGTCTCGCACTGTACAGTCAATCTTGTACAGCTCGAGGACGCTCTTTAGCCATGTATGGGGCACCGAATCAAATGCCTTTCTGTAATCTATCAAGGCGGCGGAAAAGTTCCGACGGTTGCGTTTCACCACTTTGCCAATGACTTATATTATTATTATTATTATTATTACTGCTTATCCTACCATATTGTGATGGTGTAAGAATATCCACTACCACATATCATCCTGTCGGTGTCGTAAGAGGCAACAGAGGAAAACGACTTAGGAATGGTCAGAAACATCTTCCTGATAATTACTAAAAATAAAAATTGGTCGACCCTGCAGACCATCCCTAGAATTACCCGCTAATTTCAAATGCAAAGTGTTCCAAATTTTACCAAATTGTACTGCAAAATCTCGAAGTTATGTTAAAAAAATGTTATTTTCAAATTTTTTCTCCTTCAATATCTCACGAACGAATGAACCCATTTTTATTTTCTAAACGGCATTCGACGTCATTTTTTGAGGTTAAGAGCTGATTAGTTTTTGAAATCGATTGGTAAAGCCGTTTAAAAATTATTCCGAAAAAACCGTTTTTCAAAATTATTATTTTTGAGATTTTTCAAAATATACTTGTCCGACTCAGTTCATATTATTACCAAATCTATTCCACATTGAGATCTTTAGAACGGCGCAAACCGCATCTCAATCGATCAAGACGTTCAAAAGTTATGAATTGTTTACATACTTGCACACACACACACACACACACACACACACACGCACGCACGCACGCACGCACGCACGCACGCACGCACGCACGCACGCACGCGCACGCACGCACGCGCGCGCGCACACACACACACACACACACACACACACGCACGCACACACACACACACACACACACACACACACGCTGATTATTTTGATTACTTAAATCAATAAATTAAAAAAAAATATTTTAAGATTCTGACAATTTACTACCGTCGCGGGCGCTACGCAATTTTAGACCTTATGACGGCATATTCAAGTTTTTATAGAAAATGTGTATACACTCGGATCAGTACGGCGATAGCCTAAAGCCATTTTTTCGATGTGTCGTCTTAAAGGCTGAAGTAACCTTCCGAAGATCAACGCTGAATTCATTCTTTATCAAAAAAGCAGCAACACATGCTACACTTCATACATCCATGGTAGATAACTCATCACGAAAATTGCGATAACGTAAACCACAATGCACGCCGTACTTGTTTCCATGCTTACGAATCTATAGTTCATAAAAGATAGCTTGATCTCTGCGACAGCTGTCAGTAAAATCACGCCTATGAAGTCCTGAATTTCTTAGTAGTACAGACAGTACCTGTCAATTCATACTTTATATGAATGGCATACTTTATGGGCATGCCGACCTAATTAGTGCATGCCCATAAAGTATGACATTGTCTGTACTATTAAGAAATTCAGGACTTCATAGGCGTGATTTTTACTGACAGCTGTCGCAGAGATCAAGCTATCTTTTATGAACCATAAAGCCTTGTACGAACTAAGCGTTCCAGTGTACGTCGCTTACGCGTGCACGGGCGCGCTTATCCGTCCATGTACGGACAGACGTGCTCATTACTAGCACGAAAGTATGCTTATATTGAGCAAGTGCTCATTAGTAGCACGTGAGTCGCAACATTGCTAGTAATGAGCTTGCTTATTAAATATCGTATTTTGATCATGATGTTGACGCTTGAGGAAATTATATGCTCTGAAAATAGAAGCGTATACATGAAATATTCAATTTAAAATACTTTACATTAATCGAGATAAAAATATCGTAATTTAATCTCCGGAAAAAACTGACTTTCGAGTTCTTTTAAGGTACGGACAGACGCCGTGGTAAGAGCTGTGGTAGCTCAGATGGTTAACGCCCGCTGTAAATATAACAGAACACGAGTAACCCGGGTTCGATCCCCGTCGGCACCAAAGAAATTGTTAAGGTACGGATAGACGTGCTCATTACTAGCACGAAACATGCTTTTATTGAGCAAGTGCTCAATAGTAGCACATGTGTCGCAACATTGCGTGTAATGAGAATGCTTATTTTAAATATGCCTAAAACTCAACCGACATTTGATTTTCGAGCATGCTACTTGAGGCGCGGGTAAAAGGGCGTGCTCCGAGCACGTCTGAACTGAACAGGATTGCTTATGAGCATGTTTTATCAAATAGATCTCAATTTGCGACAGTTGCTGCTTCAATTTAAAATAAAAATAAACCTCGATATGTCGCGTTTGGGGGGAAGAAAAAACTTTTTCTTCTTACAATATTCGGTTGCAAGCAATATGATTATTTTATTAAGTTCTATACGGATAGCACTGCCACTATATCTTTGTACATCCATTTCGACCGAGAGCCTGGTGCCAAATAGCACGTCTCATGCTTTAAGCGTACTTATTGCTGGCATATGTGAAAAATTGCAGAGCATGCTTATTTTAAGCAAGCTTAGGGCGCCTTCAAATAAGAGGCGTGAGGAAGCGCTGCGGTAGTGCTACCAAAAAGAAGCGCTACAGTAGCGCGACTGTGTATTCGCAGTAGACGCGCGTCAGTAATGCTTCGGTAAATTGTAGTGATTGTCAGTTTTTGAAAAATTGCAAATTTCAAAATACATACAAATAGAAACGTGGTGTTTTTTTTCTCAGGTATTTAGCATCAGTTTGTAGCCTTACAAGTTTATACTACTCTTATCAACGAGGACTTTCAACCATTGGCGGGATTGTGAATGAAACATGTCAAATAATCTTCAAAATTCTAAATGCTAGTTATATCTCGAAACTAAGTCAAGATGATTGGTTAGGTGTCGCAAATGAATTCTTCAATAAATCCAACTTTCCTAATTGTTTTGTGCCATAGATGGTAAACATTTACGAATCATCCAACCAGAATACTCTGGGTCTTATAATTATAAACATTATTTTTCTATTGTTCTTTTAGCTGTATGTGATTATAATTATTGTCTCACCTATATAAATGTTGGGTCTTACGGCAAAGCTGCGAATTTACAAATTTACAAGAATAGTGACTTCTATAGAGAACTTCACAGAAGAAGACTTGACATCCCAAATAGCGCATCGATTGATAATAATGGAGGTTCAATATAATTAAAAGCGTGTCACTTCCCTACGCAAAAATGATGTGCGTGTGTCACGGTAGTGGCGTGGCTAGCGCACCACAGTGGCGTCACTGCAGCGCTTATTCACGCCTCTAATTTGAAGGCGCCCTTACGAGCACATCTATACGTACCATTACTAGCATGAAAGCATGATTTTATGTATATTATATTACATGTGTCGCAACATTGCTAATATTTTGCATGCTTGCTTATTTTGAGCGTGCTCAAAAATCAACCTACGATTGATTTTCGAGCATGCTACCTGAGGCGCGGGTAGAACGGGACGTGCTCCGAGTGCGTCTGAACAGGTTTGTTTATGAGCGTGCTATTATCGAATTGATCTCGATCCACGACAGTTGCTGCATCAATTTAAAATAATACATACATACATAACAAAAACACTCACACCTGTCACCCAGAGGGTGTAGCACGATCCTGACATACCTCTGTCGCTTCCTCCACATCCATATGCCTACGCATACATGCTCTCTACTATATAAGGGTACTCTTAATTTGGCCCATATTTAATATGATGTATTATGATGCCCATATATTGACTGCAAACTGCTTTCATCTGTCTGTACTGGACCGGAACTCCGCATCCCATACCTTCACAATATGTCCAGTGTGAGAACGGGAGCGGACTATCCTTGTGAGCGGAAACAGTCTGAACCTCCCCCTGCCGGTAGTCGTGTCGGCGATGCCGGAGATTCGGCGTCGAGGGCCGTAGCTGCTTTCTGTGAATTCGTGTTAGTCTATAGTACGTGCCAAATCGATTGAGAAAAACCGACAATGACCTCAGATATGAGCCTAGTGTCAAAAGGCGTAACTTACAAAATCTCAATTTAGATGTGATAACAATATTTAAATATTGATGTTATTCACACTTCTAGATCAGCACATACGTAGGCGGTCCCATAATGAATTGGCCTAACTATGAACCAATAAAGGAAATGAAACGAAACCAATTTTATTTTTCAATATAATCATGAATACTAACACACTTCTGACATCTGTGAATCAACATCTCTAAACCTTTATAAAAATAATCACATTTTTTATCCTCAAAATGACTGAAGACGGCCGCCTGCAACTCTTCATCGCTTGAAAATTTTCTTCCTCTTAAGTCCCGCTTTAAATTTGGAAATAAATAATAGTCGGACGGGGCCATGTCTGGACTGTAAGGTGGATGTTGAACTTCTGTGAACCCGCATTGACGAACTGCATCCTTCGAAACAAGGGCGAGAACAGGGGCGTTGTCATGGAGCAACAGGACACCTTTAGACAGCTTGCCTCTTCGTTTTTCCTTTATCTTGTCTCGTAATTTATATATTAAAGAAGCATAATATTCGCCGTTCACGACTGTATTACGTTCTTTAAAATCCACCATCAAAATGCCTTGAAAATCCCAAAATATTGTGCACATCAGTTTTTTAGTCGATTGTTGCACCTTTGCCTTTCTAGGGGCTTTTCACCCTTATAACGCCATTCCATTGACTCGCGCTTGCTTTGTGGATCATAATACAAGATCATAGTTTCATCACCAGTCATTAGCCGCTCGATCACAGTCTTTGGATTTTCGCCACAAAGATCCAAAAACTCCGAAGCGCAATGCACTCTTTCCTGTCTCTGTACCGCTGAAAGAAGTTTCCGGTCACCCATCTTGCACTCACTTTTTTCATGTGAAGATGTTCATGGATCGCGCGATGAACGGTACTCTTAGAGAGCCCAAGCCTTGCTGCAATTTCTCTAATCTTCAAACGGCGGTCACTCAGAACCTCCTCTTCGATAAGAGCAATCGTTTCGGGAGTGAGCACTTCCACAGGTCGACCGTCGTGGCCAAAGTCTTCGACGGTTTCTCTCCCGAGGCGAAACTCTTTCACCCAATTTTTCACTGTGCTATAGGTGGGGGCAGACTCCTTATACACGCCATCCAATCGTTCTTTTATTTGGGCATGGGATAAACCTTCTTTAAACAGAAACTTTATGACACTTCGATACTCAGTTTTCGACATTTTGAAAAATAAGCGACTCTCGTTATTCAAATGCCTGTTAAACTAAGACTAAGCATTTCATGTTGATGCATGTTTCTTATATTAAGTGCACGATGAACGTACTATTTAATGCAACACATGTAGCGACATGTCGCGTTGAACTATATCAGGCCAGTTCATTATGGGACCGGCTGGTATGTTTTGTTTCTTGTTTCTTAATCATAATATTGTCTGTGGTTCCTATAAACATCGTAAAATCTTACGGTACATCGCGAAACGTTACTTAGTATAAATTGAAATATTATATTTCAATTTATGGTAAGGAACGCAGCAATTTATTTAATATCAGTTTCATATTAAAAAAAAATATTTGAAGCAATATAATCACCATATTCAGCTTTTGCAAATTCATCCCTTTAAAATAAACAAAACGCCCATCCGGTCATCCTGAGAGTACCTACGTGGATACTGTGCCCGTTATCTTTCAACGCTTGAGAATCAAAATGTATATGCGGTGTCACCAACAAAATAGGTCTTTGTACCTCTCATACAAAACACAGCAGCGTCGTTATGGTTCTTTTACTCTGAGAAATCGTGGTCCTCGCGAGCCCCAATCGTAAAAAGGATGTTGCAAAGCTGACCCAATCGAAATCGAAAATAAAGCATGAATGGAAGATAAAAATACTTTTATTTAATGTGTGGTAATCAGTCCGCAACAACGTTATGTTTTTCATAATGATAACATTTTATTACCCAAACAAGATATTATTATAAAAAAGACGTCGGCTTGTAATTGATAATGATACATAGTACAATTAAACCAAATGTCAAATACTCTAGCCTTATCATAACGTTGGTGTAGTAATGGGTGACAAAGATAGAATGAGAACAGGAGATGGGCAGAAGCATCTTCCTCATACCTCATAGTTCCTCTAGTTTAGGTATCGACTGTGTTGTATTTTTCTTCACAATCGTTGTATGATGTTTCTGTTACCTTCAAATGTAACTCTATACGTAGACTGTTTGGTTCAATTTATTAGGTATTAAAAATGAATGAAAACGAACCATTATTCCCGTCAGAATTACAAAATCATTCTGCTGATTTTTTTAATAGTATAAGGTGACAAACGAGCACACAGTCCACCTGATGTTAAGTGGATGCTGTGGTCCATAGACATCTACATTTATCTTCAATTAAAAATCAAAATGCAGATGCGGTGCCAGCCTCGAGGATTGATGTTTTCGTATTGTAAGTGTAGAGAACCGGAGACACTTTTTACTGGAAACGAGGCATTCCACTCTACTAATGTATTTGTAAAGTATTTCCACGTTGCAGGAAAAGCCCTAGTTTGGGGTAATGTTTTAAAAAAATGAATAAAGGGGAAATATTAACAACATGAGAAGTGTTCAATATGAAGAAAGATTTTGCTTTTTATATTAACTATGCTTAGTCTTTAATATTTAATTTGTTCCAAATGCATGCTTGGATAACTATAACGCGGTTTACAGATGTTTAATGTTACCGTTATTTGCACTTATCTTGACGCTTGAATGCCTATTCCACTCTACGAGTATCTATAGCCTGAGTAGCACAATACATTCTGTTTTTACATCTATCTAAAATAAAAGATAATAATTTTTCATGCTATTTTAAATTCTCAATGAATTGCGAAAACAAACAATACAGTAGGTAGCAACAGCAAAAAGGAAGCTTTTTATCTCTTTAAAACCTACTTTAGTGTAAGTACGAATAATTTGCACTACATACACATTTCTAGAGAAATTTTGATTTACTTATTGTTACGATAGTTAACTAATTAAAAATAAAAACTTTATTGATTCATTCTATAAGTCAAAACCTAGCCGTACTTTATAGGTACTAAATTTTTAGTAAAAAAAAATTAACCTATATTTTCGAAATAGCACCATTTTTCTATGCTTTCAAGACAGCAACTTAACTCGCATGCCGTTTTATTGCCAATATTTGAAATCTACGCAGATATTTCACACTATGGCCGCTATGTTGACCACACAGCACGGCCCTCCTGTATTGTGCCCTTAGGCACTCACGCACACATCACACCATCGCATAACTGTACCCACATATTGAAGCATTAAAAATCTGACATCCTGTTTATACTTATGGAATACGAAGCTTTGATATATGAGATAGCTTAGTCTAAGTTAATTTTTATATGTATCTTGTATTAGTTCATCCCTTTAATACATCTTATTTCAATTCATTCCTTTAGTTCTAGGGTTTGATTGGATAGGGACTGGTTTGTTACTGTCACTGTCAGGTCACTTCTGTCGTTCTTGAGTTTGACTGGATTGGCCTTATTCAGCGTCTCAGTCCGTACGTCTAATACTCCTCTTGTTATGACTATTGATTTAACATGCCAGTTTTTAATTTTAATCTATAATTTTAATTATGCGACCCCTCCTATATCTGTTCTATTAAGTCTTTCCCATCTTGTCTTGGTTTATACTAGGCAGAGATACGAATATCATGTCTTGAAATTCGTATCTGCCCAGTTCAAGGCATTTTGCTCTTTGAAAAATACCTTTTGAATGTAGGCAATATCTTTCTTTTTTTAACTTTTTAGCAGCACCAGATTGCCTTTATTACAATGCTTAGCTTTTATACGTTTGCTAACAAAAGTTTACTTTTGAACGTTAGCATTTCCTCGTATGTTTTTGTTATATATATATATATATATATATATATATATATATATATATATATATATATATATATATATATAACAAAAACATACGAGGAAATGCTAACGTTCAAAAGTAAACTTTTGTATATATATATATATATATATATATATATATATATATATACTCAACTAAAGGTGCGCTTACACGAGGGCAATAATTGCTCGGCGACACGAATAGACCGATCTGGAGCAATTTCAAAGCAATGGAGCAAATTGCGGCAATTATTTCGGCGATATTGCTTCTAATTGCTCCAGATATTTCATATCGCTCAATATCGCAGATTCGAATTGACGGATATCCAATGGGCTTGAAAATTCCTAGCAATTTTTGTATATATCTCATTCGCACTTGTTTGTTTTGCGGCTTGCCGTCTTGCTTCCGCGGGGAGAGCGAGAGGTCGGGTCTGTTCGTGACATTCTAGTAAAGTTTTTGAATAATATATCATCTAATTCTTTACACAATGAAAATTGCGGCCTCTTTGCCAAAAACGATCGCACCCAGATACGGCTATTCCTTTTCTTTCTTTTTTGTTTTTGATTAATAATAAAAAAAGCGCTACAAGCCGCCGCAGCAAGAACAATGTCGTCCATAGCGAGCGAATACTGAAATGCTCGTGTAGGACAGTATTGCCTAGTTGATGAAGTTGCACCATATCGCTCAATATTGATTTGCGCAGTATTGATGCTTGTTGCCGTTGTCGTAAATTGTTTGAAGTAGTCGTGACGTCATAGTTGACGAGTATTGACTGGAATTGAGGAATTTTAGTTGCCCGTGTAAGCGTACCTTTAGTTACATCCATAGTACAACCTTCAAAATCTTCAAGATAAGTCAATAAATTATCACTATCAGCATGTAATCTGTAGCCGAAAATACTTTGCTAGAAAAAGTATGATACATTTTTATCTCAACAATCTTCATCTAAATCTGCTCGCACTGTTTTTGTGGCTTCAAAAATTGGCCTATTAAATTTCTCTACTTGCTCGTTACACCTAGGCATATTCGTAGCAACTGTGTGCAAATTTCCATTTTTAAATATTTTGGAGCTAAACGTTCCACATGCTAATTGTAATCAATCTACGCGGGTTACTAAATATTTTCAATATTATACTTTCGAGTTTTTGGATCAAATTACTACTATCGGTATAAGACACCGCTGATATGGACACGAGTTTAGTATCTGTGTCAACTGTGACTAATAAATACGAGGGTGGATTGAAAAGTACTCGGCCTAACCAAGAAAATAAACACATACTAAATCAGTTATATTTTTATTTTTCTACATAATCACCATCAAGTTCAATACACTTTTGCCACCTCCCCCTTCCAAGCATTTAGACCGTTGAAAAAAAATGATTCTTCCTTAGAGTCAAAATATGCGTCTACAGCTGTTTTGACCTCGTCGTTTGTCGAAAATCTTTGACCTCCCAAGTGCTTTTTTAGGTTAGGGAACAGAAAGAAGTCTGATGGTGCCAGATCACACACGCAGTTGTGAATTACAGCCATTGACTGTACTGACGTGTGAACACGGGCGTTATCTTGATGAAACAGGACTTTTATTCTGAGCATTCCTTGACGTTTTTCTTTTATTTCCTCTCGTAAACGACGTAGTAAGGTGCAGTAGTAATCAGAGTTTATAGTCTGACCCCTTTCAAGATAATCAATCATAATCACACCTTTCGAGTCCCAGAATACTGAAGCCATCACCTTATTTGCCGACAAAATCGACTTAGCCTTTTTTAGGGGTGGTGAACCAGGTCTTCTCCACTGTTTTGATTGTTGTTTTGTTTCCGGTGTACAGTAATGAACCCATGTTTCGTCCATAGTAACAAAACGATTCAAAAAATCATCTGCATCGGCTTCAAATAACTCCAAACAGTCGCGTGAAATAGTCAATCGCGTCCTTTTTTGTTCAACTGAAAGCAGTCGCGGAACCCACCTCGCAGACACCTTGTGGAAACCCAACTCGTTGACAATGATGTTTTGAGTTCGTTCATAAGAGATGCCTATAATCTCGGCTATCTCTATAATTTTTAATCTGCGGTCTCCTATTATTAAATCAAGTACTTTTTAATATTTTCGTCAGTAGTTGACGTCGAAGGCCTTCCAGAGCGAGGTTCATCTATCACACTCTCTCTACCACGCTTAAATTCTGCTATCCATTTTTTGACGGATGAATATGACAGAGCACAATCGCCTAATGTACTGACCATGTCATCATGGATGCCTTTTGATGATAGCCCCTTCTTATGGAGGTACTTAATGACGGCACGCTGCTCGATTTGCTCCATTCGCGGAAATTATGTCCGATTACTTTGTTAATAAATTTATAAAATCACAACTAATTATCGCACACGTTTCGAACTTCACACAATGAACTAGTCTGAACTGAACTAAATAATGTGGGTAGATTTGATTTTTAGAATTGAATGGATCTGTGTTAGGCCGAGTACTTTTCAATCCACCCTCGTATTTATTATTGTTTCGAGTTTTCAAAAAAGAGTCTAGGTAGTAGGTAATCCAAACGTAATGTGTCGAATGGCTCGACAAATCTGCTAATTGGCTATATTATATATTGTTTATTTATTTATATATATATATATATACATATATATATATATATATATATATATATATATATATATATATATATATATATATATATATAGGCTATTGACCCTCCTTTAAATTGTAATAAATACACTTTATTCGATTATTTATACATATTTTATTGTGTCTCATCCGTGCTATCGATTGTTTTAAACACCGAACCATCCATCCCTAACTAATTTACATTTTTGTTGCTGCAATGCGACAGTGGGGTCAGTAGGCGAAGTGTGGGATGGCCGCCTGCTAGTTAGAGCGACGTCCTGGTAAGTCATGCAGGAAGTCGATGGATGCAGGTGGCTCACGACCGTGCTTTGTGGCATTCTTTGGGGAGGCCTATGTTCAGCAGTGGACTTGTGAAGGGCTGTAATGATAATGAATGCGTATCATATATAATAATGCAATCACGTTTTCATACGTAAAATTTCCTTTATCAATCTTCCTACACAACAAAAACTCGCGATACCATCCGGATGACTGGCGGACCACCACTGTGCGATTTAACAAAACTAACTACTAACTACTAACTACCTCGCACAACTTCCTTATGGAGTCGACTACCACCACATTTTTCCGGACCGATACACTTAGAGACCTTTAAGAAAAGAGCCTACTCATTTTCGAAAGGCCGGCAATGCATCTGCAATTCCCCTGATGTTGAAGTTGTTGATAGGCGGCGGTTATCACTTACCATCAGGTTAGCCGTACGCTCGTTTGTGCCCCCTCCTATAAAAAAAAACAACAAAATACTGGTATGTTTCAGTGATAAAAAATATTTTGACCTCATTATCGAAATCGTATCTCGTTATTAAAAAAAATACTGCTATGTTCTTGGTAAATAATATTGTATTGTATGGTAATTATCCTTACATAACAAACTTGTTGTTTTTTTTTCTGTCTTAATTTCTGCAGGAATCAAACCACAAGCGATTTGTGCCCTTGTCTTATCTTAAACATAATGGTTTAAAGGGGTTTTTGATACGTAAAAGTGATATGTTTTACGTAAAGAAGTTATCGGTGGTGATGTAAACCTCACCATCGTTATCGATTATCTTTCAATTAAAGCGGTCGTCAAAACTTTTGATTCTGATGCATCAGCATATGGTCGAGAATATTGTTAGCATATTATTAACATGCATCAGCATATGGTCAAGAATATTGTTAGCATATAAAAATATTTTATTGTACAATCATTCTATCAACTCAAATAAAAGTTGTAAAAATACTAAACGTACGAGTTCTAATCAAGAAAAGAAAAGAATAATAATAAACAATGGTATATTTTTATGTGAAGCTAAACTGTTAATTATATTTTTATATTATATATAATTATTTCATTTGTACGTTTCTTAACAATAAGAACAAAAATATTCATGTTACAATCGTGTCCTTCACGAGATATTAGATTTCGTTGATCGTGTTTAGTCATGAAAAGTACCTATTGTATTAGCTTTCAAGTATCCAATTTATCTCGTTTTAGATTGTTTCGTGACTGAAAGTAGATGTTTATTTTATTACTGGTAATGTATATATATATATATATATATATATTGTACGCACAAAGAATTTTTATCGGTGCTGTTTGAAATATTCTTTGATTTTCGAAATTACACGTTTACCATTACCGTTACGTGCCTCCCCCATAAAATTCCCCTAGTGGAATATTTACCATAGTTGCCACGTTTGGCAGGCGGGTTGGCAACTTACCACTGTCACGGGCTGATATGGGTAGTGGATTTTTTTAGCCTGCCACTACACGATTAATTAAACATTTAACTTCTTTTAAACGATGATACTTATATGACTAATAAATCAGCTCATCTCGTAAAAACTATTGTGTATTTATATTTATCCAAATAATTGATTTTGTGCTATTTTTGGAGTCCATTTGTTAAATACCCACTTGTATTCATTATATCCGTCCAAATAAGTTCTCATATTGGTTCTATTTGACTTTGTATTGTAAAGTGAAAATAAATGTATTCTCAGGCTGTAACTGAGTATAACTATATATTGTATACATCAAGATGACTTTGACGCAGAGAATTCAACTGTGATTCAAATAATGCTTTGTTGATTAAATTCCTTTTCAATACCCGCCTATGATTTAGCCGTGTATTCACAACATTAATTTTAGCAAGAACGTTTTCTATTGGGCTTTTTGGTATCATGAGATGATGTTGTAGATACACTAAATATGGATGCAGATGATAAATTTGAATGTCACAAAGTATACATCTGAATTCTCACATTTATTTTATTTATTTTTTGTTTTATAAATTATATATTAATCCGGTAAAAAATTGCTTAATTACTATAAAAATATTACTGCTACAGGGCATTGTTTTCATAGAAGTCTATCGTTATCAAATCGTCTCTCTAATTTCGTCGTAATGTAAAAGCATTGCAAATTGAAAAGGTGGCAGTTTATTTATTGCTTAGAATGGGAATCACGCTTAAATTGTACCACCAACAAATATCTCGAAGTCTTTCAATTACGGAAAGGATTTCAACCGGCTTCTTATTTGCTAGCAATAGCAAATACAAATTATCAATTTAAAAATGTGTTAAAAGTAACTAAAGGCAGAATTTATGATGGTTGAGTTATTAGAATTGTATTCCATATGAAATTGACGTAATCCTTGAATATTCATAGAGACCTACTCTCATAAGCCTATCGAATAGTGGAATTAATTTGCTGTTGAATTACGTCAGGAAAAGCGCCTTTTCTTTACGTGTGGATTTAATGAAACCATATTCAGGTCACGACTTAAGCCCCCTAGAAAGAATATTCAATTACGGATTAGAGCTCGTCGTATATATCGGAAAAGTTTTTTGGTATTTTAGTCAATAGTTTCCGCATTTTAAAACCTTCTCATTAATTTAGATTTGAAAACAGTTTACAAAATGTAAATGACGTCATGCATTTTACATAACTTTATACAGATTTTTTTTGACATAGAAAATATACATTTTAAGAGAAAATAAGGATTTTAATATTACTCAATGGAACTGATAATAACTTGTAACAAACTAGGACCAAAGTCAAACAATGGCAAAGGAAGTTAGTGAACAAATTCTGAAAATTTTCAATAAGAATGAGGGTAGAGTGTTAAACAAAAACAAAACCGTTTCACAATTTATACAACTTCCAGTGTTTATTTTTTATTTTTAAATAATATATATTATTTTATATATTAAAAAGGTAAAACAATTGCAGTTAAACGATTGTTACAATTAAACATACAAAATGTAAAAGTATAACATATAATCTTCTTGACTTAATTGCACAATTACTTACACTTGCACAACTATGTGAACACCTCTAAGCCATTATTAAAAACTAAAGTTGCGTATGTTAATTTATATTAACATAAAACAATTAGTGAATTGTGAAGAATATTGTGTCTAACAAATACTTGCAAAACTTGTACGAGGATTTTTTTTATAGAATAAGGGTGAAAAGGGCTCGACACAGTGCACCTGATGGTAAGTTGTTGCTGTGGCCTATAGGCATCTACATCTGTCCTTATTTGCGAATCAAAATGCAGATGCGATTTCAGCCGTAAGGACTAGGATGGAATGACTCTTTTCCAGTAAAACGGGTCTCCGGTTCTCTACTCACCATACGAAACACACCTGCATTAAGCTGGTGTAGTCAATTTAGGTGGATGTTAAGATATAAAATGCATATCAATCCGACTAGACGCTATAAATATATAAAATAAAGATTAATTTAATTTGCCCGGTCTTGTCCCGACTCCTGACCTCATATACTATATGAGTTTTCTTCAGATATGCTGATAAATTATAGTACCATATTAGTCCCGGATTTTAAAATGTTTTCAATTTTATATTTTTACTTCTGCATAATTATGTCTCTTATGTTATTGATTTTTGTTTTACAAAGTCCAGGTCAGCGTTATAATAACTTTGCGATTTGAAATCTCTGTTACTCTTACTTAATCCATAATGCAAACAATTCTTCACAAAAGATCGTAGTTTCGAAGCTCCGCTATTTTAAAAGCGTAGTGTAACTGACATATTCAAACGTTGGCGTTCAGTTTTGCGGCGATCGCTTTAAACGGCGACAATAAATTTATTATCACGTTCACACACCTATCTCATTTCGCTGGCAAGTCTCGGTCTCGGATTCGAAAGAGTCAGATTCGATATCGTGTATACGTAGCTTAAAACGTTAAAACATTTAACTGTAAAACAATATTTCTCATAAATAATAAATTAGTATTTGATGGATAATCATGACTCATTTTTACCCGACTGCACAAGAAGGAAGGTAATGCTTTTCGCGAGTATGTTTGTATGTAGTCTGTCTTTGGCATGCTCTAGCCTAAACGGATGATGGATTTTAAGATTTTTTCTATAGAATAGGGTGATAAACGAGCACACAGTCAACCTGATGGTAAGTGGTTGCTGTGGCCCGTAGACATCTACATCTATCCTCGATTACAAATCAAAATGCAGATGCGTTGTCACCCTTGAGAACTAAGATGGAATGCCTCGTCAGTAAAAAGGGACTCCGGTTCTCTACACTCACCATACGAAACACAGCACCATTAAGCTACTGCTTTACGCTGGTATTCTGTGAGAGCGTGGTCCTCCTCCGGTCGAGCCGACCCATTCGCGCTACAACTAATAATAATAATAATGTCCTCCAGACGGAATTACGGCCACGGCGGCCTGCCTCAACAGAGGCTAGCCATCGGCGCAGGACAGGATTATAGTGCCCAAGAGTATACGCAAGCACAGGTGCACTCTCTATTCCCTCACTCTCGTAATCCGATGGGACGGTAAACCGACACGACCGGGAGAGAGATCAGGCGCAGGACCAACGGCTTTACGTGCTTTCCGAGGCACGGGGGTGAGACACCGCCAACTTCCTGACTCCGGGCAGCTACTGAGAATTTTTTGACAGAAAAACTCAATAATTGATTTTTTTACCCGACCCGGGATTCGAACCCAGGACCTCATTATCAGCAGTCGCACCACTACAACCACTAGACTAACGAGACAGTAACACAACTATACTACTAATATAACTGCAGCATATGGCTCTACCACGCTGGAGTGGAAGGTTTTTTTTTCTTCAAAAAACTTTTTTTTAAATACAGTTTTAACCATTAAGCTCGTTGATTGGGAATCCATGAGTTAATTCGTTGCTATGTCTGGTTTGATGGTTAAAGGGAATCAGTAAAATTACAGCCAGTGATGTAATTTATCTTAGTTCTCGGGGTAACACAAGTAACGCATCTATGAATTTTGGTTGGTTACGAGTAGGCTGCAATAGCCAAATAATATCAGGCTTTATTATATTATTTGAGCTTATTTGTCACTCTGATATTGTAAAACCGGCCAAGAGCGTGTCGGGCCACGCTCAGTGTAGGGTTCCGTAGTTTCCCGTCCGTCACAATAAGTGTTCCCACTTATGAGTTTAAAGGTGGGTATCTATTATGTTCGCGCTCCAGCAGCGCTCCGCGGTCCTGCAACCGCTCCCGATAGTGGGTAATGTTGTTTCCATCCTAGTTCAAAATAATTTTCCTAGAAAAAAAGTTCTACTTTTCATATTTTTTTTCATATTTTCTAAACTTATGGTTCAAAAGTTAGAGGGGGGGGGGACACATTGTTTTTTACTTTTGGAGCGATTATTTCCGAAATTATTGACATTATCAAAAAGTGATTTTAGTAAACCCCTATTCATTTTTAAATACCTTTCCAACAATATATCACACGTTAGGGTTGAAATTAAAAAAATCACTTCCCACTTTACATATAGGGGGGCTACCCTAATAAACCATTTTTTTCCAATTTTTATTTTACCACTTTGTCGGCGTGATTGATACACATATTGGTACCAAATTTCAGCTTTCTAGTGCTAACGGTCACAGAGATTAAGCGAGGACGGACAGACGGACAGACAGACATGGCGAAACTATAAGGATTCCTAGTTGACTACGGAACCCTAAAAAAGAACAAATATATAGACATTTTGTTCTCAGCAGTTAAAATGTTAAAGTAACATAAGAATGTACATACGTTTAATTATTTACTCATGGAGCATATAAAAGTGAATCATCAAAGACAGTTGCAAATGACCTCTAAAGTACTTCTTATTTTAATTTCAAAGTTATAACATGTTTGCATTACAAAGTATTTGTGTTTTATAAATGAGTTTATTATTTTCATTAGCGGTAACTTGGGAGTGGGTACCTAAGTGAATGTGTAGCGAAGCACTAACTGGAAAACAAAGGCCACATTTTTTTTCCACTTCCTTTATTTTACATTGTTTAGGAAGAAAAACGTACTTAATTCGTAGGCAGAAAAAGGAAAACAAGTTTTTTATTAACGTGCAAATAATACATATTAAATTAAAATACTACTATGAAAAATACTAGAAATATTTCATTGTTTTCGATAGATTCTTTATCAACCTCTTAAAAACCACTGATAGATGTAGGTCTCTTTAAACTGAAGCATCTGTATCCATGTAACCTTGAAAGGGTTTTCCATAGTAACCACAATAGGCAGGCCGTGTAAATAATATGAAATTAAAATACTACCATGGAAAATACTAGAAATATTTCATTGTTTTCGATAGATTCTTTATCAACCTTTTAAAAACCACTGATATATGTAGGTCTCTTTAAACTGAAGCATCTGTATCCATGTAACCTTGAAAAGTTTTACAACAGCAATAACAACCAACACTGCCAAACTCCTTAAATCAGGAATGCTACTGAGAATTTCTTGAAAGAAAAACCTGATCATTTTGTCCCAATGGGAGAATCGCATCCGAGGCTACATGTTCACCAAGAACACTTGAACAACGAGGTAGTCAACGATAATAAGCGAAGCCTATTAAAGTCCAATGCTGAAGACGGGCCTCCCTCATCGATTGCCTTATAGGGGGATATTTGCGATATTTGCCACGCTTGGTAAGCGGGTTGGCAACCGTTTTTTATTTCTAGTCGTTATTAGAAAGACGCTGCTACCCATCTCCTGATTTGTACCCTCTGTCGCCTCTTACGATATCCACGGGATGATAAGGGGTGCTGGATATTCTTACACTGCCGCTGCACGGTAAAATAATCTAACATACACAATTGAATTTATTATCAGCCTTAGATTAAGGTTACACATATGTTTGATTTTGCCCTTGGATTCTGAATTTAAAAAACACTCAAGACCATATACAATTCTCGAACTAAGGGCTCCCACACAAAACTGCGAACTCGCATCGCATCGCAAATATCTGCGAACTCGCACGAATGCACCGCAAGAACGTCCGATCTCATTCGCATCGCGCATTCCTGCGATATTACGTCATACTTGGTGACGCCCCTTTTAAAAGACTTTTAGTTCGCTCTGAGACAGCTTTCGAGAAAGACGCGCGGCGCCTGCGCCGCCTTCTTTATTTATAGAATGCCGGAATATGATGTAGATTTTTTAATATCTTTAATTGAGGAGCGCCCCGTCCTTTGGGACACAAGTGATGAACATTATAATATATTTATATCTATTTAACAATAACAGCAGTGCAATAATCTTTTTGCGATCCATCTTACGCTTCCTAAAAACACGTCCAATACGGCTGAATACACTTGAAGGTATGGTTGCCCTACCAAACGGTTTGCCGCACAAAATCGTATCGCAGAAATTCGCATCGCAAGTTCCTGCGATGCGGCATCGCATCGCGGTTTTGTGTGGGGGCCCTAATTCAACTTTTCGCCTTTGAAACAGAAACTTTTTTATTCAATATAGATTATGAATAATACTTATTGAAAGTCATTTTTTTATTTACCTTGTATTTATGTAATTTACTTTGCATTGATTGCAAATTCTTACGTATAAAATATTTACTGGCCTTAAAATTATAAACTATCGGATTAACATAAAAAATATTCATTTTTTTCGTAATAAGTTATTACGAAACTCAATGTTTGTTTTATTTGGTTATGCAGAATAATAATAGTATCATCATCATCATCATCATCATCACAGCCCTTCACAAGTCCACTGCTGAACATAGGCCTCCCCCAAGTAATGCCACAAAGCACGGTCCTGAGCCACCTGCATCCACCGATAATAATAATAGTATACTGATCAGATAATAGTACGTGTTGTTATGTCAAAGTACAGTAGAATACACTCCCATAAAGTGCAACGAACCTACGCAGGACGGTAAAATGGAATGAATATAAACTATAACTATAACCAGCTCTGTATCTAGTTATGGATATTCCAGTAACTGGTTTGTTGTGTATTGGTACAGTGCAGTTCTACTACATATAGCTTTACTTTTGGGTTTTTATAATAATACATGTTATTTTTCTGTTCATTACGATATCTAATATATTATAATATCGTTATGAATATGGTTGACACCGGTACTATAATATTTAGTGTCGTGCTATATTTCAGTCAATTGTATTATATGTTATAGAATAATAATATAGTACAGAAAATACTATATTTTTATGCCTAATTCAACTGTCGCGCTTTTTTATATTAACAGTGATTGTAGGTCTGGAACAAGTCAGTTTACGGAAGAATTTTTTCAATCATGTGTGTAAAACGGAAAGAAGAAAGAAATAGACCATTTATTGATCTAATTTAAATATTAATTGTTAATTGAAGCTAAATTGTCCAGATTCCTATATTTATTTTAAAGGTAATAAATCAATGATGGCCTAAGCGAAGAGCAATATATATGTAATAATACATAAAGCTTAAAAATAAATGTGTACTTTTGTCCTGAATTTCTCAAAAGTAGTATATTTTTTCAGCTTTGTTGGGAAAATGCTATATTTATTCAAAAAAGGTGGCAACCCAAGTTATGAACCGCCTCTTTCTGTTTTGTCGACTGCACCTTAAATGTATTGCTATAAGATGCACTTACCTTTATACCAAGTGCGGTAAAGCGGTGTAAGAATATCTACTACCCCGTATTATCCCGTGGGTGTCGTAAGAGGCGACAGAGGGAAACAAATCAGGAGATGGGCAGCAGCGTCTTCCTGATAACGACTAAAAATAAAAAATGCGATTGTCAACCCGCTTGCCAAACGTGGCAACTATGGCAAGATCCCGCTATGGGGCTGTAACGGTAACGGTAAGATAGAAGTAACTAAAAGGACTTCAGCCCACGGCCCTAATAAAATTATTTAGTATGTTACGAGTATGATGATGGAGGTAAATTCCAATAATACACCAAGCGTTTTACGTACTTTTATTATAAATGAAAAGAAGTAAGTGATTGATTGTGCAGGTGTCGATTGAGTATTGAATTCTTGATTTGAATACAATACATTCTTTTGTTAACAATTTATCCATACCTTTCCATTCATTGAGTGATCGTAAACGTTTTAAACATCATTATATTATGTCAAACAAGTTTTATTATTTTATTTAATTTCTATAAAAGATATTTGAAAATTTAATGTATTCTTTTTTGGTTCTATACTACTGATTTAAAAAAAAGATGACTGTGTCGATAGTCGATATCTTTACACATCTCTAGAAGATACGAGAAATCGTCTTCAAATCAAATTTATAAGATGCTTAATTGCATAGTAATTAAGTTTTGCTTAAAATTGGTTTTATTACAAATTTCCACAAAATATACAAAATTTAACCTGCACAAAGTTCAAAAACTTTATTAAACTAAGTTTGTATAAAAAGCGTTACCCCTGGGATGGGTGATCGCTACCAAGCTATTTCTATTTTTTTTGTGTTCTTAATAGTAGCATACTCGTATGTACATTATTGTAAGATGTTATTTAAAAAAAAATAGTCCCGTTGGGTTTCTTGCTGGTTTTTTTTACGAACCAGTGGTAAATTAAAAAAGTGACTTTCAATAAGTAATATTTATCTTATCTATATTGAATAAATAAAGTTTCTGTTTCTGATTCTTAAAGTGTACGCAGTGTTTGAGTATTATCTTGTTTTTGTGTGAGAAATTTCAAATTGAAAGTTGATGTGAGAGTAATTGGTTACTATGTTGTAGCCTTCGATCAACAATACCAACTAGATAACGGGTCACGTATAAAATCATAGCTAAATACTGTCCGCGTGAATATAAACTTAAACAGCTACATCTGTTTACTAAAGAAATGAGACAAAAAATTAAAATAGTTTTTAGTTCAACCTAATTACAAACATCGCATCTAGTAATAAAGTCACAAATCCTACGATCATTAGTCACAAAAATAGCTCACGTCTCATGTGCGCTCTTATTTACTGAGACGGAATTCTTGGGCCGAACCGACATCTAGTTGGTATTGTTGATCGAAGATTGTAGCACTTCTTCCCATACCTAACTTCTGTCTGTACGCCAAACAGCAGTGCGTACACTCGTGACCGGTCTGAAGAGTGTAGAAATCCAGTATTGTCCAGTACAGCTTATGAATTATTTCATCTTCATTTTTGTAGCATTTTTTATTTTAAGTTGGCGGCGGGTGTCCATGAGTTGCAGTTGCCACTTACCAGCAAGTGGATTGAAAGTTCGTTTATCACTTCAATTTAAAAAAAAGAACGTGATAATTTCTTTTCAGGCAGATCTGGAAAGTATCTTACTCAATATTATACGTACCTAATGTGTATAAAGTACCTGTTTCCCCCTATATTCTTATATATTTTTTAACAACAAAACAGCGGTAGATGTTTTTTACAGCTATCGGGAATAACACAAACGCATTGCATGGATCGTCGTGCCTAATTTCCGTTCGCATGTTTTACTCTACATAATTTTCGTATTAAATAACTGTTAAACTACTTTTGCATTTAAACAATATAATTATTGCATTAATGCAATGAATATTGCATCTCTTTATATTTTTACTGGTTTCTGCATTTTTTTATAAAAAAGAAAATAATAAACTAAAATTTAATTATAAGTTGCAAGTAGGCCGCTAAATCAATGCCAGGTGGGATCTAGACTATATTTTATCCCAAAAATTGATGGTTTTATTTATTGTTAACAATACGAAAAATCAATGATATAAATTGTCTTTGTTTATCTTAATTCTATATAACGCCACATTCATAGATATAGGGTTGCTAGTAAAGTCGCTTAAAAGTTATATTCACATCTTACATATTAGTGTTTTTCTAAAGAATCGAATGTAAGATATTAAAAGCTTTGTTCAAGTAAATCTATTGTGTCTATAGTCATGCTAGAAAGCTGACTTTCATGCTCATGCAGAATAATATTTAAATAATAAACAACGTATTTCAACTGCTTAAAGGGGAAATATAACCTCAAATGGCTTAGCAAGATCCTCCGTTATGCCGAAAGTATTGCAGCATTAATTTTGAAATAAATATATGGTAAAGTTGAGGATTAATGTTAAGGTTTATGTTAGACGAAAACACGATTCCGTAAAATTTTCTCGATAAAAAAAATCCAAAGTTACCTACAAACTGAACAATAAACAGCTGTTATTCATAAAATACTTTAAATAAGATCATGAAACTTTGCATACTAACTGAACTAACCATAAAGCAGTGCTTATGTTATTTACTTTTTTTTAAATATCATTATTTTCACTGTAAAAAAGAAATTACCTAAACTATCGGCGCGTAAGCTTGGTTCCTGTCGCTCCGCAGGTTATCATTTCTACAAAAATGCATAGGCAAAAAACATTGAAAAGAGCTAATTCGTCACACTCTCTTCATCTAGATCTGTACTTTCAATTTTTGGCAAATCTTAACGTCCATTTTTATAAATGCAGAGCCTTTATGGTTGGATTGCGAAATTTATTAGTCTTTGTTTAACATTTATGTAAATACTAGTAATTAATCTTTTTTTTTAAACGTTACCCCTACATTAAGATTTTCTCTTGTATCGTGGGGGCAGTTTACAAACATAAATTGCACAAGGACAAACATCCAGACCCGAAACAACTATTTGTAGGCCATACAAATACGTGTTCCGTGCGGGATTCGAACCCGCGCCCCCAGCGCAGCCACGCCACTGCGCCACGAAGTCGTCAGACTAATTAATGAATGACAACTGTGTAGTGGCAGTGTAAGAATATCCACTGCTCCATATCATCCCGTGAGTGTCGTACGAAGTGACAGAGGGAAACAATTTAGAAGATGGTCAACAGTGTCTTCCTTGTAAAAAAAGTACTAAAGTAAAAAATAAACACTCACGCCTGTCACTCACACCTCTCTCGCCTCCTCCACATCCATATACCTATATGCTTTTTGAGATTAATCAAAATGCATATTTTTTGTGAAAATCCGTAAATTTGTGTTTGATTTCGTTGGGTTTATTTAAAAAAAAATGCTTAATTATTTTTATACTATTTGTGGGGTTCGCATAACCGCGATAAATATTATTGAGTAAAATTTAGCCGTATTTTAACCCATATTTTATTTAACGCGTCTGAAATCACAGAGCAGTGACTTTTGCTATTTATGGGCAATTTATGTCATATAAACTGCTTGTAAGATACATGAGAAAAAAGCCTAGTATGGGAATAATGATTTAAAAGAAAAACACTACGCCCTACTTCTCGCTTCTCGTTTCTTCCAGCTGTATTTCCAGCCTATTGTTACTTAAATTTACAGTTCCGTAGGGCTATGGTTAATACTTTGATTTTACAGCGGATATCCTCATTTTGATGTAGGATACGTAAAATAAATTATACCTACGATGTAACAAAATATTTTTTTTTTAAATTTATTTTATGTACACACATTAAGATACAGAAACAGTCTTATAGTAATTACGTACAAAGGTTCTACTTATTCCAAATTAGCTGAAATATCTTCCAGTAGACCCATAAAGGAAATTATATTGAAATTGCAAACTTAGTGCATACATTCGTACTACTAAAAAATAAATAATATACACAATGTTACGTAAATTATATAAAATAAAACAATAAATAAAATTAAAATAATTAAAATAAAATGTTATTAAATTATTAACCTAGGATGTAACAAAATATTATTAAATTACTAACCTAACCTAATCTAGGATGTAACAAAATATTATTAAATTATTACTTTCGCGATGATGGCAGTTCTCGCTGAACCTAGAAACAAACCGCTTTCGAATCTCGTGGTGATTTCATACGACTTGAAAGTAGACTAACATTATTGTAATCCATTAAAGGAGATGGATAGTTAGTTGTGTTAGTTGATGTGATTAATATATGATATTATATTATATCATAAGTTTCTCACAAATTAATGATTTAGCTAAACATAAAATAATATTCCCACTGTTTGGGGCGATTTCTTAATTTTAATAATCATAATTACAATACTTCCACACAAGATTACAAGTCCACTGCTGAATATAGGCCTATATTGAGGCCTGCTTCACCCGAGGCTTACATACATATATATTTTATACGTGGTAGAGCCATGCTGCAGTTATATTAGAAGTATAGTTGTAGCACGAATGGGTCGGCTCGACCGGGGAAGGACCACGCTCTCACAGAAGAATACCAACGTGAAATAGTAGCTTAATGCTGCTGTGTTTCGTATGGTGAGTGTAGAGAACTGGAGACCCTTTTTACTGGAAACGAGGCATTCCGTCTTAGTCCTCACGGGTGACAACGCATCTGCATTTTGCATATTTGATAGATGTAGATGTCTATGGGCCGCAGCAACCACTTACCATCAGGTGGACTGTGTGCTCGTTTGTCACCCTATTCTATAAAAAAAAACATCAGATTGACAATTAGATCGTTGGTGACATAATTTTTTTTAAACATTTTTTAATTTACTTAACTATTATTATAAGTTTGCGTTATGTTGTGATATAAATTAATAAATTACCTTAATTTATTAAATTACTTCACCTACGAGGTCGATGGCCGACATTTGCACTGAAGTTATTTTTAGGAATGCTGCACGCTATTTTAATACACCTTCAAGCTGGTTTTAATATGTAGATACCTACCCTTTGTGTCCCGGGAGACACCAAGCGGTCTAACGGTTCTGAGGTAGCTATGTACTGAATTAGATTATATGTCTGCAGAATAAGGTACTATTTAAAATAATTTCCGATATTAAGAAAACTTCAACACACATTTTATAAGCTGTAATGATCCGAGTGATCCGATCGGATACTAGTTCATAGTCTTTAAATTATTATATTGACATCGATTCTTAATACGTCTGCAAAATTTTAGAATATTCAAACATCTTGAAGTGGGTTAAAACTGAACTTTTCGTAGAATAAGGGTGACAATCGTGCACACAGCCCATCCGATGGTAAGTGGGTGCTGTAGCCCATAGACAACTACATTTACCCTCGATTAAGAATCTAAAAGCAAATGCGTTGCCATTCCCGAGAACTAAGATGCAATGCCTCGATTCCAGGAAAAGGGTTTAGACGGAGAACCAGCGCCTAAAAACTATTTAAATTTACTAAGGGCTAGTTTTATAGAGAGAGATCTGTATAAGGAGCAGACCCACAATGCTCTGGGCCATAGACATCTACATTTTTACTCGATTAAGAATCTAAAAGCAAATGCGTTGCCATTCTCGAGAACTAAGATGGAATGCCTCGTTTGCAGTGAAAGGATTTAGACGGAGCCAGCGCCTAAAAACTGTTTCAATTTACTAAGGCTAGTTGTTTGTAGTTCATTATACTCGTTGTGTACACAAACATGCTGCGGTCAGTCAAGCAAAACTGACAACAGGTAAGTCAGGTGCGCCATCAAAGGTGTCGTACCTGCCGAGGTAATAAAATGAATTCACTGAGGCTGAAAATTGTTATACTACTTGTATATTGCATATAAAAGTTGCGAAGGTCAGTCAGCTGAATATGAGGATGGAGCTGGTCAGTCGGCCGTAATGTATGGTCAAAAAATAAATAATGTGCATTTCAATGACGACATTTCGAAACATTTGTAAGGATATTAAATATTATTTAAACAAAAAAATAGTCAGTCATAGATTTAGCGGGGCCAAGGCCCGTCAGTCAACAAAAAAAGGAATAAAAATATCGCTCGCGCGCGCTTGCCATCGCAGGTGACCACAGAAATCAAAATAGGTATAGTTCACATAATGATTTCTTATATTTACGCGTTCACTTAATGATTTCTTTTATTTAATATTTATTAATTTTATTGATTATAAATTAAAACTAAACCCAAGCATACCACTGCAAGACCTCAGGACATAGTCTGTTCATTTTGCATAGATCGGACCATAAACAATAATTAAAAAAGCTGAAGGTACTCCGGGTTTAACAATGACATCGGGACGTCAGTCATCTCAGTCCCCCGTGACCATGGGTGCTGGAAAGCACCCGAAACGTCGGGAATTAAAAATAAAAGTAATTAAAAGTAAAATAAACGCGATAAAATCCGTAAAAGTAGTTTTAATGAATAGGTATAGTTCATAAAAGATAGCTTGATCTCTGCGACAGCTGTCAGTAAAATCACGCCTATGAAGTCCTGAATTTCTTAGTAGTACAGACAGTACCTGTCAATGTCATACTTTAAGGGCATGCCGACCTAATTAGTGCATGCCCATAAAGTATGACATTGACAGGTACTGTCTGTACTACTAAGAATATCAGGACTTCATAGGCGTGATTTTACTGACAGCTGTCGCAGAGATCAAGCTATCTTTTATGAACCATAATAACTTATTATTTAGATTTCCGTGCAGGTGACGGCTTGCTCCTTTCTACATTATAATCTTTATTTATTGACATTAACAGACTGGATTGAATTATATTAATATTTATAATTTAATAATATTAAAGCTTTATTATAAACAAAATATATTGTACAAATGAGTATTGTTATGAATCATTCGTTATCGATTTCTTCCTCCGACTCATCAAATTCATTGATCTCGCTCTGATCGAAATGTCGGTTGTTTCCGATTGAGTTTCTTATCGAGAATCTGAAAAATTAATTTAACCGCTGTAATTATATATAATGCATAATAATGTATATTACTGTAGTAATTATTATCTATTATACATATAACACATAATTATTTTTTCTTTTTTTTCTGATGTGACGGGCCTTGTATCGATGACGCACAACTTTTTTATCTTTAAAATAATATTTAACACCCCTACAAAAATTTTGAAGTGTAGTAAATTAATTGCATATTATTTATTTTTTGCACATGTATGGCGGGCGACTCCAGCCAGCTCCGTCCCCATAATATTCAGCTTACTGACAATCACAACTTTATATGCAATATACCTACAAGTTGTATAATTTTTAAGCATTAGTAAATTCATTTTATTACCTCGGCAGGTACGATACCTTTAATAGCGCACCTGAGTCACCTGTTTTCGGTTTCGCTTGACTGACAGCAGTATGTTTGTGTACACAACTATTGTAATAAATTATAAAAAACTAGCCTTAATAAATTCAATCAGTTTTAGACGCTCGCTCTTGGACCAGTTCTCCGGTTCTCTACGCAGCATAAAGCTGCTATTTTACGCTGGTATTCTGTGAGAGCGTGGTCCTTCCCCGGTCGAGCTCATTTGTGTTACAACTATAATATAGCTGCAGCATGGCTCTACTACGTAAAAACCCTAACTTTATTACAAAACTACATTCACACATACATAGATACATACAGATCAAGCTATTATATAGCGTGTAAAAGTGTGTGACCTTTATGCGCGGAAGAAGTAAAACTTGTGAATATAAATCAACATTAAGTAATATTTTTACTTTATTTTTTTATTATTCTGAATATTATTTATTTATTACCAACTTTTTTATCAGCTTATAAAACTCCTCTGCTGGACGGAGGCCACTCCTGTTTAGAGAGGATTCTCCTTCATCGTCACGTTTAGTAGACGGATTGACAATCGCAGCATCAGAGGCATCTTTGAAATTTTAATTTATTTATTATTTTTGATTATTATTTTTAATAACTTATTAATAAAATAATGATTATTATAAGTATTAAGCTATATAAAAATTGAATAGAAACTAATTTAAGAACTACTTCAAGTCATAGCTAAAGAAGTTTTACTTCAAAAAAATAATGATAATTCCTTAATCTACAATAATAAGATAATTTAAAAAAATATAAACGACTGACTTCCTCCATTTTATTTCCCATTTGAAAGTTATTGGTCTGATTAAATTTGAAAGAACAAATTTCAACATAATTACCTCCACGTTTTGAGATCCTGAGAATCCGAATCTACTCTTTCTTGAAAGAATTCGGTGTGTTGGAAATTATTTTTTGTCTCCGGTATTAAAAATAAATAATAATACTATATCTAATCTAAGATGGCTTGCAGTGTAGTGGCGACGTAATAATATCCATTACCACGATCATTCCGTGGATGTCGTAAGAGGTGATAGAAGGAATTTGAAATGGGCTATGGGCTGTGACATCTTTTTGATAAGAACTGAAAATAATGATAAACTGTGATAGCCAACCCGCCTGAGGAAATATTGCGGAAGACAAAATTATAGTTGCGGCACAAATGAGTCAGCTCGAGGACCACGCTCTCAAAGAATACCAGTGTAAAATAGTCTCCGGTTCTCAAACTCACAATACAAAGTAATTTTAAGAAACTAGAGACTATCTTTAATAGTACCGAAGTATTTTCTATTCATAGTCGTCAGTTCTGACAACGCTTCTAAATATTTATTCTTAATGGAGGATTTATGTTTGTAAGTGTGATATGGGCCACAACATCACTTCCTATCAGATAGTAGACTGTGTCAAGTTCCGCAGTGGACTTTTTTTATAGGGTGTAATGAATGAAAGAATGAAATCTAAAATGCTCTTCTAATCCCATACGAATGTTTTGTTTGCAATACAGATTATTATATTTCTCAGGATATGCCATAATATATTCTGCTAATAAATGGCTTTAGATTATACTGTATGGAAGTTATTTACTGGTTCACGTAATGGATATGTATACGACAATCGATATTTTTATTTTTGTCGCGGCCGACCAATCTACTAGAATTACAGATACGATATCGTTTAGCAGTTTGTCTACTCAGATCAATAAGCAATTCTTCAACACGCTTTCTGTCCAGTTTTTAGACACAATAGAGATAATAAATGTACTAATAATCTACTTGAGACAGGAATAGTTGGACACTATAGTTTTACATTTTTATTTCCATTAGCTTTTTCGTCACTATTAAAGTTGTTGGAGCAAAAATGTGCAGCTTCGAAACTTTAAATTAAAAAAAAATTGTTTAAATCACATCCTACCTCAATTCTGCTGCTACTGTTGTACATGGCCTTCCCCACAAATTGCTACAAAGCTAAAATTGTTGGAGCAAAAGTGTGCGGCTTCCAAACTTTAAATTTAAAAAAAATGGTTTAAATCACACACTACCTCAATTCTGCTGCTACTGCTGTACATGGCCTTCCCCACAAATTACTACAAAGCTAAAATTGTTGAAGCAAAAGTGTGCGGCTTCCAAACTTTAAATTAAAAAAATTTATTAAATATAACTCAATTCTGCTACTGTTGCTGAACATGGCCTTCCCCACAAATTACTACCAAGCACCGGATACAAGATACGGACCTTCGTCATCCTGCATGTTTCCTGAAGTTACTACTTCTTCTTATAGGGAGTTAATGATTTCTTATATTTACGTGAATACTACTCACATTGAAAAAACTAACTTTACGGAATTTGATCGCGTTTAATTTCAACTTTTTTTAATCCGCGTCGTTTCGGGCGCTTTACGGCACCCATTGCCACGCCGTGAGGACTGAGGTGTTTCACGTCCTGATGTCATAATCTTTAACTTTTAATTATTACCCTTTGGCAGTAGCTTTAATTTTTAACGTGCGTACAGCATCTTGAAAACTGCAGTATGCCAACATGTTCAAGATCGTCCGAATTACATCCGATTCTATAGATTACAAATCCCTACAAAAGAACACCTTTTTCAACCAAGGATGATTCGCGGGCCCATTGAAATTCTAAAACGTACTAATTACAATGATGGTAGGATGCTACCATCTGCTTGAAATCCCATAACTAATAAATATATTAAATTGTGCCACTACGACCTACGAGGCTGCTACTTGAGAACCTATCTTACCCATCGGTTGTCGGTTCTTCGAGCTATAAAGTTGACATATATACGCTTCAGCTTACTGATAAGATGGACTGTGTCGTTAAACCCTTATTCATTCCGCTGCGGAATATCCTCATTGTAGGTTTTATTACCCAGAAAAAACCCTAACACAGCCGTTTCAATAGCTCGCCAAGTGACTTTCAGCTTCTCATACAGTCCGTAGTGGAGGATAATTTCTCGTTTCTTTAAGTCATCACTGGCAATGCGCATTGTATGCCACTTTTATTTTAAAAGTTTGACATATCGAATGAGGTGAGTCACGATTTCCCGGACGTAGCCCTGTCGTGTTGGGTTTTGCGATTGATCGGTCAAGTTGGACTGATGTATTTGGATATCTCGTCGCCATTACTCATATGGGCGCTAGACATAATGCTTGTTTTGTCTATGTTCATCATCTTAAGGACTACTACTCGTTGGACAACACTATCAAGGTCATTGAGCACAATGCTAACGTTTTCCCTGCCTTGATTTAGTTGGATAGGTTTAATACTTTTGTTGTTTATTTGGATAGACATCGTATCCTTACCTTTCTGTATAAATTCAACACCTAGGTATATCGATAGTCAATCTGACACCATTAAAATTGAGTTTATTACTGTTCAAATTTTGACCAAATCGAATGCTTTTTTGATAGACAGTTAGGTAGACATAACAATAGATTACAATTCTTTGTCTACTTTATATTCCGGCTAAAAGGATTGTTTTTGGTTCTACGGTACTTTAATACACATCATATTGTGTGTTGAATGATTTAATAATTTAAACTTTTGTGTTTACAGAGTAAAAAAACGACATCCGATATCCTCGAGAGTTTGGAAACGAAAATAAAGACTATAGAGAGAGATGGCCAGTATAAGGAGCAGACCCACAAGCGCGTCATCGGTTACGTGATGGCGTACTCTGTGGGGCTGTATGTGCTGTTCGCGATCCTATACTACTACGTGTACATCGGCAGGAGTCAGCATTGGCTGCATTCACTGCTGTACGCGTCGCCGCTTTTAGTGCTGCCTGTTTTGTAAGTGTTTGGAACTTGATAATTATTTATAAGAAAAAATAAAGATGCTTGTAAATATTCCAGTACAGTACAAGACACCGGTTTCCTCCTATTCCCGAAGAGCATGTTACGTCGCTGCTAGACGCTGGTCACAACTGTCACATGGCTGCGATATAGTTTTTTTATTTTATTTTTCTAATACGATTATAGTGATGAAACACCTATTATTGTTGTAATTCAACGCTTAAAATTTAGAGTTATTAGTGACGGCACCAAACTTGCCGCGAGCAGACCCTAAGCTACCACAGCCTTATTGTCTTGACATTTCTAGTAGTCACTGAAATCTATCAAAATACTTCCTTTAAGTTGTCAAAATTATTTTTTATGTCGTTAGTTTTTAATGTCTGAGGTGCGTTCGAGTTTCTTGAAATCAAGTAGGTAAACATTTTCGGCCTTATTCATAAAATAGACGTCAAAGTAATGCTTAAAATTGCTCTGTCTCTAAGAGGCTTTAAGATAATTTAAGTAAGTGGTAATACAAGATTATAAGGCTTTTATAATAATTATATATATTACTATTTTTATTAATAAAATGTACCTTAACGTAAACTGGAAAATGGGTTAGCTAACTTTTGACAAAACGTATAAAATTTTAATTATATGGTAACCACCCAATTAGTAAAAGTTAAACGCCGTATAGTGGCGGCGTAAGAGAATTCACTACCCCATATCAGAAAAAAAAACTAAAATTGCCAATACTCCTGCCAAGCGTTGCAACTATAGCAAATATCCTCCATATGAGGAAATCTATGGACGAGGCTTGTTCAGCAGTGGATAACGGTTTGTCAAATTACTCATTAATCGATTTTCTCAGTAAGGTTGTAAGTACAAGGGGTGATCCAAAAGTAATGGTAATCGATTATTTGCTTGCTTATGCACACAATAGATCATCATAAAAAATCGATTAAATACGCTACGATTCCCGAGAGGTACATTCATATGAATACTAATCGTCGAAGAGATAACGTCAAAATAGAGAGAAATATAATTAGAGCTGTCATTTAGTACCTCTGTTTAAAAGAATGTCTACCAAAGACATACAGAGCGACGTAGTGGAAATATTGGCGGACTCTGCTCCTCCATATTCCACTGTTGCACGCTGGGCCAAGGAGTTTGGCAGAACATACACGGAAATGTAAATTGTGAAATACGCCTATCAACACCCCTCACAGGCATATAGCGGATTTCACTGGGATGTCATATGACAGTATTCAAAGAATTCATGCGAACGAACTGCATATAAAAAAGATCTCTGCGCGTTAGAGACCGAGAATTTTAACTGACGATCAAAAGAAAAAACGAGTCCACATTTCCAGGATGAATCTCGAAAGCTTCCAAGCAGATCAAGAAAAGTTTTTGTCAAGATTCGTGACCGTGGACGAAACGTAGATCCACCATATTGTTCCTGAAACCAAACAACAATCAACGGTTTGGACTCCTCCTCGCCGACGCCGAAGAGATTCAGTGTCAAGTTTGGCGGGAGAGGTTATGGCCCCCGTTTTTTGGGACGCTGAAGGAATAATGATGGTGGAATATTTGGAAAAGGGAGCCACTATTTTGGGCTCTTACTACGCAGGCCAAATACAAAATAAGCCGGAGTTCCAATAACTCCCAATTGTGATCAAATTGAGATTGAGACAAAGATTTTTTTCCAAGGGAATTCTGAATTTAGACAAAAGATGGACTAAATGCATTGTCTTGTAATGCGACTATGTATAATAATAAATTATTTTTGTAACTATAATCACCGTGTTTAATATTCATTAACATTATTTCTGAATCAACCCTCGTATAATGTCGAAAACTGAGCATCCGTGTACATATTTTTGTTATTTTTTAAAAATTTATGCGTTGTCTTAAAAAGATTATAATACCAATATCATCATCGTCATTACAGCCCATCGCAAGTCCTTATTGAACACAACATATGCTAATTGCTACAAAGTGGATGCCTGAGCTACCTGCATCCATCCATGATTCGCTTAACACTGCGCTTTTTCGCGAGGCTGTCACTCGAGAACCTTTTTTCCTCATCTGTTGTCAGTTATTTAGCTATATGGGCGGCCACTTCATCAACTGATCCGCTGAACTTTGTCATTTACTTTTGTTCCTTTGCGAATATCTACGTTACGTAATTTATCACGCAGAGAAACTCCGAGCTATAGCCACATGAATAGTTCGGTTTCTCTACTCATGTGCTATAATAGCCCTCTCCATAGCTCGGTGAGTGACGAGCATCCCTATACAGTCAGCCGTAACCGAAACATGAACCATGTTTCGGTTATAATAAAATGATATTTTTATCAGTTATAAATTAAACTTTATAGACTTGTGTTTGAATGTGAAGGCATCGCGTCCCGCGCTCACCGATCTGCTTTTGTGGATGGAACTTACCCAGCGGTGTATTATTGGATAGGCCTATGTTTAGCATGAAGGCTTATAATATCATTTTTATTTTATAGTAATGTAATTTTTAATTTCTATTCTTTTATAGAGTATTCTTCATACGCACCGCAATATCTTGGTATTACAATTGGTCTTTAAACAAGAATAGAGCAAAACTCAAGAAGATGAGAGAAGAAAAGAAGAAAATACTAGAAGAGGTCATGAATAAAGAAACTTATAAGGTGAGTGCGGAATAGATTATTTTATTCTGTTAACTAACTAGGCAATTATATTTAAAAAAAATTCACTGCTGGGCACAGGCCTCCTCTCATTTTTGAGTGGGTTTTAGGGCAAGGAAATGTCCGCCGCGGTACCCCAATGCGTATTGGCGAACTTCACACGTCTTAGAAATATTTTCTTTTTCTTATTTCTGAGACATACAGGTTTCCCCACGATGTTTTCCTTCACTGCTGACTCGTGGTAAATTAACACTTAAAATTGTAAATAACAATTTCTTTAGTGCCGGCGGGCATCGAACCCGGGTTGCTCGTGTACTGTGAAATGTACAACGAGCGTTAACCATCTGAGCTACCACGGCTCATTTTGCTATTTAGGTTTCTTGGTTTTACTTCTAGGTTTTTGTTAGAAAATTCTTTAACAGCTATTTGAATATAACACTTCTTAGTCGACTCGACTTTACGTTATAGAAAATTCATGGAACGCATTAGCCGTAAATATAGACTCGTACTTCAAACTAGGTACTTGAATGAGTGAAAGTTTTAAGGCTTATTTTTTTTCTACCCTCACTCGTAACCCTTTTCCCGTTGTGGAGCAATATTGGTCGCAGTACCGGACGTCTCGTATCTGTGATGCTGTTCCCGGTCTGAGTATTTTACGTCCGGCGTAAATGAAATAATTATATCAATGTTTATATAACCTTTAAAAGTAATTATTCATTAAACACAAATAGTCGAACAGTTATTATTAGAAAAACTTGTGTAACATTTAAACGATTATATGTGGTAGAGCCATGCTGCAGTTATATTAGTAGTATAGTTGTAGCACGAATGGATCGGCTCGACCGGGGAAGGACCACGCTCTCACAGAATACCAGCGTCAAATAGTAGCTTAATGCTGCTGTGTTTCGTATGGTGAGTGTAGAGAACCGGAGACCCTTTTTACTGGAAACGAAGCATTCCATCTTAGTCCTCACAGGTGACAACGCATCTGCATTTTGATTCGTAATCGAATATAGATGTAGATGTCTATGGGCCACAGCAACCACTTACCATCAGGTGGACTATGTGCTCGTTTGTCACCCTATCCTATAAAAAAAATCTTAGTATAATTTCAAAAGTCTTATTTATTTTTGTTTCCATTACTCTCTATACATATTATTACGGCCAAAACAATATAAAACCTAAATATAATATGAACTATAACCCTAACGTTGTGTAATTCTATAATTTGTACATTTCTTCTTAAATAATTCTGGTTTTCGTCTGTAAATAATTTCAAAAATACCGATGAGTCAAAATTAAGATAATTAATAGGATCAGGCGTTATTTTGCAGAAATCTACCATCTCTATCTACCATTCTTTACCAATTTTACAAGTACGTAAGTTTATACGTGGTATAGTGCAGCTATATTATGGTTTTATTAGGTATGGTATGGGTCGGCTCGACCGGGGAAGGACCACGCCCTCACAGAATACCAGCGTAAAATAGCAGCTTAATACTGCTGTCTTTCGTTTGGTGAGTGTAGAGATCCGGGTCCCTTTTTTACTGGAAACGAGGCATTCCATCTTAGTCCTCAGGTGTGACAACGCATCTGCGTTTTGATTCGATATAATCGATAGATCGCTCGATGATAAATGTAGATGTCTATGGGCCACAGCGTCCACTAACCATTAGGGGGCCTGCGTGCTCGTTTGTCACCCTTATTCTATTAAAAAGTACTATTCATTCATTTTTTTCTGCCAATTTTTGTTGTCAACTTACGTATGTGCTGAACATGAACTACTGTTAGGTCAGTTAGAGAATTTGCCTTATTTGCCACGCTTGACAGGCGCTCCTTTGGGTTTGCTCTGATTCACCGATATTTTACGTTTGATTTAAAAGAGATGTTTTACCGTCATCTATCGGAAATCATGGGACCTTTCTGACATTTCTTATAGTCATCTCTTACGACACTCGCTGAAAGAAATTAATTCACTAACAATGCCGCCACGCTCGGCAACTCACGTATGAATATTTTTTTATAGAATTAGCATGACACACGGGCATAAAGTTCACCTGATGGTAAATGGATGATGTGGCACATACACATCTACGTCTATCCTTGTTTAAGTAACCAAAATGCAGATGCATTATCACCCTTGAGGACTTAGATGGAATGCCCCGTTTTCAGTTAAAACGAGGCTCAGGTTCTCTAAACTCTCCATATGGAACAACACCATGTGAGAACGTGGTCCTAAACGTGAACTACAATATAGCTGCAACATAGCTCTACCACGTACAATCAATAAACGTCACGTCTTACACCTTCACCGATGATCGAGGATACTAAGTGATTGTATCGTACGTTATTGAGAAATACTGATTATTCACCAGCAGGTTAATTGTTTGTCTTATGAAATATATATAAAGGACCCATACTAACGGACATTGTTATAGAGCCCATATTCACAGCGGAAGCTAACCTCACGGTTGTCGCAATACTTAGCCAATATTTTAAATGTTCTGCTTGTCCTACTACCATAATATACTAATCCGAAATACACATAACTTTAAGGTTGTATGAATTTTTGATTGAATTTTACATCTCTTTCTCAATACGATAAATTTTTCTTTGCAAAAAAACAATAAAGTGAAAACTGTTTAATTAAAAGTTCATGTTTGAATGAAAATTGAACACCGCACGCAAATATTTTTCCTGTATTTTTAAATTAAAGATCTCTTCTACAAGTTAGCCAAAAAAAAAATTACCCCCAGTAATTGTAATTTCTTTCATCTTTTTTTCATCGCAGGTCGCAAAGGAGATTCTCGACAAGTATGGCAGTCCGGAGGAGCAGTCGAATGCGTTGAAACCGTTCTTGCCAGCATTAGCTGCGCCAAACAACACTCCTAGCGCGCCCACTTCAGGTAGATCGGTTGTTGGAACTTTATATAGTTTTCTTTTTAGTCCCTACAGAGTTGTGCGACATGATTACCAGCGTATTGTTTGATCTTGTAAAGTTTTAAGGAAAATATTTTCTTACTAAATTTAGAGGTTGTCGCTCGATTTCACTCTAAAAATTGTAACATATCGCACCTTTTCTTTGAACGCAAGGAATATTAGGCTGTAATTATTACATTTGTTTATATGGTAGAGCCGTGCTGCAGCTATATTAATAGTATAGTTGTAGCATAAATGAGTCGACTGGACTCATTTTTGGGAAGATAGCAGCTCAATGCTGTTGTATTTCGTATGGTGAGTGTAGAGAACCGGAGACCCTTTTTACAGGAAACTAGGCATTCCATCTTATCCTCAAGGTGACAACGCATCTGCTTTTAATTCCTAATCGAGAATAGATGTAAATGTAGATATCTATATACCACAGCAACCATTTACCATCAGGTGGACTGTGTGCTCGTTTGTGTCACCTTTATACTATATAAAAAAAAGTCTTCAATATTAACCAAAGCCTGTCAGTTACAAATAGTATAATAACATACAAAATCTTTCGGTTTGTCGTTTTTCCCGACCGTCACATCTATTTGCATTTACATCTCTGACAGTTCGTTCGTCCATTTTTTATACACCTATTTAGAAAATAGGAGAAAAAAGTATCACAATAATTGTGCAACGAAACCATTTCCCTGATGCCCGAACGTAATTTTCACATCCGCTGCAAACATAAAACATAATTATCCTAAATAAATTTTTTCGAGTTCACACATCACACCTCAGTTTACATTACAATATATCGAGCCTTTTCAGGAAGAACATCGTAAGCGCCAAAATTCCCAAAAAACGGTTTTAATTACTAACCGCCAGATCAACTGATTTTGAATCTTTTTGTCACTTACTAGAGTTCAAAGTAGAAATGGTAATTAACTTTTTTTAATTACGAAATTTTCATCGTAAGTTACAACCCATTCAATTTTTTTAACGTAACCTCCACCGACTGACAGATCGTTAGTATAGTACCTGTCGCTTACGATATAATATTAGGTTAATAATTTTATTGCAAACATCCTACTTGGCACTTACGATAATAAATTATGCAACGTAAGTGAAATACTTGTCGCTTGCGATAGAAATAAAATGCGTTTTGCGTTTAGTTGTTCCTGAACTGTAACATTATAATAGTGTAATAAATTAAAATATGAATGCCATTAACTTTGGTAACTATAGTAGAAAACTTACCTTGACTTTAGGTTAGTAATAGAAATAACGAAACTGCTTATTATTTTATGTTTAAAAGCTCCGATCAAAGAAATAGTTTAAAAGAATCAACCTAATAGTTTAATAGTGAATCAAAACGCACTTGTAGAAGTAGTGTAGCATCAAGACAGGTTTCAACGTGTTTTAAATTTGAAGATTTTCGTCACTGTGTTATACCTTCTTCACTTACGTTACGAATATTTTGAAAATTAACTATTCCTAATGTGTATTTGCTTAAACTGAGTGTTCAAGTAAAAAAAACACGTATTATCGAACGACAAGGTAAGTGAAACGTGAAACTAAATTACCTACTTGAATCGTGTGATGTGAACAAAAATAATTAGGTGGGCGGTATTTTAGCACTAGAGACTTAAGTAAAATAATATAGGTACTAATTATTTTTCTGGGTTTGATTAAATGCATTGACTTCATAAATAAGTTAAATTACCTACTGGATGTTATTAAGTTTGATGACAAGTTGTATCATTTCAATTAAATACGTTATGAGTGGTTATGCCTAAATCTTAAATTTCCTTCACAGTTTTTTTCTTTTTTCGTGGTTTAACTTTTGTTTGGGTGGCGGTGATTTGGATTTGTATAGCGTTTTTATTTCGCTTCCAGAAAATTGAGGAGATGGCTGAACTTATACCATCCAATGCTTTAGTCGACTACTCTGATTCTACACATTGCTCGTCTACCGACCAAAACTCTGAAGTAGAAAAGGATTTTAGTGGATGTGAAGAGTCACATCCACTAAAATCCTTTTCTACTTCAGGTTCTGGTTCTGGTCAGAGGACCAGTCTTGGCATATTCCTATCAGAAGAAAAAAGAAAAGGCTAGTATTTACAAGTATGGACGACTACACTTGCCCATCCACGTCTGCTATTCAAATTCCTACGACGATAATTGAAAGTTCGGACTCAACCAAAGAAAGTTCTGATAGCACAGAAGGGGAAGACTCAGGTATCGTTGGTAAAAAGGGTATGCGGAAGAAACGACCACTACCGAAAAAACTAAAAGAAAGGTCTGAGAGGTGGTCTGGAAAAGGAAAATCTGTCAAAGCTAATCCCTGCTTAGGTAAAAAATGCGGGAATGACTGCGCTAATAAGTTTACTGAAATCGAGAGAAACTGCGTCCATGAACTTTTTTTGGGGTTTTGGATCCTTACAAAGACAAAGAGATTTTATTTTATCTTGTATTAAGGAATGTGAAACCGGTCGAAAAAGAGCAGAAAGTGATCGTCGAAAAATAAGTTACAATTATTACTTACCAAAGGGCACTGAATCGGTTAAAATTTGTCAACAGTTTCTTTTGAAAACCCTTGATATTTCGCAAATGACACTGCGTTGCACTAAATCACATAAAATTGCAAGTTTTTGTCAAAACCTGACCAACGCGGCAAACGAACGCCTTTAAATAAATACAGTCAATCTCAAACTCAAAACGTCAATAATTTTATAAAAAAGTTACCTGCCGTTCAATCACACTATTGCAGAAACAAAAGTAACAAATTGTACTTACTTGTATTAGAATTTAAAAAAGGTTTGCCTGATGTGAAGCATCATAGTTGATAATAGAATTCATTATTAATGAAAACCAATAAAGAAATATTGAGTTAATTAAATAAATAATAAGGTGCATCTTATCGAAAAACAAACATCGAAAGAAAATCCCTTCTTTTTTTTTTAAAGATATATTTAAATAGTGCGTAGTTGTTGAGATAATCAGTACATATTTTACAATTAAAAATAATGTTCTTCGGGCTGTATTCCAGTTACGGCAGCCAGTCTCAACGGAGACTAGCCATCTGATTCGTAATCGAAGATAGATGTAGATGTCTGTGGGCCACAGCATCCACTTACCATCAGGTGGACTGTGTGCTCTTTCATCATCCTTATCGTATAAAAAGGTCAGTAAGCTGAAGTAGCAATGGGCCCGCCATTTAGCTGGAAGAATCGGCAACCGATGGGGAAAATATGGTTCTCTAGTAGTAGCCTGGTATCGGTAAGCGAAGTGTAGAGCGGCCCCCCACTAGATCGAGTGACGACCTGGTAAGATATGCAGAAAGTTGATGGACGCAGATGACTTAATACCGTTTGTCATTCCTTGCTGGCCTGTTTTCTGCAGCGGATTTGTGGAAAGTTGTAGTGTTAATGATGATGAGGTAAATTATTGCAAGCTCAGTAAACTCCTAATAAAAAAATAAAAATATTATAAATAAATTCAATAAAAAAGAGAATAGTTTGTAATTTTATCATATTATATTTTTGTGTATTACAGTCTTCGAGAGGTCAATTTCATTAGAAATGGAAATTAATTTATTGTTAGTTTGCGACCTTCTAGCTTGTGCCACTCCCACATGAAGCGAAGCCCTCGACAACAGTGAGGAAAAATTTGCAGTTTCCCTTTATATATCAAAGGCCTTTGACAGGGTTTGGCACGCTAGCTCTTTAGGCAAGCTTCCGGCATACGACTTATCCTGTCCTGGACTATCCCATGTCCTGATTGACGAAGCTATGGTTAACCGTGCGAATCTTTCAATTGCAAGCAGGTGAATGGGCTATGCCAATATTTTGAGATTTAATAACGCGCAAGCGTTAGACACGCTAAAAGGAGCCCGCGCAACCTGACTCCTTCTTTCCTGAATGTATCTATTGGCACAAAGAAACTAGGTGTCCCTGCAAAAAGGTGGCGGTAATTCACATCGGGTCAGCTTCTTGCCTTAAATAAAGCGCAAGCCCATTCGTCCGTGGAGTATTGCCTTCATATATGGGTTGGTGCTGCAAAACGTTACCTGGTAGTGTTAGACTTTGTGAAGAGAGGTGCTAGAGGCTCATTTTAGAGAGTGAGTGCAGGAATACCATGCATTAATTCCTCCCTCCCCTTTCCACCATCGGGCAAATTAGACGGTTGACGAGTCTTCACCCCTTTGTTATCGATATTCCAAGCATTCTAACCGAATTTTTTAATATTATTTATTCTAATAAAATTAAGTACATTCTGAATTAATTCGGACTTTCAGTACAATTGGTGTCGACTGTCTTACCGTCCGATTACAATCAAAGCGTCTTCAAGGCAAGAGTGAATAAACTTTTGTTACGCTAAGACAGTGCGATTTACCATTTTGGGCTTCATCAGTGCTTACCACCAAGTGGGATTGTAGTTGAAAAATGGCTTGTATTCAATAAAAAATAGTACTTAAAATATTTAAGCACATCCTCTCACTTAAGAGTTTCTGGTGACAGCTCCGGCACTGGAGAGCCGCGAGTTCGTTTCCCGCACGAAACAGGAGTGTTTGCAACTTATGTTTATAAACTGCTTCATAATACAGAAGAAGATAAGGTTTCTTTTTTTAAATAAGAAAAAAATTAGGTCCTGATTTTTCCGGTTCATTCTCTCGTGGGCAGACATCAACCAGTTATTGCCGCTTTAAAGTAATTCACAACCACGATTAAAACATAAAGAAATCTCGTATGGTTTATGAGCAAGATGTATATCGTGATATATTTGCACTCATAACTTACAAGATAAATAGTCATAGTATCATAAAATATCATAAATCTAGTGCTGGAGATGGGAAACACAAAATTGCAGTAGTATCTGCAGTCTCAGAACCGGACGTTTCGTCCCGGCATATACGAAATTTTACGTCTGCCGTTAACGAGGTGGTGATACCATCATCCATCGGAAAGAATGAATGAATGAACTTTCTGACTTGTCCCTTAGTTGCCTTTTACGACATCCACTGGAAGAAATGTTGTGATGGATTCTATTAAGCCGGGTGAAGCTAGATCAAAAGTGCAAGACGTCTAGCGTCGACGTAACGACTAAAGCAAATCCTCCCTGCAACAGGAGAGACTCCTGCACGGCAATGGACTTTTAGGCAGTGATGAAGCTAGTGCTCCAAACTAGGGCAAGCCCAAGATATGGTTTTGTTGTTATTAGCAGTTTTATAAAAATACATCAATCTTGATCTGTCTCCACTCTTCAGTTGCATATTCAGTGCTGTCGAGGACGTGTTTAACAAAGCACACAGAAGACATAATACTGCTAGATAGATTGTATGACATATCAGCAATTACATACCTTCGGTGGCTTTGAAAAAAGCCGTTTCGGTTTGCTTGAGCGAAATTAAAAGATATTTACATACAATACAATACATGAACAAAAGAAAAGCATGAACAAAAAAGTACAAACGAATTATGTACAAAATTAAAAAAAATATTTATATTCTAAATCAAATCGTCTGTCTTTCTTAAGGAAATATTTGATTACGTCCACGTAAAATGTTGGTGAACGTTTTAATTGTACCAATATCTGTTTTTCAATTGCGATAATTGATAAGTCTGAAAGACTCCCTTGACCTTGTTTATTTTCTTAACAAAGTTTAAGGATTTTACCTTTTCCTCGCCAATTAGCACTTTAACACACTTCAATTCATCACAAGGAACACTATTATCCTCCATTTTCACTAAAAATCTTTAAGAAAGCATAAATTTTCAACTCGCAATATTCATTCACTAAAGTAAACAAACTGAGTAAACATTGAAATGTGAAGTGAACTTGCAAACGTATCGCCCGCGCGCCCCCGCTCTCTACTAAGTTCAGACGAAAGCCCGGCTTTTTGCTTTATACTAATTGCTATATAAACGATCTTAGTTATATTTCATTATAGAAGATTTTGCCATAGGTTAGAAAGGGAGCGATCGTCATCTCGAAAGATCGGTAAAAAGGCCACGCGTGCGAGAGAAACAACTAATCGCTCAACTCAACTCCTTTTTTATGACAGCAGTATCGCTAAGGCTACGAGATCATGACCTGTGTAAACAGAGGAGCGGGAAATTTGAAATAGTTTGAAACGGCTTAGGAGTTATTTTATTAGTTTATATTATTGATTGAGCAGTTTGATAGGGCAAGCCCGGCTCCTCGGCTTTTGTGGAGGCTTCGCCACTGCTTTTAGGAGCCTATAAAGAGAAATAATGATACTCGTTTATAATATTCTTAGAAATATTTCTTACGCAACTAAGAAGATCACCGCGCAGCAACCTGATGGGAAGTGGATGCTATGGCCCCATAACATCTACATCTATCCCTACCAATTATGATTCAAAATGCAAATGCTTTGTAATCTTTGAAGACTAAGAAGTAAGATGCCTAGTTTGGTTACCAATAAAATGGATCTCCAGTTCTCATCAAATATCAAACGAAACACAGCAGCTTTACACTGCTATTTCAATTCTGCACGTGTGTTGTCCTTTCCCAATCTTGCGGACCCATTTGTGTTGTAAACAATATGGTGCTGTAGTGTTGGGCAATTTGCCGAAAACTTAGAATCTTGGAATTTTTTTAGAAATATATCAAAATGATATTTTGATATATTTTTATGTCACCCCCATTCTATATTATGATATAACGATTAACGAGCACATAGTTCACCTAGTGGTAAGTAGATGCTGTGGCCCATAGACATCATATTAATCTTCGATTGAGAATCCGAATACGGATACGTTATCACACAAAAAGGGTCTCCAGTTCTCTACATTCACCATACGAAACATAGCAGAATTAAGCTGCTATTTTACGCTCGTATTCTGTGTGTGTTTAAAAACTTTTGAAAATTTTAAAACATTTGTTTTTTTTTTTTTTAAATTGCAGTTTGTTTTTACCGCGTTTACATTTCTATAGATTATTGATTTTTATAATCATAATTTGTTCTAGCAACACCAGTGCCACTGCGACAAAAACAACTGACTCTGCAGTCAACGACACCTGTGAACAGAAATATGAACTTAGTGCCGGTGAACAACACTCCCACTGCTTTGTACAAGGGACCACGACTTCGAGTAAGTTCTCATTAGCTAAGCATAGGCAATAAAAAAACAGTGAAACTTTGAAAAAAAAATTCACTACCGAAATACGTTTCTGATGATTTCGTCAGTGATGAAATTCAGATTCTCATTATTTGAGTCGAACACACGTTTAATATGATTATATGAGTTGCAAATGTGATATTTTAACTTTGTTAAGATTTTCGTTAAGTAAAAGTGTAGAATCGGTCCACTTGCAGTACTAATTCAGGTCATCTTTTGCTTAAAACCATATTATTATTTGTATCTTCGAATATATTTACTTTAAGATCACATAAAATAGTAACATACTTTATAAAATGAAGGTTCGAACAAATAGTTGTTATTTTAGATTCAGTACCCGCGGTCTGTTTCGCTTTATTATGATTAAATATTTTATTTAACCATTAACAATATTACCTTTTTTATTTTATATAGTATTTACATAAATATTATAACAAGATATTAAAACTAGTGCGAAAAGTATCTCAATCTTAAGACATTTTTGTTTCTTCGTCTAAAAGCTTCAGTGAAATTATAAGTAGGTTCTTGATTCATCTTAAGTGATTCATTATTTGTACTTATCCAGAAATAATCAGTAACGTCATATTTGTTTTCATCATACATTGGCACCATTTTCTTTTTTTAAGAATTGAATGTTATCAGGCATATATCTAATATGCCAATGTAATAAAATGTAATAAAATATGCCTACCAGTGCATGTTGGCAGTGAAGACCTATGGAACCGAGACATGATCCTTCACTATTGGTTGTTTGAGGAAGCTAAAAATCGCTCAGAGCTATACATCAGATAGAGTTACGACCTGCAGTGCGATTGTGTAACTCGGGTGGAAAGTGTAGTTGTCTTCGTATTGCCGTTTAACGTTATCAGTATCGAATATAATTGTATAAACCGACTGTTTTAATATGTATTAATATCTTATTTTCTTTTACAAAATACAATCACAATGAAAAGCATGAGACGGTTGCGTTATATTTCCTTTATAGAGTTACGCAATAGTATTGCGGGTAAGCCAGGCCCGAAATCGATAGATGTAGTTGGCTCAAAACCGTTGTATTATTTTAAAGTATGCAATTTTTTTCATAGAGCCGTGGTAGCTCAGATGGTTAGCGCTCGCTGTGAATGTCACAGTGCGCGAGCAACCCGGGTTTGATCCCCGCTGTCACCCATGAAATTGTTAATTGCAATTTTAAACGATGATTTACCAAGTGCTTTTGGCGATGAAGAAAAACATCGTGAGGAAACCTGCATGTCTGAGAAATAAAAAAATATTTCGATGACATGTGAAGTTCACCAACACGTATTTAGCAGCGCGGCGGACATATCCTTTCAGAAATGAGAGGAAGCCTGTGCCCAGTAGTGGGGATGTATAGACTTTAACTTTAACTTTTATGAGAATTTTTTAAGCAATGTCATTTTATGATATGTATTTTTTCATATTTTTTTCAGTCTGATCAACTTCCACGGCCTCTGCTGGATAGAAATCGCTCGGCGTTGGACAAGGTGGTGGACTATTTGCTAAAGGATGGACCGAACCATCGCATGGCACTTATATGCTCCGAATGTTTTTCACATAATGGTCAGTTGCATTTAATATACACACACACACACACACACATATATATATATATATATATATATATATATATATATATATATATATATATATTATTACGAGTCTTCTATAGTAAGACTCGTGATGATAGATAGAAACAGAAACATAGCCCTATCTTAAGAATTTATCCCCGTTGTTGTGGGTGCGTCATAAACCGAATGATTTTCATTACCGCGAGAAAAAAAATAGGATGTAATAAGTGAACAAAGTAAAAGCCTAAGACAAGACTAAACTAAACGACTAAAGACAAGATTGGCTACATCTTGAAGCGAGCTTCTATTAGAACATTCTACAAGCCGCCGAAGAAGATTAGTCAGTTCTTACCATCCGTCAAGTGTCATATTCCTCTACAAGATGCAGGAGTGTACAAGCTTGATTGTGATTGTGGTCTCTCATATATAGGGCAAAACAAAGAGATCAATTAGAACCCGCGTAAAAGAACACATAGCTGACGTGAAACATCAACGTTCCGGGAAGTCTGCAGTTTGCGATCATATCCTAGATGGCCCCAACCATTACATCAGATTTGATAGACCACAAATCCTCGCGAAAGAACATCGATTCCTACCAAGGATGATACGTGAGGCTATTGAAATTAAAAAACATCCTAATTTCTTTTGTTAATTACAAATTGAACCCTTTTAATTAACACAAGTTCTTATTTGAAACTTTCGAGATATTGTAGTGTATGTACAAGTTGTGTTACGTGTACCAACTTGTTACAAGAATGACTAATATTTTAAGTTACTCACGTTTTTAAATTGGTAAGTAGTTGAAATAATACTAGTTTTTACGGATTTTATCGCGTATATTTAACTTTTTAAATACCCGACGTTTCGAGAGCTTTACAGCACCCATGGTCACGGGAAGGACTGAGATGTTCAACGTCCAGATGTCATAGTTAACCGCGGTTATCATAGATTAAAATTTAACTTTTGTTCCGATCTACACAGTATGAACTTATGGTATCATGAAGTCTTGCAGTTGTATGCTTGGGTTGGGATTTAATTTTATTTATTATAGGATCCCAAGCAGATGGTAGCACCCAGCCATCTTCTCTATTGAAATTAGGATGTTTTTTGATTTCAATAGCCTCGCGAATCATCCTTGGAAGGTATCGGTGTTCTTTAGCGAGGATTTGTGGTCTATCAAATCTGATGTAGTGACGGGGGCGATCCTGTACGTGTTCACAGACTGCAGACTTCCCGGAGCGTCGATTCTTCACATCAGTTATATGTTCTTTAACGCGGGTTTTAATTGATCTTTTAGTTTGTCCTATGTAGGAGAGACCACATTCACAATCAAGCTTGTACACTCCTGCATCTTGAAGAGGGACGTTACACTTGACTGACGGTAAAAACTGACCAATCTTCTTCGGCGGCTTGAAGTATGTCTTGATGGAAGCGCGCTTCAAGATGTAGCCAATCTTGTCAGTGACTCCTCTAACATATGGCAGTACAGCAGGTACACGCTCGACTGTGGCCGGCTTCATTCGTTCTCTGTGACGTAGGCGCGGGACCCGAAACTTGTTGTCAAGCAAAACTTGTTTGACGTGTTGGAGCTCGGCAGCCAGGTGTTTACTGTCACAGATCCCTCGTGCTCTCTGAAACAAAGATTTACCCACGGTAGCTAACTGTGATGGATGGTGTTGAGAATCACCGTTTAAATATCTATCTGTATGGGTCTTTTTTCTATACACATCTAGAAAGGCTAAGGAATAAGAAATCATTGGTAAGTAGTTTGTGTCAATAGAAAAAAAAAAACTAGAGATAGAAATTTTAAAGTAATTTGAATATGGGGATCTGAAGTATCAGTTCATTTTGGAAATGGGGTCCAAAATAGTTTAGGAATCCCTGTTCTAGGTTACTACCTAGAACAAGAATTCCCAAACTATTTTGGAGTCCTACTGGACCACTTTTCTGCATAATCGTCCCGTGGGTATCGTAAGAGATGACAGAGAGAAACAAACCAGGAGATGGGCGGCAGCATCTTCCTAATAACAACTTAAAAATGAAAGAATCTGCGGTTGCTAAACCGCCTGTCATTCCGGACAACTATGGTAAATTTTCCCCTATGAGACTGGCTGTGGACAGGATGTTTAGCAGTAGACTTTGATAGGCTGTAACATTTACAGTATTGTTTTGTAGCAGCTAATAAGTTCAATTATTTGCATTGAAGTAATATGTACCACATACCAGAAGAGATGGCGAGCCTTGGTTTTAGTACATATTATGTACATAATAATGTTTTATAAGATGTAAATATTAGATGAAAAAGAAAATAATGTAGTACTATTTAATACATTGGCGATTTATTTTAGACCAAAAATGTAAACAATAGAAAATAACATACTTAAAATCTCATTGTTTTTTAACAATTCCATCCATTCATCCATCCATTAAAGTTAAAGTTGCAGCCTATATAGGTCCCACTGCTGGACACAGGTCTTCTTTCATTTCTGAGAGGGTTTTAGGGCAAGGAAGTGTCCACCCACCGCGCTCAGATAGCTTATTCTCATGCAGGTTTCCTCATACATCCATTACAGCCTATCAAAAGTCCACCGCTGAACTTTGCCATACTTACCACGCTTGGCAACCGTAGTTTTTATCATTTTAAATTGTTATCGGGAAGTATCTACATAGTTTATTCTAAATCCATTTACTAGCGGAATAGATAATGGCATATCCTAGCGAATATAATCATCTGTTTTGCAAGCAAATTGTGCAATTGGTATTGGAGCATTTTGAATTTCATTCATTCATTCATTCATTACACGCTATCAAAAGTCCACTGCTGAAGATAGTTTTTTCGCAAGATCTCGAACAGGTTGACTTTTATTATTTTTAGTTGTTATCAAGAAGATGCTGCTGCCCATCTCTTGTTTCAGTTTCCACCTGTCGCTTCTAACGACACCCACGGGCGATATGGGGAAGTGAATATTTTTACACCGACACTAAGCGGTAAACAATGAGGGCTCATAATTTACCCCTCACCAGATGTCGTTAGTTGGGACCATGGAGGTTCTAACCTCCATGATTGGGACTGACCTGAAGTTATTTGTTATGTATACTTCACCACGCTAGTGTATTACTTGTAGGAATATCCGCAGCTTGGTTTACCCATTTTAATTTAATTAATATTAAATATAGCTACTAACTCAGAGAGAAACATTAATTTTTACACTTTTCTAAAAAAATAACTTCCTCCACTATGAAATCTGTCAAATATTTCACCTTCTACTTAAGTGTCGCCGCTCTGGTGGCAGAAAAAGTCGATTACTTCAATGGTTTATTTGTTTGCGTGTCAGGCATGGCGATGGTGGAGGAGTTCGAGTACGTGTCGTACGCATGCGCGTACTGCGGGCGGCTGAACCCCGCGCGCAAGCAGCGTCCCGCCGCGCCACCGCTGCAGCCCGTGCGCTCGCTGCCCGCGCCCGCCCTCCGCCTCGGTCAGTGTCGAACACTTCTATGTACCCTCTGCGGCCTTAGTACACTGCGCACTGCAATACGCTCATCATCATCATTATAGCCATATACGGGCCACCGGCGAACCGAACGGGAGTAGCCAATAGCCACAGCGATTTTCCCTGAAATCATTTTTTGCTGGGGGAAATCTGCGCACAAATCAAAACAAATCATCTGTCACTACGAAACTCACACATAACAATTAAAACAATAAACTAACAATTTCACACACATAGATACAACATTATAACCGTAGACAGAGAAACCTATAGACTAATGATTAGCGTAGCCTCGAGTGAGAAAGGACGATAACGTAGTTTTAGGTTATACAATAATCTTTATGACTTTTAAACATATTTAGATAACTTTTTTAATTGTTCTTAGAACTGAACTGAATAAGATTCACCAATCTTAAGCTCACAAAACACTTTTTTCTCACTTAAACCAACTTGTAAACTCCTTAGATCGCTACGAACTGTCAAAGTTGTTTAGCAAAGTGTAGTTTGCTAAACAAAAAAACCGGCACGGAGAAAGGGACAAACAATCACACCGCTCCGTCTCATTTCTATGCAAGACATATGCATAAATCTATCTTTTTCGTGTGCGAATGGAAAGAGGGCGTTAATTTGTCTATAGGTTTCTCTGTCTACGATTATAACAGTATCGCTCGGTGACAGCGGAATACAGACTCGAATCAGTCGCTCGATCGATCTGCATATTATGTGAGGGCTAGCGGCCTGTGTTGGTAATCAAATACGAAACAACACAACCTTGATAATTGTAATTTTTAAGTTTAAACAGAAGTATATAACAGAAAATTACTTATATATTAAAGAAATCGCCAACTTTTTGTAAACTTTGTCACCGATCACCGATCTGGAGATGTCAATTAAGCCGCACAACTAGATTTAGCCTAGTGAGCAGTGCGGCTGTAATAAGTTTTCAACCTACTTACAAAAAAGGAGGAGGTTCTTAAGTCGACTACTTTTTTGTGTTACTTCAAATTTTTTTCTAGGTGAACCTATTTTGATAATTCTTTTTTTATTTGAAAGTTGGTGCTTCTTATTTGGTCACATATAAATTTAATCTAGATCAGACCAAGTATTTTTTGATTTATCCTTAACAATGCGTATGTAATTGACTTCGACTATGTTCTAATTTTATTTATAGGTTATACAAAATTTTTAATTTTACCATTTGTATTGTATGCATACAACTGCGTGTGCTTAGACTTTGATAGAGAATCCATACGTAGGCGGCGTATGGCTACTCCTCCGATCCACCGGTGGCCCATGTTGCTCTACGATTACAGCCCTACAAATCCGCTGTTGAACATAGACCTCCCCCAAGGAATGCCACAGCACGTTCCTGAGCCACCTGCATCCATTGACTCCCTGCATATCTTACTAGGTCATCACTCTATCTAATAGGGGAACGCCCTGCACTTCGCCTACAAGGCTGCCCACTCGAGGACCTTTTCCCTAAATAGTGTTATGTTTATATATTATGTATATTTTTAGGTTGAGGTATAGATTGCGATGGGCCAATGTTTTTCATTTTTAAGTCCGTCATGCCTGAAATAAAATTGTATTGTATAGGTGCAAAGACTTCTATCTATACTGCTATACGGACTCTGCAGTCTTAGTACAATGTGCAATATGTCACGCTCAATTCTCCGTCACTCCTTTAGTCGACTGCAAGCGATCGAAAAGACTAGTACTTAGTTTTGTAAACCGCGAACGTTGTTTGCAAAAATCTAATAATAAAATGACTCTTTTTCATGTGACTAAGAAAACGCTGTCATTATTTATGTGTGCACTTTTTTAATGTGATTTGAAATTTATTTCAGATAAGTATGTAACTTTATTTCCTTATTGCCTAAAAACAATAACCTTCGTAAATGGCTACCCGACAGCGCACGCGCCATCCACAGCTGCGACACAATATTTGTTCTGAATTGCCTGTCTAAGGCTCTAAGGTGCAAATTATATAGAAGCGGCATAAGGCGAAGGCATGGCACAGGCGCGTCGCAAGAGTGGAACGGCTAAAAGCGGCATGCCTGTGCCACGCCGCTTGAATATAAGTACCTGGATGACCGAGCTCTGCTCGTTTTTTTTTAAATCGTGTGTTTTGGAAATTATATTTAGATACAAATTACATACTGATGAAATATGAATAATATTTTTTGATCTTGTTGACATAATAGAAAAAACTGAACTGGTTATTTGAATAAAAAATCATGAGTGCAATTAGTTTAATATAAATTTTCGTATTTTTAAAAAAACTAATAAAAGGGCTCGAAATAATAGATTTTCTCACAAAAGAAGGGAACTTGAAAAAATAAGGGGAAAAAGTCGGACCGTAGACAGGGCGCGAACCAGGGCACTGCAATTTCGCGACAGCCCGATATCCACTTGAGCTATTACGATCATTAATGTAGTGTCAAAATTTACTTTTTTGTATTATAGCAGTTTTTCATTGCCTGAAAACGGACAAAACGACATTTTCTATATATATATATACAAGAATTGCTCCTTTAAAGGTATAATTCACGGCGTCACACGACATACATTTTAATTGAAAAAGTTTTAAAATAGCACCATGCCTGTGCCGTGCCTTCGTCTTATTCTTATACACCCCCTTCTGTATACATCTGTCGCCCTTGAAAATTTTACTTTACTACCTGCTCGTCTTGTTTGAACGAACTCCATGCTGTGTGAGCTAGACAAACATTGAAACTTGACATTTTCTGTTATGTACAGCTGTGATAATATGGTTTCTACTGTTTTCCATTTGTTAAAGATGCGTAACTTAGTGAAAAGAAAATGAAACAAGTTATATTCAATTTTTTTTATTTAAAATCATTTACACAAAATGCTCGAACTGGCCTCCTGCCTTTATGTTATGCAGATTCTACATCTTTTTACAAGCGGTCTTTCTAAAAGTCTTGATATTTTTTGGTTGAAATAACCCTTGCTGTGTCGGTGACGCAAAGTCTAAGTTCGTCAATTGTTTCAATTGTTTTTTTTTATAAACTGGCTCCTTCAGGCAGCCCCAATAAAAGACATCTAATGGGATTAGATCTGGTGATCTTGGTGGCTACAATATCGGCCCCATTCGGCCGATCCATCAGTCACGGTAGGCTTCGTTTAAGTAACTTCATGCTTGGACGGCGTAATGTGCCGGACAACCTAGTAGGTATAAGTCTTTGTCTCTATACATATAAATACAATTGAAGTAACTGTCTATAATATATAATAACTAGCTTCTATTAAGCTCGGGGGTTTTATTTGCAAAATGTAGTCTGTCTGTCTGTTTGTCTGTACGAGCTAATCTTCGCAGTGACTAAACTGATTGTGATAAAACTTCACGAACAGATAGAGGGCAATGTCAGGAGGGATTTGAGCTATATTTTACTCGAAAAAACTTGATCCTTCAGTCTCGCTGTGTTCATGAGAAGCCCTTAACCATCCGAGTGTTGTCGTAAAATATCTTCGATTCTCGCAAAACTTTGAAGAAAGGCTCCAACTAAAGGAAAAGTAGGTACCTAAGAGAACAAGAAGAAAGGCTTCGCCTTTAAATAGCGTCTTGACGGCACGTTTAAATTTGTTCATTTATTTGTGAGTCTGTTTTTTTCGAAAAATTGATAAAATAAATGGTCTCCAATTTGTTTTAATCTAAATAACCTCACATTAATAGATCCTATCCAGGCGAAGTGTGTTTCTAGTATAATATAAATATTGTGTAGCTGAACGTAAGAAAAAGCATAACCTATATAAGTATGTATTATGTATGTATTCAAACTTGCTCTTTCGTTGTAGATAATGGCGGCGACGATTCATCTGCTGAAAGTTCTGCCAGCGACAGTGAAGAAGAAAGAAGAAATAACGTGTCGAATGTTGAGAATATGGACGGTAGTTTAAATTTCACATTTAAAATAGATTAAAAATCCTTAAGATCATCAAGTTTACCATTTTCAATATTAAATAAATATGTCATGAAAGTAACATAAATAAATTGACTGTCGGTGTTCGTATAGTATGGCTACGATGTGCACCTTGCACTGCAGCGGTGTAATTAGTTAGCTTACAACGGGTCATTTTCCGCTACTCCAGGTCTAGTCGCGTATTTAGCGTGTGGGCAGGAATATTATGAATTATTCGAGCCATGAAATCTCCCCGAAGAAGTTCAACAGCCCTTTGATGTAGCAAGCAACTTTGGGGAGTGATCCCGGCATGCCGCGATGTTTAGCCCTGTATGCAGCGCCCTCCGGACATACCAGCAACACATAGGCCGCCTTTTCCTCCTCCCCTATACATGCCCTGTACAGGGCACTATCTGTAACACCTATAGTAAATTAATCTTTGTTAAAGGAGCCATGTGCTGCAATAGCACTTATTGCTATCCTGATTGTGGGTTGTTCAATCTTATTAAAACCCTGGTTGAGCGACTGTTTTTTTCTGGCAGGACCTCCCTAGCTTGCCTACAGGCTACTACATTTTTTCAAAGCTGAGCGTGTTAATTTGTAAAGTTTTAACGTGCCAGTGAACGAATGTTACCAAAAGGGATCGGTATGATCGGTTTTGCCCATATAACGGCCAGAGCCGAGCCGAACCTCTCCTGGCCTTGTTGTTAGTTTGTCTGCGTTTGTGTGTGCGTCGTTGCCGCTGATTTCATTGAAACGCTTCGAAGCCTAAAATAATCATCGAAGTATAAACTATATATATATAGCTCCGAAATCCCCGGGGCAGAATACCTTGCCCGGCGGGAGACGTCCCCTTTTCCTTTCAAGGCCACAGTGGTGACTAACTGACGTGATCAGAACACGCAACCAACAACCTTCGGATACTAGAACTTTAAACCTTCGACATTAACTCCAAGAACCCCTACCATTCGCTCCCTAGAATCGTCTTTTGTAGTCTTCAGCTCCTGCAAGCCAGTCCAATTTGTCTTTATCTCGACTCACCGCAGATTTAGGTCAGGGCTACAGGGTCCGTATGGCCGCTCTTACCTGGTTTGGGTATGAACGTAATTTTTACTTTCCTCCATCCCCTAGGAAGATATCTGATGGCCAGACATGCTCTCATTATGGCAACAAGTCTGACAATTAGGCCTTTACCTCCCCACTGTAGGAGTGCCGGAAAAATACCGTCAGGTACTGCCGTCTTTATAGGGAACGAAACTGAATAACTCGATGGGTTTTTTTCTATTATTACCACTCTCTGTACAGTGCAGAGGTGTAAGACAGGGACGTCCGCTGCATTGGAAGTTCCACTTTTCATGTATAGCTAGATTTGTTCATGTATATCTTGGATTCTTTGTAAAAACATTTCCGGCGATTATACGTGGTAGAGCCATGCTGCATTTATATTATTAGTAGTATAGTTGTAGCATGAATGAGTCGGCTCGACCGGGGAAGGACCACGTTCTCACAGAATACCAGCGTAAAATAGGAGCTTAATGCTGCTGTGTTTGGTATGGTGAGTGTAGAGATCCGCAGACCCTTTTTACTGGAAACGGGGCATTACATCTTAGTCCTCACGGGTGACAACGCATCTGCATTTTGATTCGTAATCGAAGATAGAGATGTAAATGTCTATGGGCCACAGCAACCACTTACCATCAGGTGGACTTTGTGCTCGTTTGCCACCCTATCCTATAATATGTACTATCGTATTATATATATATATATATATATATATATATATATATATATATATATATATATATATATATATAAAATTTTAAAAAGCTATTAAGGTGCTTTTTTCTTTGCTCAATTCAATATTTCATGATTGTAGGTTGATGATGATTAGTCCAGGTCCAGAAATATCTGTGATGCAAGCAATATCAAATCTGGCGCTTTGACGTACTATGATGACAAATATCTGTGGTGTGGTGATAAACGGGTGCCTGCGGATCGTGAAATACATGCTAGAAATACAGGCTCTGCGGACTCGAGGTTGGGAAAGGCTGATAGGTGATTGATTATCCCTGGATAAAGCGATATTTTAAACGCGAGGGAAAACCTTTTTTAGCATTATTATTTTGAGTTTACTATGAGAGACGCCTATACATACAGTATACATTTCTCTTATCGAAAGTGAAATGTATACTGTGGACTCAGAAGCAGGAATAAGGAATTTAAAATTTGATGTATTTCTTGTGATAGCATGAAATGGTTTTGATGACTAAAGTTCTAAACATTTTAGACTCGTCAAAATTTTGTTACAGTGTCGGAAGCTGAAGTGGATCGGCCCCCCTCTCCAACGGAGGAGGAACCGAAATCCCCCATAGAGAAGAAAGAAGACTGAACGACTATTGTCAATTGATCTACTTCCCTGTAATGTTCCACACTACTCGGACATCTTTCGAGCGGTGCAGGATAACTTCCTAATATGTTGAATAAGTTGTTTTTTTATATTCGAAGAGATATGAAAGACTTTCGTAACTTCGACTTTTCGTTATTTGTGCAGATTTTTAAAATTTATCATCATTGTTAATGTATAAAAATCAGAAACTTATTCGTTATTTGAAATTTTGTAATGAATATAATTACAGGCGGTTCCAAAAGCTTCAGCTTCATGCTTTAAATTTGACAATGTTCTATTTCGAACATTTTGAAGACGATTGCATAGCTTATAATGTTAACTTGCTAGCATGGAATGAATGTAAATCGATGAATGATATATCAGTTTCATTTCTAACAGAACACCTGTTAGAAATAAAACTGCCGCTTGGTCATTTTTCGGAAGTAAAACATGCCAGATTGTGCTTAACCCTATCTTATTTATACGGAGAAGATATTTGTAGTATGCACTTTAAGACAAGATGCCTGTCAAATGTTAAACATTGGCAACAAATAACATTATAGGAGGGTAAACACCAAAATACATTAAAAAATATATCGTTCAACCAGCCAGCATGTTTTGTAAAAGCAGTATAAATTATGATCAAGAATTATTATTCTGTTTATTTGTCTGTGCTTTAACCACAACTCTAGGCTTATTAACGCAATTTCGGCGCAAACGAAGTAAATGTAGGTAATAAGATATTTTGCATGTTGTTATAAAATCACATTGATAACTGTTCAATAAAGGCTTAAACATAGAATAATACATACATAATAGAACGGGGGAGTGGGCGGAGCCCGTGTTGCCACAAAATGCCACTAACACGTCAATGCACACGTATAAATGTCAACACGAGATGTATTTTGACGTTACAATCGTTTCCAAATTTCGCATGCAAATTATTTAGAAAATGCCAAATTGCACGCTATTCACAAATAAATATGTATTAAAATCCGTGTGTAAACAAAGCGAATCGTGTTTGTAGTAGTAATTAATTGATAATACGACGTAATTTCTTATATGTGTGCTCCCGGCGACGCCTATCCTCGTACAAAATAAGGTTGACAGCCATTCTATTGTGTATTATAGTATTCTATGGGCTAAAATGTTATAATATTTTCTGCAATAGTAGCCCAAGTCGCGTTTTTTGTAAGCCTTTTAGTGTTTTAATGTTTATACAATATATTATAACAGTTTTTTATTATTGCAAACGTAATAAAATAATGTGCCTTGCGAACTTTTAGCGATGTCGATAGTTGTGATAGAAATTGCCGATTTGTTAGCAGAATATTTCATGTTATAGCTAATATTTCGCACCATGCTTGGATTTGTATTCTGATATAACACCAACCAAGAGTGGTATAAGGTACATATAAGATTTTTTACAAAAAAATGATTAAGTTTTTCGTTTACGTTTTCGACGTGTAATATATTTGCTAAAAAAACAAATAAGTAAAGCCTAACTTAAACAAGTTGCTTAATGTTCTTGTCTATATATTAAATACTTTATTGGGTAATTCGTCACTCACCATCTATTTATCATGCTTCTTGCGTACATGAAGCTAAAACTAGCTTGTAATTCATTTATTATGGTTTGTAAATCGTGTGCAAAAACTATTTATTATTATTTAACTAAGTCATTGATTTGAATCTTTACGTAGAATTAGCTTAGATTTTATTAATTTAATAAAGACTGTGTAATGCTAAAAATGTTCAGCTTACATTGGGCTTGCTACTTAACAAAATATCATCATCATACAATAGCGATCTACAATACGATAATAAAATATGGTATCTATGTTGGGAAAATTGTTATAATAAACAAAACGTAATGTTATTTATATTTTTATTCATCAATTTATATCTGATTCTATTTAGCATTGAAAACTGACTAAATAAAATCCTAATGATAGCATGTTATGTTTTCTTTTGTTATAAGTAACAAAAAATAAAAACTGCCAGTTCGAACAATCGTCACGCAAATATCGATTAATATTTTTAAAATTAATTTTGTAATTGTACCTACAAATTTTTACGATCTTATAATTTGAGTGCCACGTTATACTAGGAACTTATCCTTTTATTTAAATATCTATCTGGTGATATTTGAATATTGTTGGTTGTATGTTAAAATGAAGCTGTTCGAAGGGAGAATTATAGTAAAACATAATACATTGAGTGTTGCTATTTGATAACTATAAAGTTAGGAGAATTTAATATGATTTTAATTAATTTAAAAGACTAGCAGCATTTTTATTTCTAACAACAGAACTATCTATTCAAAAATTTAAACTTTAAAAACATGATTAATAAATTACAACTTAATACCGTATACAGATAAAATATAGACGTAAGTCGTTGAGATGGGTTAGTAAGTATCGAGAAAATGAAAACAGAGTAAAACCATTGCTCAAAAAACTTTCCGCAATCAAACCATCTTAGCTTAAAAACTAAAGCTCATTTATATATTATAAATAAATGTCTATCTCTCTTCGACAATCGAACCCGCCCATTTTTGAAACAAATGGCAACCAATATTATATCATCAATTTTTAGTATTAATAAAAAGTAATATGACTGCATTAAGACATTTTTGTCGAAATAAAAGGGAAAATTGTATTTGCTGATTTTTTTAAAATTAATTTTCCAAACAAAAAACTTTAAATGAGTATTTATTTTACTCGATTATGCTCAAATACTCAAAATTGAATAGTGTGTGAGCTTATATTTTCTTCATATTATCTTGTCTTAACGTGTTACGTTTTAATACAAACTTAATCATATATACTCAAATGCTTTATCTAGTCATTTCGTCGATGAAATCTATTGGGCAATTTTACTTTCTTAAAATCAAATGATTTATTGTAGGTTTTTCAAACTATGGGGAGGATTATAATAAATAAAATCATGTTGTCCTAAAATGTCAGTCATAATTTATTGTTCATTTATTAAATCCTTAAGAGCGTAGTCGGTCTGCGCGGGAATTGGGGAATAGGTATTTGAAGAAACTATTGCCGTCGCGGAGCGCCCGAGCAACCGAGGTATCAATGTGTGAGTGAATAGCCTGTATTTGTGAGCGTAGCTCAGTACTTACTTCGACAGTTGTCACTTTTTTATAGAAGAGGGGGCAAATGAGCATGCGGCTCACCTGATGTTAAGTGACTACCGCCGTCCATGATCAACCGCAACACCAGGGGAATTGCAGGTGCGTTGCCGGCCCTTTAGAAAGGAGTAGAGAGTTAAAGTTGATTTCACACTAATGTCTTTTCATAGTTTATATTCATGGGGACAGTATTTAGCTATGATATTGTACGTGACCCGTTATCTATTTGGTATTGTTGATCGAAGGTTTTTATCTTAAAAACTTAAAATTTCTTCGGTAGTCGTCTCATTACGGAGGTAAAAACGGGGCATTTTTTCAGGTTTTTAGAAAGTCATATTTATTTTTGTAATATTTTATTGGAAAAAAATTAAATGACAAGGCAGGGGCAATGCCTTCAATAGACCTAGATATTTATAAACAAAAGCTATTACTCTAGAGACATCTAGGAAGAGAATAGGGAATACATTTGTATGGAAAAAATGCAGCCCGTCAACGCTCTTAATGATTACGTAAACTTTTACCCTATTTAAAAAATACCTAAACTGTTTGTGGTCCTTAATTTTGTGTAATATGTTGAATTTAAATGGGGAATGCAAGTGAAATGAAATAAACAGAAATGGCGAGGTGCAAGTGTTATTTGTAATTATGACTAATGCACTAATCAAAGATTTGGTGCGGTAAATAGGTGTTACACTAAATTTAGCAATTTAGGGAGCAACTTTTAAAAGAGAAAAGTAGACAGCTGAAGAGATAAAGTTCAATTCGCTATTATTTTTTCATCTAGAAAAACTGCTAATAATAAAAAAGCCTTTTGAAGTTGGTTCCAGGTGTCTATAGACTTGCGTAACCAGTTACTATTTAACAATAAAAGTACCAGAAAAAAAATATATGTGATTTTTTAAACAAAATTAGTAAGAAAAGAATATTATGTAGAATCTTAGACTACATAGTGTGAAAGACTAAAATCTACGATAGCATTGGACTCTTAAGAGAATCCCTGCATGTTGTAGTTAGAGATTTGAACATAACAAGCAACACTGAACTACTTGGTTCATTGCTTAGGATATGAAGATGTAGCCATGGCACATCCTAATCGAATTTTTTTATACTATAATAAATTATTACTCTCAATAATCATTTCATATTTACCTCTATTTTTAACGTCAATCTGTCACACTAGCTTTTAGCAGCATTAATTTGACGAATGCATTCCCCATTTAGTGTTTAATTTTAATAGAAAAACTAATTTGATTAATATTAAGAATTGTTTTCAGGACTGATTTCTAATAAATGGTAGTATGATACAGAGGATAATGTTACTTTTTTGAACCAATACCCTTTTTCAATAATACTTTTGGAAGTTTAAACGTATAAATAACTTTCGCTTAGTCATTCATGATAAGAGATAAGAAAAAACAATAATATTCAATTATTGAATAAATCACATTAAAAAAGAATTTTTCTTCTGATCATATATTTAGGATTTTTGTTTTCTTTATTTACAACTATATTGTTCGTGAACAAAGGACTCATTTTGTCGACATATTAAAAAAGAAAAAAAATTAACTGCAGTCAGTAGCTGTACTACCCGTTAGTAGATTGACAAAAACAGGAAAGAAAAAGTATCCCCAATAATTATTTTAAACTTTTAAATTTTGTGAATAAAAAGAATAAGAACGAAACGAAGTTGTTGAATATGTTATTTATTATTACTTGTATCATTGGTTGTTTAGCTATTTTGTATTGAACATTATAAGTATCAAGTTTATCAGTCTTTCATTTAAATCCTTATCGGTAATTTATAGTGCATCATTCTTCTTATATTCATAATGAATATTTATGAAAAACGCGTCAGATTTTTTTTTAATTTCTTCAGACAGCTATCTCCATGGCGGTTATGTTTATGCTTTATGTCTCTCTTAAGTCTGTCTTCGATTGCTGAGCGCCGTGACTCTCTAAGATATAATTTTTTTTAATGATTTCTTATATTTAAGCAAACACCAGGTACATATTGACTAATAAAATTTACTTGATTTTAATACTTGTACCGAACGATCTGTGACAGCAAACCACCTGACCGCCGAGCTTCAGTACGTCAAGGTTTTTTTAACTTAAAATCAAATTAATTAAAAGTTATAAAATCCGTAAGAGTTGTATTTTTATTCAATAGTGTTTTTTTGATTAATTTCGTCATTGCACTCAGTCTGAGGTTGTGTTCGTTGCGCTCGTTGGCATGTCCATATTATACTCGTTGGTCTGGTCAAATCTACGCGTATCTGTCTAACGTAACTGTCGTCCTCGTTTATTTTCTTCCTTCGATATTGCCAGCAATCATAGATTTTCCAGATTTTGAAGCTCCGACGTGAAATAATATAGTAAAAGTGTTAAAGCCAATGATTTCAAAAGGAAGGATAGGCCCATCTGAATATTTTATTCATAACTTTTTCATACAAGAATAAGTAGCGCATCTGTCATAATACAAATATCATATCAAAACACGACGTAACCAGGGTCGGATTTCGTAGTATATTTATCCTAATTGTAAGTCCAGTGAGGTAAATGCAACTACCGAGAAAATGCAATTAATTTAAATAATTTCTCGACATTCAATTTCTATGAATAATGTCACCTTTCAAAATATGCGGAACAAAAACTCATTCTAGATACACTTGATGGCACTGGTTTTGTTTACCCTGCCATAGGTACAGTGATATTTAAATATCCGCAATTTTGGTTGATGTTTACGGAGGAGTCGCGGTGTGCGTTTTTTTAAGAAAAAAAAATATAATTTCGTCTAAAACGACTGGTGTTTTAACAGAAAACAGTTTTGTATACGGTAAGGTTTTTTGTAATATATATTCGTTGGTATGACTCGTATTAAATGAGATGCTTGAGTTACAATAGCCCCTTGAAATCGTATTGAGGGGAAATTGTGACTTTTAGATTAGTTTTAGCTTAGTTGCAATTACCACACCAAATTTGTATGAAATTGATAAACTCTAGAGATGTTCCAGTGTCGATATTTTTAGTAAGGTTCTGTTATTTTTGCTAGTACGTACGAAGTACAACGTACGAACTAAAAAAGACGAAAAGAGACCAAATACACAGTAGAACAGCAAAATGAAGCAAATGTAGATGTTCAGTTCAGTTCAGTGTTGTAGCACAAAGATACAAAATACGGAGAGTTACAATAATCTCTAGACTATATGGTACTCGAGGAGTTAAAATGTCCAGAGTTGGAAGACTTGGAGTAGTTTCTACTGAAATCGAAGAAAAAATAGTTTTGTATATTCATATCCTCGAAAATGTCTATATGAACATATATTGCCGTTATGAACATATATTGCACATTATAATCAATGCCATAATGAACATATATTGAACATTATAATTGCTGGTGATGGCAATTAAATGTTTTGATGACGTTTTTTTTAAATAAGTACATAGTTAAATACAACTCGAGTTGCCATAAATGACTCTTAATTTTTTTCAGTTTTTCAATGTTACTTCCTACTTTAAACCGTTACCAGCTGGGCCCTACGGGTTTTATCCGCAAATAAGATGATAGAACGGACGCACGCACACACAAACACAAATTTTCGCACAATGGCAAGAACATTATTATGTTATATAGCCTTCAGCTAATGCAATTCCTTCAATTTACTGCACGAGTTGGATCTATTGGGTAATTTAAATAAAAATATTTAAACATATTTAAAGTATTTTAGTAGGATATAATTTAATTTTTACAAAGTTATCACTAAGTTCTTCACTTACATCTTTTGTGAAAAAAATGTCGAGAGACCTTATCCATAAACTATGAGAATATATCATATTCCATCACTATTCTCGAAAAAATTGTTGCATTTTCCCCTTAACATATTTGTTTAAAAGTTTTTTAAGTAAACCTTCTTACGTTGATTTAAAAAGCATTATCGGAAAAAAGATAATGCAGATTACAACTTATACTCATTTAAAAATGTATACTCATAATGTATAGCATACAGCTATCAGTTACAATTAAATGCGCAGGTAAATGCGACCTTTTGAGTTCTACTCGCAGAAATTATTTATTTACGGTTTTCTTATAAACTAATAAACCGAATCATTATATTAGTAGCTTTCAGTGATGCATAGAGCACTTAGTAAAAACAATGTTGTTTATTTCAGGCTCTTTCGAAAATAGATACATGAATTCAAATTTTTGTGCTTATATTTTTTAGTTGCAATTGCCTCTCTGCACCTTACCATTATTTCATAGTTTGTAGTACATAGTATTGTAATAAAATTAAGCGAAAATACCATAATTTTACCTAAAGGTCGACTTGTATTATTATTGGGTCCTTTTACATTTTAATATTACCCCTACGATATCGAGAATTTCTGTGGTGTACATGAGTACCGCGTTTTTGTAAATAAAATTAGAATTAGCTCCCTTTCTGGTCAATTGATGCTCGATCGATGCATTTATATTGCATCTTTGATACAAATATGATGAGGGGCTACCACGATAAAAACTCTATGCTCCAGAAGCCATCGATTTGAAAACAGAATTTCAAAATATTTTATGAATCAGATTTTCAGACTCAATTAAGCAGGTATGGTTTCTTTTGTACTCTTTTCGTTTTACTCTTATTGAATATAAAATATATTAGATACCAATATTCAAAATTAACTTAGACTAAGTTCTGTAGACAAAATTAAACAGAAATAAAAATAAAACCGTCAAAAAATGAAACGTATAAAATACACGCGTGACGCCAAAATCCCGGCACATGGTAAAAAAGAAAAACGAAACGTCAAACGTGATATATATTTTTTTAAACAGTATAATTTTATTTTCCATGTACAATATTTTTGAGGGTCTGAATCCAACCCTGGCCTAATTTTGGTAACGTAACTAAACTAACTGTAAAATAAAACTTTTAAAATGCGTTTATATAACAATTTAATTGTAACAAAATTAATATAAGGTTATTTACCGATGATATGATATCCTATGTTTTTTTAAATCTTTGTATCGTAATTTTTGCATTGTTGTTGATAAATCTATACTGCGCGCGCACCACTGTCAACCGATTCGCGTTGGCCCTAAACTGTAATTTTAGGGCCAACGCGAATCAGAAGATAGAAGTTTAGCCGATACTGCTGTACCAAGCTTGAACTTGTGGGAGGTAATGTCTAGTTGTAATATATATATATATATATATATATATATATATATATATATATATATATATATATATATATATATATATATATATAGATTAAATAGTTTTACTATTACCCTTGACACCAACATTATTCTTCTTGAAAATATTTTACAATTTCTGATGGATGCAGTGATTAGAGCACGCCAAAACTTTTTTTTGTTTTTTAGGATCGTGAGTCGACGAACGTTGTACCACTTCTGACTCAGTGAGCCAGGACTGGTACAACGTAACTACTTAAGGATATTAGGAATTATAGGTGATTTGAATTCCAAATAGTACTAGTAATAAAAAACTGTCAGTCGTAGGACTGCAAGCCAGAAATGAAAACTTATTACTCGTATATATATATATACCTAGTCAGGACATAAGTATTGTCACACAGTAAAAAATTTTCTTTTAGAATGCTGGCCACAAAAAAGTTTATTGAATTTGAATTTCGAATTGTTCATGAAAATAATACTCTATACTTTTTAGAATTTTACTCATTTTTAAATATGGAGTGGACGCTTAAAGAAGACCGTGTTGCAGTTATTGCGTTGCATCGTTGCGGTTACGCGCCAATTCAAATTTTTGACATACTGAAAAATTTGAATATAACCAAAAGATTCGTTTATCGTACCATCAAACGATACAATGAAGACTCTAGTGTAGATGACAGGTCAAGAAGTGGTCGCCCTCGGTCTGTGATAAAAGCTGTGAAGGCGCGAATTCAAAGAAATTCCAAACGTAAGCAGAAACTGTTGGCCCTTCAGATGGGATTAAGCAGAACCACGGTGAAAAGGGTGTTAAATGAAGACTTAGGGTTTCGGGAATATCCAATAAAAACAGGACATCGTTTGAATGCTCGTCTAATGGACCTGAGACTGAAGAGATGCCGCGCTTTGTTGAAGCGGTACGCGCGAATCAAAATATCGGAAAATTCTTTTTTCGGATGAAAAATTTTTTACCGTAGAAGATAGCTACAACAAAGAAAATGATAAGGTGTACGCACACAGTAGTGAAGAAGCGAGCAACCGTATTCCGCGTGTCCAACGAGGTCATTTTCCATACTCGCTCATGGTATGGTTGGGAGTTTCTTATTGGGGCTTAACAGAGGTACATTTTGTGAGAAAGGTGTAAAAACTAATGCAGTTGTGTATCAAAATACAGTCCTGACGAACCTTGTGGAACCTGTTTCTCATACCATGTTCAATAACAGGCACTGGGTATTCAAACAAGATTCGGCGCCAGCTCATAGAGCGAAGAGCACACAAGACTGGCTGGCGGCACGTGAAATCGACTTCATCGGGCACGAAGACTGGCCCTCCTCCAGTCCCGATTTGAATCCGATAGATTACAAGATATGGCAACACTTGGAGGAAAAGGCGTGCTCAAAGCCTCATCCCAATTTGGAATCACTCAAGACATCCTTGATTAAACAGCCGCCGATATTGACATGGACCTCGTTCGTGCTGCGATAGACGACTTGCCGCGCAGATTGAAGGCCTGTACCTATTCAAAATCACGGAGGTCGTTTTGAAAAAATTTTAGTGTCATAGGAATCTATGTTTTGTTAAGTTCATTTTGGTATATAAATGGTTACATAATGAATAAACTTGTTTCAATTATTTTATATTAAACATTTGACAGAATTTATGACCTGACTAGGTATATATATATATATATATATATATATATATATATATATATATATATATATATATGCCATTTACAATCAAACCATAACGAAATTCGGTGCCTTATTCAGCACCAAGAAAGAAAACTTAGAAGAGAGTAACATCGACGAAGCCTGTAGAATTTTACCCCTGACAAAGCAGGAAATGAGTTATTACTACATACATAGGGTTTAGATTAGCAACAAAACTTGCAGAAGTTGACTTCTGCAAGCTATTCCTACCGTGTAAACCATCACGTCAAGCTCATTTCCACAAGTTTTGTAACTTCCAGGACTTGCCTCAAGTAGCAAGTGTATACACTATTTAGAAATTTCTAGCAGGAACTTGCGGTTCATTATGCTTGCAAATAAAAGTTTAAAGTTGCTGAGCAAGATTTCAAGTAAAAAAATTTGGATGATACTGTGCGGCTAACAGAGAAGTGTGAACAACACAGAGAATTATGAGATACGAAATAATAATAATAATTCTTTTAATGGATGATTTTGAATACCAACATTATCTCTTCTTAATATTATTTATTATATAATAATTATATTCTTAACCCACTTTCTATTTTTCTGTTTTTTTTTTTAATATGATCAAACGAGCACATAGTCGACCTGATGGTGCTGTAGTGCTTGCTATGGCCCATAGACATCTACATCTATCCTCGATTACGAATCAAAATGCAGATGCGTTTTCACCCTTAAGGACTAAGATGGAATGCATCGTTTCCAGTAAAAAGGGTCTTCGAATCTACACTCACCACACGAAACACAGCAGCATTAAGCTGCTATTTTACGCTGGTATTCTGGGAGAGCGTGGTCCTCCCCCGGGTCGAGCCGACCCATTCACGCTACAACCATAATAGCTGCAGCGTGGCTCTAACGTATAGATACCAACATTATCTCGTTTTAGTATCCAATTCTTAACCCACTTTCCATTTTCAGTTTCTTTTTAATACTACTATAGCAGCAGCACGTACTTTTCTACAACTTGGCATGAAGATTGATTTCAACTCTCTGGATTTGAATCCTCTCAATTGCATGCAAAAAATATTGCTCGTACTAGTGTGAACTCTTTTTCCAAGTACTTGCACAAGTTATTTTGCAGGCCGCTTGCAGAAGCAAGTTGCGATAGTAATATTGCTGGTAGTGTAAACGGTTCTGCAAGTACTTGCGGAATAACTTAGCAGAAGTTCTTAATAATCTAAACCCCGCTATAGATCTAATATGGAGTTTATTCTAAATCATTTCTCGCTATTATATATTATCGCTACACATTACATATAGAATTCATTTTTAAAAATTTACAAAAGGTACGAACGGGTCGGCCACACACATACGGATTCCCGAATCTAAATTCTGAAAGGGAATCCCGTACAAAACGCCAATTTCATACGTAAAACATAAACACTCACGCCTGTCACCCAGAGGGGTAGGCAGAGACTACAGACTTCCATTTGGCACGATCCTGACACACCTCTCTCGCCTCCTTCACATCCATACACCTCCGCATACATGCTCGTCGGTTAAGGGTACTCCTAATTTGGCCCGTTTTCAATAAATCGCCAATTTGGTCGATAAATTTTCCACATGACCAAACCACCGAAGCATTCCTTTCTTAATCCTGGTCACAACATCATCTTGCAAACCACACTCTTCTCTTATTACACAATTTCTTACCCTGTCATTAAGATTCAGCCCTAACATACTCCTTAACGACCGCATTTCTACTGCGTTCATTCTACTCTAGTGCTTCTTCTGCCACACCCAACTTTCACTACCATACGTTAAAGTAGGGACCAACACAGCATTGTGAATTGCCATACGTGCCTTTTTCGACACATTTTGACTTTTCACAATATTTTTACCCCATTTACTCTATTTCCGGCATTCACTTGTCGTTCTGTATCCTTATCATATCTCCCATCCCTGCTAAATACGCAGCCCAAATATACAAACGCATCTACTTGCTCGATCAACTCCCCTTCTATTCTTATTTCACAAATCGTTTTACTTTCTTCTCTTTCAAAAACCATAACCATCGTCTTACTTGCGTTCACTTTCATACCCCTTTCTTTTAATGATCTGTTCATTTAATGTAACCATCATTTGCAACTCGGCCGCCGACGATGCAAGGATAACTTGATCATCGGCGTACAAAAGGCATTTGACGGTTAACTCACCCATTCTTTATCCACATTCTTCAACTTTCAAATTTTGCAAACAACTGTCCATAAATAGGTTGAACAGCCACGGGGAAGCCACACAGCCCTGTCTGACACCTTTATGGATGTCAAAACAGTCCGAGTAGACCCCGTTGATCTTAACACAAGCACTAGAGTCCCTATAAAGGGACTCCAATGCCTGTATCAAGCCAGCGCCCAACCCAAATGACTTCAGTGTTTACCATAGCACATCCCTATTCACTCTGTCATAGGCCTTTTCCAAGTCCATGAACGCACAAAAAACATTTTGGTTTTTGGCCAAAAACTTCTCCGCGATCATGCGCATGGAAAAGACTTGATCTGTACATCCCATTCCCTTTCTAAATCCCGCATGCACATCCCAAATTTTTCCATCAGTTTCTTTCATGACCCTTTCAATCAGTACCTTAGCATACAGTTTTCCCACAATGCTAAGAAGGCGACCGGAGGCGAGGTACCCGCTTCAGTTCCCAGCATAAATTAAACAAGGTGTGCAGCAGGCCTGCCACCACTTCCTCTCCAGCCCTTAGCATTTCGAGTGAAACTCTATCATATCCAGCAGCCTTACCTGCTTTCATGCTTTTCATTGCTTTCATTATTTCACCTATACTTATCTCGCTACCTCTTTCCTCTTCTTTCGGAATTTCTACTTCACTTAGTATACACGTTGTCTCCTCACTCATAAACACGCTTTCAAAATATTCCTTCCATCTCTTTAAACTCAAAACTTCATCATTCAGAATATAGCCATTCTCGTCTCTTATAGCATTCATCATAGGCTGTTTCGAATGTCCCCTGGCAGTTCTTACAAGTTTCCAGAACATTTTAATATTTGCCTGGAAATTATCCGATATTTTTCTATCATTTTATTCTTATCCGTTCTTTCTTGCGTTTTTCTTTCAACTACTTCTTTAACTCTCTTATTAAGATGTCTAAAGACTGCCCTTTTTCTTTCAATATCATCATTCGTACCGCTAGAATTACCAGCCTTTGTTGCTAGTAAATCTAGCCATGCTCTCTTCTTTGCTTCAACTTTCATACGTACCTCATCCCACCATAACGTATTATTTTTCCTTTCATTCTTTCTCTTACTAACACCACATACTTCGGTAGCTGCATCCACTAAACCTTTCTTTACATTTTGCCATACATTCTCCAAGTCTAACTCCTTCATACATAATTCATCCAAACCACTTATATTTTCTTTCAGTCTACATTTGAACTTGTTTTTCTCACCTTCATCTTGTAAACTTTCTGTTCTAATACGCTGTAACGCAGTGGTAGACACAGATGATCGATGGTACCAACGCCTGAATAGACCATTAATTCGGCATAAAACCAAATAATGATCCGTTCCTACGTTACAACCCCGGTAAACCCTTGTATCCACCACTGCGCCCCTCAATCTTTCATCCACAATTATTAAATCTATCATGCTTCTATCGTCACGTCTTTCCCAAGTATACATGTGAATCCTCTTGTGGCGAAAGAAAGTGTTCGTCACAAAAAGATTCTTTTCCATACATACGGTGAGAAGACTTTCACCATTCTCATTTATACTTTCATCACCAAACGTTGTAACGTTGCACGTACATGTATGCATAATTATAATTAAACGGTTTATTAAAATTAAATAAACATTTAATAAACTAAATAAAAATAAATTAAAAGTTATTAACAAAAATATTTCTATAATTAACTTAGGTATCCTATTAATAAAACAAATCAGTAAACTAAAAGAACGAATTAAATAATAAATCAAATATTAAAATATTGTATTTCGAACAAACACTCTGACGCTTCGTTACTCTATGCGCCTTGCAACTCTCGCGTCAGAGTTTTACCCGGCCGGTATTATTCCACGGCGTCGCGCTCCCGACCATTCTCCGCCCGAGCGCCCTGGGAGGCGCACACTACCACTGCAGCCGCGTTCACAAGCTCTGCTTTGTGTCCTCGTACGCGCTTGCAAATTTTAATCCCATTTTGGAAAAAAGTTTAAAATAATATAATAATTCCGGCACTGTGGCCGTATAGTTTTTTCGTTAATTCTCGTCACCGAGACCTCCGTATCGTCTTGCACCCCGTAAGGGTAAGTGTTGAAACGTTACCTAGTTTTAAGTAGTGAAAGTGTTTTATAGGTACTGTAATTTGATCATGCCAGGCTGTTTGCTTTTAGCTATTTAATTGCCACGTTATTAGTGTTATTTGCATGTAAGTAATGTATGTAGCCGCTGTGTGCGTTGGCAAAAGTACCGTTACAAAATGGCGTCTCATACATTTCGCACCGCGATCAAATATCGCAAGTCACCATCATGTTTCAACCAATGCACAGCCTAAATTAGTTATCCTGGTACATTTAAACAGTATTTTACACTTGCCGAAATTTTAATTCATGTGTATTTTAATTTGCGCCTCACCGCTATGACGCTTGCCTTCCATTCCGCCTTGTAACTCCGTTCTGATTATGAACACCCGCCAGCTACTCTCTGTGCTCCCATCTACTGCTAGCCTGCGATATACCGGGGGTTCATAATCGGCGGCATTTTATTACCTGGACCTAAATGTGGACGACGTTGTTTCCAGGGTGCAATTTTACGACTACAACCGTGGCGGTCGTCCTTCTTAAGAGGGCCTAGGCCTCCCCCTCGACGCCGCCACCGCCACAGCCAGCTGCCCACGGCGCTCCCCGTGAACAGTCCAACCCCCGGCCCTGCTCGACCACCTCGCGGCCACATAGGGGGAGTACCTGACCCTGCCAGTGAAGCCAGACGGGCACTTTTTTTTAAATTATCGGAACCACGCCCACGACCTTTTCTTTTACCAATATATAATTTTTTTTATGACTGGTTGTTGCCTTATTTTAAATACCACCCGCCACACTGGCGCCCATAAACGTGGTAAAAAAGGTCTGGTTTCACTGCGTAGGAGTAGTTGGTGTTTGTGTCGCTTTGTGTTTGTGAAACGTTTTTGTTTTTTTGTTTTTTGGTTGCAGCAACTAATGTGTACGAATTTCATTATTGTGTTTGTTTTAGGAATTTTATTGAATTTCAATTGATTTACTTATTTACTTGTATTATTTGAGAGATCATAATCTTTAATCCCTAACTAAGAATTTGTTTAGTTTCGAATAACTTTTTCGTAATCACTCTATGCCGTGCACTACCCTATGTTGTTTACGTTCTATCATTGTACAGAGTAGTTAGCGTGCAGAGTGGTCACTGTGTAATCTGTGATAGGGTAAATTTAATATTGTTCCGAGGTATTACTATTCTATTCTGCAGTAGGTTTTTTTTTCTCGTGTTTTTTTTTCTGTGATATTATTATTATTGAAATTTTATGAATTGTAACTATCCCCTATTGTTGCTGCAGAACTCTAGTTCAGTTGAGTCACGCATGCGTTGGTAGTATTTCAAATTATTCAATCAATTGTTTTTTATTTTAATTCTTAGGCATATTATTATTATCTTGTTGTTGTTTTATTTAATTGTTCGAGTACACATTAGTTGCATATTTTAATTTTTTGTTGCGCTGCTTCTTTTATTTTGGTGGCAGTTGCTTTATTCTTTTTACTGCTTCTTTTATACGCCAATCGTTTTAGTCAACCAGAACGTTCTTAGTACCTGATATTGTAATTGTAACGGAACGGAGTAGATTAAGTCAGTAACGACTCAACACTTACCTCTTTGCGGTTATACGCGTGTTATAATGGCGCACTCGGTTAAATTCCTATCGTTGCAAAAGTCGGAGTTAGAATACGAAGTTGCCATTAGAGGTGCCACCCCGGCTGACACAGTCAGAGAGTTACGCGAGCAGATTGCTAAATTAGGTCCACTCTTTCCTTCGGAGGACATTCTCGAGAGCGTTTTGTCTGTCGGCGATGATTTAAAGGGAGTCAGCGATGCTTTAATTAAGCTAAGAGCATATATCGAGGCGCCTAGCGATGGGAATGCGTTGCTTCGTGCTCGCAACCTCATTAACCACCTCCATCATCGACTCAACCGTATAGTTTGTGATAGCACGACCCAGCAAGGGGTGGTGGATACGTGTGTTTCGGAATACAGGCAACTTTTGGAACGCTATAATGCTATTACTGCTACTGATTCCACCCCTTCTCTGGCATCTAGAGACCCTCAGTCTACTGCTGCTTTACCTCTCAACGTTAACGTAACTTGTGAGTGCGGCGTGGCTAGTGAATTCACTAAGTTTAAGTTCGACGGCAAATCTTGCGTTCGTGCATTTATCCAGCGCATCAATGAATACAGCCAGTCGAGGAATATACCGGGGGAAAAAACTGCTGTCTTACTGCGCTGAGATTTTTACCGGCGATGCCTTGCATTGGTATCGTGCCATTCGGGACCAGGTATCTAATTGGGACGAGTTAGTTTCCCTTCTTAGAGAAGATTTCGACCAGGCCGATTATGATTACAGACTCTTGTCGGAGATTCGGGCCAGAACTCAGGGCGAGTCTGAAAATATAACTATTTACATTTCTATTATGACTGGGCTATTCTCACGTTTGTCCAAGAGCCTGTCTAACGAAGACAAACTTGAGATCATTTTACATAACATCCGCCCATGCTACGCCAGCACCTTAGCTTCTGTCCCGAAGATCTCAGACCTCGACACCTTGCGTTCGCTCTGTCGTAATTACGAGAACATTCAGGCTCGCCTAGTGGGATTCCACGAACCTCCGAGGGTCTCTTCAGGAACACTGGCGCCAGAGTTTGCTTACGCTGGTCAGTCTGCAAGTAGGTTTAATCAAGGCAGCGGCCAAAGTTTCAATAAAAGACCTTACAATAACTTTTACAATAGAAGCAACAATAATTACAATACAGGTAATAAAACTTATACTAAAAATAATAATTATGTGCATGCGGTGCAACAGCAGTACCAACAGTCTCCTTATTGTCCTAGGTGTCGTAATAACACCCACAACCTTCGTCAATGCAAAGCAAATAGGGATAGAATATTTTGTTTTGTTTGTGGCCAGGAAGGCGTCAAGTCACCAGACTGTCCGAAGTGTGGCAAGGATAAACCGAGCACTTCAAAAAACTGATAGACCAGCAGAATTGTACTGAAGTCCTGCCACCCAAGTTTGACCAAGAGGATTGGCAGAGCTGGCTTAACACTGTTAATGTTTTCTTCAATTCTTATAAAGTTGATACAATTCTGCTGGACAAACCATTGCATGATCCTAGACCTTACGCTTGTGTACAAATCAATGATTTTAAGCTATTTGGCCTCTTAGATTCAGGCTCAGCTGTGTCCATTTTAGGTGATAAAGCTTATAGGAAGCTAGAGGAACGGGGTTTACAGCTGCATAGGGACAACTTAATTACAGTCACGGCTGCTGGGGGTCAATCTATGACCAGCATTGGCTATATGTTTCTCCCTATAAACTTTGAGAATGAGTACCATATAATTAAGTCATTTGTTGTGCCAGACATCAATATTGATCTCGTGTTGGGGATCGATTTTTGGCGCGAGTTTAACATTTTTCCTAGACATTTCTCAAGCATTACATTTTCTAATGCCGCAGTATTGAATGCTAGCCTTAGTACCGATTCTACCACTTTCATACAAGCGTATGACCACTTAACTGTTTCGGAGAGTTCAGTGGCGGATGACATCATTTCTCAATTTAGCGACATTTCCGCCGAACGTCGGGGTTTGGGCGAGACGAGTTTGGTCACTCACCGTATTGATACGGGAGATGCTGAGCCAGTTCATCAAAGGTACTATAGGTTGTCTCCAGAGAAGCAGCGGATCCTTGCCGAGCAGGTCGACGAGATGCTGGCTCTGGACGTAATTGAGCAGTGCGAAAGTGCTTGGTCATCACCAGTTCTCATTGTTACGAAGAAAAACGGTCAGCCTCGGTTTTGCCTCGACAGCCGCAAGCTCAATTCCATCACGAAGCGCGACGCCTATAGTCTACCCTACATTTCCGAGATCTTGGATAATCTTCGCGATGCTCGCTACTTATCTAGTATCGATTTATCCAAAGCCTTTTGGCAGATACCTATAGCACAGGAGGACCGGGACAAGACTGCTTTTTATGTGCCTAATCGCGGTACCTATCGTTTTAAGCGCACTGCTTTTGGTTTAACTAACGCCCCGGCTACACAGCAAAGGTTGGTTGATCTGTTATTTAGGGAATTTGACCTCAAAGTCTTTGCATACCTAGACGACATTATTATCGTCTCAAACGACTTCAATTCCCATGTTTCCCTGTTACTTCGGGTTCTTAATAAGCTGAAACAGGCCAACCTCACTGTAAACCTAGAGAAATGTCAATTCTTCCGCAGTCAGCTCAAATACCTGGGTTACGTCGTTGATAGTAGTGGTTTACGTACCGATCCTGAGAAGGTGGAAGCAATCCTCAATTACCCGACACCTACATGTCGTAAGGACGTTAAGCGCTTCCTCGGGACTGCTACTTGGTATCGTCGTTTCGTCCCCAATTTTAGTACCATTGCAGGCCCCTTAAACAAGTTAACTTCGAGTAAGAAGGGTGGACCACCTTTTGCCTGGTCTGCCGAAGCCGATGCTGCCTTCAAGAAACTTAAGGAGTGTTTAGATTCCGCTCCTGTTCTTTCCTGCCCTGACTACGATAAGCCATTCGAAGTACACACCGATGCCAGCAATTACGGCTTGGGTGCGATGCTGACGCAGACTATAGATGGTAAGGAGCACCCCGTTGCTTATATGAGCAAGTCGTTGTCAGCAGCAGAGAGGAACTACAGTATAACGGAGCGTGAGACATTAGCTGTCGTCATCGCCCTGGAGCACTGGAGGTGTTACTTGGAGAACGGTAGGCCATTCACTGTCTATACTGATCACAGTGCGTTAAAATGGTTTCTGTCTCTCAGGAACCCTACCGGTAGATTAGCTCGCTGGGGTGTAAGATTGTCCTCATTTCATTTAGAATTCAAGCATCGTAAGGGTGTGGACAATGTGATCCCCGATGCCCTCTCTAGAGCTCTTCCCGTCTCGGCGATTAGTACTTCCGGTTCGAACATGGTGACATCGGATTCTTGGTACAAAAATATTTATAATTCTTGCCTTTCTAAGCCGCAAACTTTCCCGAATTTCATTATCAAGGATGGCAAGTTATTCAGGCGTGCTAAGAATAATCACTCACTTTCATCCGAGTTCTTATGGAAGGAGGTTGTACCTTTTGAGCTACGCGAGCAGGTGATCAACGAGAATCATGCGGAACCCACGGCTGGACATCTCGGCGTTTTTAAAACATACCATCGTATTGCCTTGCGCTACTTTTGGCCTGGTATGCACCAGGACGTGGTGAAGTTCGTTGCCTCCTGCGAGAAGTGCTTGTCTTACAAGGCTCAAAATCACCAAACCTTGGGAGCAATGGGCCGCCCGAAGCAGTGTTCTAGGCCATTTCAAATTTTTTTTTTTTTTTTTTTTTTTTTATAGGCTAGGGTGACAAACGAGCACACAGTCCACCTGATGGTAAGTGGTTGCTGTGGCCCATAGACATCTACATCTATCCTCGATTACAAATCAAAATGCAGATGCGTTGTCACCAGTGAGGACTAAGATGGAATGCCTCGTTTCCAGTAAAAAGGGTCTCCGGTTCTCTACACTCACCATACGAAATACAGCAGCATTAAGCTACTATTTCACGCTGGTATTCTGTGAGAGCGTGGTCCTTCCCCGGTCGAGCCGACCCATTCGTGCTAAATATTTTTTTTTTTATCTTTTTTTAATTCGTGCAAATGATTTCAATTGATTTGATGGGCCCCTTGCCTGTCACTAGGAAGCAGAACACTTATATCTTCGTAGTCACATGCTGCTTCTCGAAATATTGCCTAATTTTCCCATTAAGAAGTGCTTCTGCCACTACAGTCACGAAGTTACTGGAAGAGTCTGTTTTCCTCATTCATGGTGTCCCTCAGACCATATTTTTGGACAATGGCAGCCAGTTTATTTCGAAGGTCACTGAGTCACTTTTCCATCGTTATAAGGTCCCTAACGTGTTCTTCACGCCAAAGTACACCCCTCAAATTAATTTGGTAGAACGACATAATCGTTCAATTATCACGTGTATCTCAACTTTCGTGGACAACGATCATCGCAGTTGGGATACATATATTCCGAAGGTTCAGTTCGCCCTCAACAATTCGGTGAGTGAGGCGACTGGTTTCACTCCATCCTTCCTGGTGTTCGGCAGGGAGCTCGTTACATGTGGCTCGCATTATTTAGATAACGATTTAGGCGATGAGGTTTTATTCCTTCCCCGTGACATCTACGCGGAAGATTTGGGTTGTCTTAAGGAAGTTTTCGATACTGTAAAGGCCAAATTGTGGCATGCTCATGCTAAAAACTCAACCCACTATAACCTTCGGCGCAAGCCTATGGAATTTAACATTGGTGACACTGTAATGAAACGCGCATATGTTTTAAGTGATAAGGATAAGTTCTTTAGCAAAAAAACTTGCGCCAAAATTTATTAAATGTCGCGTCATCGGTAAAAAGTCACCCCTAGTTTACATCCTGGCTGACATGTCTGGGAAAGATATTGGCACCTGGCACATCAAGGATTTGAAATTAACAGGACACAATACTTAGTCATATACGTATACACTTTTTTTTTTAAAGTGTGTACTTCCCCGTGTGGTGTCGGGTTAGAATAGCACCACCCCATTTCTTCCTGTGGGTGTCGTAAAAGTCGACTAAGGGATAGGGTAGTAGTGTGTTGTGGGAGATGGGCTAGCAACCATCACTGCAACATCACAAGATCTCCATGTTACACCTACAAGTACACTTAATTAAGTTGCATGTGTTCTGCTTGTTACTTAGGTATACACTAGCGTTATATTTATATATATACATGGTGCTCGTTTTACCCTGGTCACACTTTTACGTCTTTAGCTCTAGGTATTCGTATGGGTCTTCCAGTCTAGCCGATGCTGGAACACCTTGCCAAATGACAGGATGCGTCAACTACCCTATTGATGTTCGTCGACGCTGATATAATCGCGTGAAGTATGAGAGATGTTGTATAAAAGGATAATGCGAATACATAACAATTTAGAGCGGATTTTATTAATTAAGAGTAATAAAATCCTTATGTAGCGCGCGGGGTACTGTAACGTTGCACGTACATGTATGCATAATTATAATTAAACGGTTTATTAAAATTAAATAAACATTTAATAAACTAAATAAAAATAAATTAAAAGTTATTAACAAAAATATTTCTATAATTAACTTAGGTATCCTATTAATAAAACAAATCAGTAAACTAAAAGAACGAATTAAATAATAAATCAAATATTAAAATATTGTATTTCGAACAAACACTCTGACGCTTCGTTACTCTATGCGCCTTGCAACTCTCGCGTCAGAGTTTTACCCGGCCGGTATTATTCCACGGCGTCGCGCTCCCGACCATTCTCCGCCCGAGCGCCCTGGGAGGCGCACACTACCACTGCAGCCGCGTTCACAAGCTCTGCTTTGTGTCCTCGTACGCGCTTGCAAATTTTAATCCCATTTTGGAAAAAGTTTAAAATAATATAATAATTCCGGCACTGTGGCCGTATAGTTTTTTCGTTAATTCTCGTCACCGAGACCTCCGTATCGTCTTGCACCCCGTAAGGGTAAGTGTTGAAACGTTACCTAGTTTTAAGTAGTGAAAGTGTTTTATAGGTACTGTAATTTGATCATGCCAGGCTGTTTGCTTTTAGCTATTTAATTGCCACGTTATTAGTGTTATTTGCATGTAAGTAATGTATGTAGCCGCTGTGTGCGTTGGCAAAAGTACCGTTACAAAATGGCGTCTCATACATTTCGCACCGCGATCAAATATCGCAAGTCACCATCATGTTTCAACCAATGCACAGCCTAAATTAGTTATCCTGGTACATTTAAACAGTATTTTACACTTGCCGAAATTTTAATTCATGTGTATTTTAATTTGCGCCTCACCGCTATGACGCTTGCCTTCCATTCCGCCTTGTAACTCCGTTCTGATTATGAACACCCGCCAGCTACTCTCTGTGCTCCCATCTACTGCTAGCCTGCGATATACCGGGGTTCATAATCGGCGGCATTTTATTACCTGGACCTAAATGTGGACGACGTTGTTTCCAGGGTGCAATTTTACGACTACAACCGTGGCGGTCGTCCTTCTTAAGAGGGCCTAGGCCTCCCCTCGACGCCGCCACCGCCACAGCCAGCTGCCCACGGCGCTCCCCGTGAACAGTCCAACCCCCCGGCCCTGCTCGACCACCTCGCGGCCACATAGGGGAGTACCTGACCCTGCCAGTGAAGCCAGACGGGCATTTTTTTTTAAATTATCGGAACCACGCCCACGACCTTTTCTTTTACCAATATATAATTTTTTTTATGACTGGTTGTTGCCTTATTTTAAATACCACCCGCCACAACGTTCCCAATATTCTTTCATAACCAAGCCTCCTCACCCCAACCCTTCCATTAAAATCTCCTAGCATAATAATATTTTCATTTCCCTTACACTTCATTAACACCATCCTTACCATTTCCCAAAACTGCTCTCGGATATAAGTGGGCTTAGACATGTCTGGGGCGTAGATCCCTAACACAAATAACTTCTTTAAGCCCACTTTCATTCGTATCCATAGCAGTCTTACATTCATACTCTTTCACACATTGGCCCATTCTTTCTGAAAGGATGATACCTACTCCCTGACATGCCCGCTCGAACTCGTCTACACCAGACCAGTATGCGGTATACATGCCATGTGTAGTGACATCCTTCCCCTTCCTTTTCGTCTCATTTACACATAACACATCTATTCATCTATCATACATCATATCGCATACTTCATCCATTTTATCATTCATTGCCCCACATACATTCAACGTAGCCAGACGGGCCTCTGCAATCCACTTTTCGCCTCTCCGGGAGACAGAACGTGACGGGTGGCGAACCTCGTCGCCGGTTTTCCTCCCGGAGATTCTTCGCATCCCTGCCCCATTAAAGGGGCGCCGGGAACTCGGGGCAATTTCTTTTATATGGTACCTCATGGTGCGGATAAAGGGTAGTATATTTTACGCCTCTACCACGGCGTGGAGCCAAGTCTGTGCTATCAGCTTGTCGCTCATTTAGCACCACCCGGGGGACACGTGTAGGGTGGGCCTAGGAATAGGTGGTTAAAGTCTACGGACGCGAGCGACTTATCCCCCTACTAATTTCATACGTAAGGACCTATTATTTGCATTTATAGAAATGTCTCTGCTTTAAAATAAAAAAGAGAAAAATCATTAAATTATACACTAAAGCCGCTGAAATAAATTCGAAAATTAAATGTGGTTCAATGAAAATAATTAAAAATAAGTGAGTCATTATCGATATCTTAAAGTAATCAAACAAAAATGTTAAGATAAATATTTAAGTTTCTTGAAAAAGGGTTCTGACTTGGCTATAAACACATATTCCACCAACTCCAGAGGTCATGCGCGTCAATTCCTAGACAAAAAGTCTGTCAATGTCAGGGGGCGCAAGAAAAACACACTGCTGTATACTTCACTAAAAATGCAAAATTCAATCGCGTCACCATATACACACACTACAGCATTTGTGTTTGTGTTCATTGCATTTACGCAAACCATCAAATTGTACACTTGTCAATACTGGTGCCGCTGTCTACATGCGTAAGCAACGTAAGGCGAGGACTATGCCAATATTTCTCCTCTTTCCTCCTTATTTATCAATAAACAAATCATCATAGTCCGCATAATTTCAGCGTTGGTAAAAGTAATTTTTAGTATTTTTTCATTCATTACCTACAGCCCTTCACAAGTCTGCTGCTATATAATAGGTCCCCTCGGGGTGCCACAAAGCACGGTTTAACTGTATCCATCGACTTCCTGCATGTCTTACCAAGTCGTCACTTCAATCTTCAATCATCCATCGGGGGTAATCCTGCACTTCACACCGGTGAGAGGCTGCTACTCGAGAACCTTTTGTTCCCATCGGTTGTCGATTCTTCGAACTATATATATATATATATATATATATTAGATTAAATAGTTTTACTATTACCCTTTTTTTTGCGGATGGAAAATCATCTAATGACGCCTTTCGCTCTGGGTGGAGCGTAAGGGAGTGTCAGACTTTTACTGACTAAAAACCATCCGTGTTCCTTCAGTGCCCTTACGTTCCGGAGCCGCGGTATCTCTTTCGAACAGCCCGCATCCCCGGCAGGCGTCGGCCCTTACGGGCCCCTTCACGCTGCTGACAGCTCTTTGAGACGCGCATGGAACAAAACGCGCCGTCGACACGGCCTGTCGTTGTTAGACGGACGGACGGCGAGCTACCCATTGCTCGCCGTCCACAGGCCCGCGCCTACGGTGGCCGGGGGTCACGACGTAGCCCCCGACGCCCGGGGCGTCTCCCGCGGTGGCCGGGGAGGAAAGCTGCTGCTCTCTCCTTCTCCCGCTCCGCCACCTCCTTCGCTAGCATCACTACTTCGCAGAAAGTGGTGACGGCATCCCATTCCGTCTCGCTCCGGGCCATGGCTTCGACCAGGGCCGGACGCGAGAGGTCGCCGCCGCCTATCGCCGCTACGAGGACACGGCGGTGCTCCGCCCAAGCAGGGCACACCTCCACGGTGTGTTCCACCGTGTCCTCCGGTCCATCCTCGCAGTGGGAGCACCCGGGCGTTTCCTGCCGCCCGATTCGGTGCAGGAACCTCCCGGAACACACCGTGTCCGGTGAGGACCTGCGTCAGGCGGAAGGTGAGGATGCCGTGGCGTCTCTGCCACTCCTCAAAAAGGAGTCTTATCGCCGCTATAGTGGCGTGCCCAGCACGGGGTTGCGACAGTCGCTCTCTCCATGTCGCCATGAGATCGTGCCGGAAGTCTGTCCGCTGCCCGACAACTTGCCGCGGCAGCGGGGTTTCCCCCCGTCATAGTGCCTCCGCGCGCCATTCGTGCAGGCGCGCGAGGACTATGGCCTCCAGATCCCATGGCAGCAATCCCGCAAGGAGGCTCGCTGCCTCGAGGGAGATCGTGCGGTAGCCGCGAACCATTTTCACGGCAAGCACCCTTTGGGGCGCGTTCAGGTGGTGGACGGCAAGCCGCGCCAAACCACGCGCCCACACCGGGGCCCCGTAAAGGGCCATGGATCTTACGATCCCCGAGTAGAGCCTCCGGCAGGAGGCGTTTGGCCCCCCCAGGTTCGGCAGGAGCCGCCTGAAGGCAGCCCCGGTCCGTTCCAGTTTGGGAGCCAAACGTCGGAAGTGCTCAACGAATTTCCATCGGCCGTCGAGGACGAGTCCTAGGTACTTCAGCGTCGACTCGACGCCGATGGATACCCCTCCTACCATCACTGAGGATCCCGGTGGTGGCCTGTTCCGAGGACCATGGAAGTGCATGGCCTCGGACTTGTGCAGAGCCACCTCGAGACCCAGTTGCCGAATGCTCTCAACGACTAGTTTCCGCCGCCGCCTCGTACGACTCCCCTTGTGCCAGTACCAGCGTGTCGTCAGCGTAGCAAACTACGCTGACGCCGGTAGGGAGATCGGCGCGCAGCACCCAGTCGTAACCGATGTTCCACAGAGGTGGCCCTAGAACCGAACCCTGTGGGACACCGCACGACATCTCTCGCCGGTTCCACTCACCGTTGCGACCGGGGTAGATGACGGCCCTGTCCGTCAGATAGTCCCCGACTATACGACGGAGATAGGTCGGCACCCGGTGATACCGGAGTGCCTCCCTAATGCAGCTCCAGGGATTGAAGGCGTTGGCGATGTCGAGAGACACCGCCAAGACAACCCCCCTCTGGCCACTGCATCCCCCATCGTGAGGGCTCTCACGCGCATGATGGCGTCCAGCGTAGAGCGCCTCTTGCGGAAACCAAACTGGTGTTCCGCAAGATCCGGCCCCGTCCCCGCAAGGTGCTCGGCGAGGCGGTTTGCAATGACTCTTTCAAAGAGCTTGTCCACCTCGTCGAGCAGCACCACGGGCCGGTATGCGGACGGAGAGTCCCCAGGGCGCCCCGGCTTCCGAATGAGGACCAGCTTCCCCGTCTTCCAACGAAGCGGGAATTGTCCTCTCTCCAAGCATGCGCTTAGGAGCCCCTCCAGTCGGGGCCCGAGAGCCTCCGAGGCCAGGACCCAAGCTTTGCCAGGCAAGCCATCGGGTCCTGGGGCGGTATTCCTGGCCTTGAGCCTACGTACCGCCACTCTCAGGTCTACCCCGGTCCCTTCCGGGATGTCGTCGTCGTCGTCCTGGTGGTCCGCTTCCGGCACCGCAGGTAGCGGAGCCACAGGCGGGGGCGGATGTTCCCCTCGCGCAGGGAACAGAGCGCTCATCACGTCCTCCACGAGCTGGGGCCTGAGACTCTGCGTCAGCGGGGGGGCCAGGTACGGAGTTTATCCCGCACCATCTTGTAAGGGCGCCCCCCACGGATCTCGTCGAGAGTCTCCAGCATCTCCTCACGGGCCCGATCCCGGGCCCGCAGGACAGCCTCCCGGAGGGCGGTCTTCGCCGCTCTGTATCCCTCGTACAGCTCCACCTCAATGGCTGTCGTATTCGGTGGACGAATGCGGAGCCTGCGATGCCTGGCGTACAGGTGCCGCGCGGCGACACACGCCTCGCACAGAGATGTCAGCTCACGCGACCACCAATACACCTGACGCCGGGCGCTTCCTGGCCGGACGCGGGGCATTGCCACGTCACATATCTCGGACATGGCCTCCTGGAACCACCCTGTCTCATCATTGATGTCGGCAGGCCTGTCCGGGGATGACACCCAGGCCTGCACGATCGAGACTTCCAGGAGGAGCTCCCGGTCCAGCTGCTTCAGCGCCCAACGCGGACCACTCGGGGCCTGTTGGACTGGCGCGCTCGAGGGCTGGGTGGAGACGTCAAACCGGATGTACCGGTGGTCGGAGTAGGTGTCCACCCCCTCCATGACACTCCAGTCAATGGCACGCGGCGACAGAGTGGGGCTAGTGAACGAGATGTCCACCACCGACTCGCCCCGCGATGCGGGGCGTTCACACACGTGGGGACAGAACCCCGATTTAGGACGACCAGGCCTGTCTCCAGAGCCCAGTCTTCCACCATCCTCCCCCGCACATCTGTACGACGAGAACCCCAGGCCAAGTTCTTGGCATTGAAGTCCCCGAGGACAAGTACGGGGGAGGGGATAACTTCCGACGACGACTGCTCTCAGCTCTGCAAGAGAGCTCGGCGAGAGATCGGTTCGGGGAGAAGTACACCCCCATAACGAACTCCCCGAACCGTGCTGCTACGCACCCCTGACCCCTCCTGACACTTTCAAGGGTCGGGGTACCGGCGGCGGCCGAAGAGATGATGGCCACTGAGCCGTTAAGGTCCGCCACCCAGTCCTCCCTAGGCCACACAAAATACGGCTCAGCGACCACAGCGATGTTAATCGACCACTGCGCCATGCTCTGGAGCAACAGATCCTGAGCGCAGGCGCAGTGGAAGCTTAATGGGGCCGTTATAGGCATTCCATTTCAGCTTCCTCCACGGGGGGCCCCTCTGCGGGCGTCGGTGTCGCGGAGGCGGCGGCGACAGTGACAGCGGTGGCGGCGGCAATTGCGGCTGCGGCGGAGGCCACAGAGGCGTTGGCGGCGGAGGGCCCTCCCCTACCCGCGGCCTTGGCCTTGGCGGGTGGCACGCAGGCCTTGCTTCCGGCCCGGTGATCGGTTGGCTTACCGGTCGCCGCACATGCGTCACAGTGCGGCGTGGCGCAGCAGGTCGCCGATATGTGTCCGGGCTGACAGCAACGGAAGCAAAGGCCACTGCGGTCAACCTCCGAGGCGCATCTCACTGATACGTGGTGCCCCACGAGACAGCGATAGCACCTCAGAGGTCTGGGCTCCAGCAGCTTAACCTGCGCTGAGACCCAGCCCACCAAAAGCCTTCGGCCCTCCACTATGGTTTTGGCCGCCGTAACAGGGCAGCACACCGGCGGCATGCATACCCTATTGGTCCGGGCGTATGGCGCCTGACCTGACCTGGTCAGTAGTGCACCCCCTGGACCTGGCGACGGCGGTCACCAACTCCTCCTCCGATACCGAGTCGTCCAGACCCATGATGCGCAGGTCTGCGCATCTGACGGGCCTGGACACTCGGGCCTCGTCCGCGTCCAGAGACGCTCTGAGCTTCGCAGCCAGAGCGTCCGCGGTCGCGCCACTGGATTCCCCGGGGACCTCCAGCATACGGGCCCCCGTCTGGGTGACTTTGAGCCGGAGGCCCCCGGTGATCCCGAGCTCCCCCGAGATCCACCGCCTCCTTCGCCTTTGCGAGCAGATCGCGGTAGGTAACGCCCTTCTTTTCCGCGTCCGGCTGTAGTGTAATCACTACAGCTGCGGTCTTCGGGGCGCGAAGCCTAGCCGCGATCTTGCGCGCCCTGAACTGGCACTGCCGCTCCTGTTCTTTGGCCTTTTTGGCTGCCTTCTTCCCCCTTTTTTTGTCCCCGACCACCTGCCAACCGGCTTCAGCCGCGGGAGGTGTAGGGAGCTGAGGCGGCGGTGACGGGCGGCGGCAGCTGGCTAGCCGCTGGCGCCGGCACATTCGCCGCAGGCACTGGTGCTGGTGCAGCCACCACCTGTGCTGCCGCCTTGCCCTTTTTCGCCTTCGTCTTGCCTCTCTTTCCCGTCGCCAGCTTAGCCGGAGCCGGTTCAGCCGGTACCGGATTTGCCGGAGCCGGATTTTCAGGGGGGGGGGAGGGGCAACTGCAGCCCCGCCCGAGATGTGGCTGGACGGCCCCGGCCTGGATGCGGCAGCCGTGGCCGCCGCATACGAGACCGTTGCCGGCCTCGCCGCCGTCTTGTTTGCCCCTAGGGGGGAGGCGCAGGACGATGCCCTCCAGCACGGAGAACCAGTGCTGGAAGGCAGCAGCCGGATTCGGAGTAACTTTTTATAGAGGTTTTCTCCCTCACGGTCCGGGCGATTAAGACAAGACCCTCGGTCCCTATCAAAGCCGCGAGACTTGATCCACGTCACTTCGATACTGGGATTACGAGACCGGCGGTGACAGCAAAGGATGAATCCTTCACTGTCTGCCCGGAGGCAGGGTAAGTGCACACCGAGCCCGCCCTAACTCCTCTGCTATGCCCTCTGCTACTATTACCCTTGACACCAATATTATTCTTCTTGAAAATATTTTAGAATTTCGACAAGTTTACAATTATGACTTCATATATTAACGCGAGCACTAAACATTAAATGAATCTAATTTTACGGATTTTATCGCGTTAAATATTGACTTTTGAATTCCGAGATTTCGGGTGCTTTACAGTACGAACTTTAATGCTCACCACAACATTAAAGCTGAAGTGGCAATGGGACGGCCGGTTCTCATTCATGTGAAGTGCAGGATTACCCCCAATGGATGATTCGAAGTGACAACTTGGTAAGACATGCAAGAAGTCGATGGATGCAGGTAAACCGTGCTTTGTGGCACCCCGTGCGGGCCTATGATCAGCAGCAGACTTGTGAAGGGCTGTAGGTAATGAATGAAAAAATACCAAAAATCTCTTTTACCAACGCTGAATTTATGCGGTCTATGATGATTTGTTTATCGATAAATATACTGGCATAGTCCTACAACTGATGTACACTACTGTACTGTACAATTTGATGGTTTGCGTAAATGCAATGAACACAAACACAAATGCTGTAATGTGCGTATATGGTGACGCGATTGAATTTTGCATTTGTAGTGAAGTATACAGCAGTGTGTTTTTCTTGCGCCCCCCGACATTGACAGACTTTTTGTCTAGGAATTAACGCGCATGACCTCTCGAGTTGGTGGAATATGAGTTTATAGCCAAGTCGGAACCCTTTTTCAAGAAACTTAAATATTTATCTCAACATTTTTGTTTGATTACTTTAAGATATCGATAATGACTCACTTATTTTTAATTATTTTCATTGCACCACATTTAATTTTCGAATTTATTTCAGCGGCTTTAGTGTATAATTTAATGATTTTTCTCTTTTTTATTTTAAAGCAGAGACATTTCTATAAATGCAAATAATAGGTCCTTATGTATGAAATTGGCGTTTTGTACGGGATTCCGTTTCAGAATTTAGATTCGGTAATCCGTATGTGTGTGGCCGACCCGTTCGTACCTTTTGTAAATTTTTAAAAATGAATTCTATATGTAATGTGTAGCGATAATATATAATAGCGAGAAAAACATGATTTAGAATAAACTCCATATTAGATCTATAGCGGGGTTTAGATTATTAAGAACTTCTGCTAAGTTATTCCGCAAGTACTTGCAGAACCGTTTACACTACCAGCAATATTATTATCGCAACTTGCTTCTGCAAGCGGCCTGCAAAATAACTTGTGCAAGTACTTGGAAAAGAGTTCACACTAGTACGAGCAATATTTTTTGCATGCAATTGAGAGGATTCAAATCCAGATAGTTGAAATCAATCTTCATGCCAAGTTGTAGAAAAGTACGTGCTGCTGCTATAGTAGTATTATTTAGTAGTATTAAAAAGAAACTGAAAATGGAAAGTGGGTTAAGAATTGGATACTAAAACGAGATAATGTTGATATCTATACGTTAGAGCCACGCTGCAGCTATTATGGTTGTAGCGTGAATGGGTCGGCTCGACCCGGGGGAGGACCACGCTCTCCCAGAATACCAGCGTAAAATAGCAGCTTAATGCTGCTGTGTTTCGTGTGGTGAATGTAGATTCGAAGACCCTTTTTACTGGAAACGATGCATTGCATCTTAGTCCTAACGGGTGAAAACGCATCTACATTTTGATTCGTAATCGAGGATAGATGTAGATGTCTATGGGCCATAGCAAGCACTTACCATCAGGTGGACTGTGTGCTCGTTTGATCATATTTAAAAAAAAACAGAAAAATAGAAAGTGGGTTAAGAATATAATTATTATATAATAAATAATATTAAGAAGAGATAATGTTGGTATTCAAAATCATCCATTAAAAGAATTATTATTATTATTTCGTATCCAATAATTCTCTGTGATGTTCACACTTCTCTGTTAGCCACACAGTGTCATCCAAACTTTTTTATTTGAAATCTTGCTCAGCAACTTTAAACTTTTATTTGCAAGCATAATGAACCGCAAGTTCCTGCTAGAAGTTTCTAAATAGTGTATACACTTGCTACTTGAGGCAAGTCCTGTAAGTTACAAAACTTGTGGAAATGAGCTTGACGTGATGGTTTACACGGTAGGAATAGCTTGCAGAAGTCAACTTCTGCAAGTTTTTTTGCTAATCTAAAGCCTATGTATGTAGTAATAACTCATTTCCTGCTTTGTCAGGGGTAAAATTCTTCAGGCTACGTCGATGTTACTCTCTTCTAAGTTTTCTTTCTTGGTGCTGAATAAGGCACCGAATTTCGTTATGGTTTGATTGTAAATGGCATATATATATATACCTAGTCAGGTCATAAATTCTGTCACATGTTTAATATAAAATAATTGAAACAAGTTTATTCATTATATAATCATTTATATACCAAAATGAACTTAACAAAACATAGATTATTATGACACTAAAGTTTATTCAAAATGACCTCCGTGATTTTGAATACGGGCCTTCAATCTGCGCGGCAAGTCGTCTATCGCAGCACGAACGAGGTCCTTGTCAATATCGGCGGCTGCCTTAATCAAGGATGTCTTGAGTGATTCCAAATTGGGATGAGGCTTTGAGCACGCCTTTTCCTCCAAGTGTTGCCATATCTTGTAATCTATCGGATTCAAATCTGGACTGGAGGAGGGCCAGTCTTTGTGCCGGATGAAGTCGATTTCACGTGCCGCCAGCCAGTCTTGTGTGCTCTTCGCTCTATGAGCTGGCGCCGAATCTTGTTGGAATACCCAGTGCCTGTTACTGAACATGGTATGAGAAACAGGTTCCACAAGGTTCGTCAGGACTGTATTTTGATACACAACTGCATTCGTGTTTACACCTTTCTCACAAAAATGTACCTCTGTTAAGCCCCAATAAGAAACTCCCAACCATACCATGAGCGAGTATGGAAAATGACCTCGTTGGACACGCGGAATACGCTTCTTCACTACTGTGTGCGTACACCTTATCATTTTCTTTGTTGTAGCTCTCTTCTACGGTATAAAATTTTTCATCCGAAAAAAGAATTTCCCGATATTTTTTCCCGCGTACCGCTTCAACAAAGCGCGGCATCTCTTCAGTCTCAGGTCCATTAGACGAGCATTCAAACGATGTCCTGTTTTTATTCGATATTCCCGAAACCCTAACTCTTCATTTAACACCCTTTTCATCGTGGTTCTGCTTAATCCCATCTGAAGGGGCAACAGTTTCTGCTTACGTTTGGGATTTCTTTGAATTCGCGCCTTCACAGCGTTTATCACTGCTGGGCTGGCACTTTTAACACACCGAGGGCGACCACTTCTTGACCTGTCATCTACACTAGAGTCTTCATTGTATCGTTTGATGGTACGATAAACGAATCTTTTGGTTATATTCAAATTTTTCAGTATGTCAAAAATTTGAATTGGCGCGTAACCGCAACGATGCAACGCAATAACTGCAACACGGTCTTCTTTAAGCGTCCACTCCATATTTAAAAATGAGTAAAATTCTAAAAAGTAAGTTTTATTTTCATGAACAATTCGAATTTCGAATTCAGTAAACTTTTTTGTAGCCAGCATTCTAAAAGAAAAATTTTTACTGTGTGACAATACTTATGACCTGACTAGGTATATATATAATAAGTTTTCATTTCTGGCTTGCAGTCCTACGACTGACAGTTTTTTATTACTAGTACAATTCCTAAATCACCTATAATTCCTAATATCCTGAAGTAGTTACGTTGTACCAGTTCTGGCTCACTGAGTCAGAAGTGGTACAACGTTCGTCGACTCACGATCCTAAAAAACAAAAAAAAGTTTTGGCGTGCTCTGATCACGAATCTGCGGTCCGTTTTGCGTAGGATGCACGGCTCCGGAGATGTGTAGATCAATTTACTAATATCTAATTGATATCCGGTGAGAGCCTCCACCGTCATTAGTGTGCCATTGTTCGTACAGGTGATCGTCCATATGAATCAAAATATTGACCAACGTCATTCGTATCGGTATATAAAGCTACCCAATGTGACCCTGGTATCCAAATTGCATATTATATACGTTGGTACGTGGGTATACATGGGCAGTCTATTATTACATCCCAATCTACTCAATGACTAACAAAGAAATGATCAATTATATTGATTTTTAAATATTAAATTGCAACTCGAAGTAACGTTGAGATAAGCAACAGAATGTGAGATAAGCTTGTTGACTCATAAAGTTACTATCAGTTCCACTGCAGAAATTCTTTAGATTAGAATTATTACTTACTGGTACTATATAAAACCAGGGCGCTGCAGTCATGGAGTTAGTGTATGGTCGTTTGACTGCAGTGGATCTATCAATACTACATTTGTGTTACTTCAACGCATCAAAGGCCATGGATGTAAGTATTTATTCTATTGACAAACTTACTTTTCTTTCTGTTATTTTGTTACGTGTGTATGATTTAGTGTTAACAAATTATATTTAAATATTGTGTGTGTATATGATTAAACCGTGGTAGCTCAGATAGTTAGCGCAAGCTGTAAATTTCACAGTCCGCGACCAGGGTTCGATCCCCGCCGGCACCAATTAAATTGTTAATTGCAATTTTAAGTGCTGATTTACCACGTGCCCGGCAGTGAAGGAAAACATCGTGAGGAAACCTGCATATCTGAGAAAATTTCTAAGGCATGTGAAGTTCGCCAACACGCATTGAGGCAGCGCGGCGGACGTTTCCTAGCCCTGAATACAAAGACAACAGCAGAAAGTGAAAAAGTTAAAGTACTTTTTTAACAATGACTGTCATTAATTGATCATTAGTCAATGTGATTCTGTTTACTTAAATTACAGGAAGACAAGAGCAGAAGGAAGAGATGGGATGATGGGAAGTAATGAAGCATTGTTATGTGAAGTTTGTTGGAACAAACATATTTTTAGTCACTTTTAACTTTTTGGTTCAAAATGACACAAAATCTAAAAAATGTTAGATACATCATCGACATGGACGGATTTTACTTTAAATATCCTCATAAACATTTTCAATTAGAGAAATGGCTATTCTAGACCTAAAACTATCTAATAAAAATTATGCGTTTATCGATCATTATTTGTTTCGGCCAAGTTATCCTTTCAATTATTTGTCGCCAAAAGACAAAAAAAAGCTGTTCGTTATTGGGAAACACACGTGCATGGCATTCCATATTTTAACGTGAACGAAGAATTAAAAAGTGCCTACAAACAAAAGAACATCATTACCATATTAAATTGGTACGTTAGACTGATATTTGTGCAAAGACGAAGTGATCGCATACAAAGGTGGTTCAGCAGAACAATTTTTAAAAATGTTAACGACGAATGATAGAATTTTTAATATTGAAGAATACAAATTTCCAAATTATAATGATTTGGTAAATGTCATAAATATAAACAAACGTTATGTGTGTAATAACCATATATGTGCAAAAAATAATCACAAAATTTTCATTGTTCTTGTGATGAAGTGTGGGTTTTTTACAAGTGGTTATTGCTTGAAAATAAAATTTTAAATTAATCATAAATTTTGTTTGATTTCCCAAAAACATTAGTTATAGTAAACAATATGTATTAATTGTTTACACCAACACTTTCATTTTTTATTTCACCCCTTAGAACTTTAGACGTGTGTAATGTTTCACCTTATACATCCGTTTACTGCTATTGTGGCAGGACCAAGTGGATGTCGGAAGTAAAATTTTTAAACAAATTTCATAAAATCAGTTACAGAAATATGTAATTGTGATTTTAATCAGATCACATGGTGCTTTGATGAAATGCAACCATTATATAATTTACCAAATGTTAACTATCATCAAGGAATTCCAAATCTTAATATGTTTGATGGTGAAAACCCACATCTTGTTATTATTGATGATCTAATGAAGAGTCCGATGGAAGAATTGTGGATATATTTACAAAAAGGTAGTCATCACAGGAATCTTAGTGTATTTTATTTAACACAAAATATATTTCATCAGGGTAAAGGGCAAAGAGACATATCTTTAAACTCAAGTTATATAATATATTTTAAAAACCCTCGAGATAAAACTCAAATAAGATATTTAGCACGACAAGTGTCACCAGATAACCCAAAATTCATTGAAGACGCCTACAGGGATGCAACTCTAGAGGCGCATGGATATTTAATGATAGATTTAAAACAGAATACCAATGATTTTCGTTGTAATCAAGACAAATGTCTTCCCATTTAATAGTTTCGTCCCCACAAAAGAGTTTAAATACATCAAGAATCAAACAATTCAAATCATTGCTAAATGATGCATCATCGACTCACAACGCATAAACATTTGCTAAACGCTTTGCATACGCTTAAACCAAAATATCAAAGAGCATTACTTAAAAAGTGTGATGAAGAAGAAATTAACTGTATTTGTGAGTGTATTCATAACGTTTTACAGTAAGTGTAAACATAAACTAAGAAAAAATATAATTATACAAAAAGGAGGGCTTTCTTACCAATAATATTAGGTGCAATATTGAGTGGATTAGTGAGTGGACTAGCCAGTTAACATGGAAAATGCAAAGAAAATGATACTTATCGAACCTGGATTGATTGAAAAATTAAAACAAGAAAATAAGGTTAATAGTAATTTATCTCGATTAGATATTGAAATGCAAAATATTATGAATAGTAAGACGGAAGACCAAAAGAAATGGATGTTATATTTACAAACACTGCAAAGATACCTTCATTTTATCGAAGAGGATCGTCAAGCACTCAGATTACCAATTTATTCTGATACACCTAATGAAGATTCAAATAAGTCTAAAATTGGTTTTAAAAATAATGATAGAGATCTAAAAACTTCAGTTGATGCTGAATCTTTGTTGGAGGAGAATAGATCCATTAAAAGTAAAGAAAATGATGAAAATTCACTTTACACACCAGCTCAAATACTCATTTTAATACCAAAAACTTATAATAAAAAGGGACAGTTATTATTAAACTTAAACAAGTTGTTGAAACAAGTAAAAGTAAAATACATTGGGATAATGAAGGTACAGTCATAATTGATAATAAAAAATTCCTGGAAGTAATATTGTTGATTTAATAAATGATTCCCTAAGACCCTTAAAAAGAAGCATTAAAAGATATTAAAGTACCACTTACTTATATTGGAAATCCAAAGAGATGTGAGTTTATTAACCAACTTCAAGCAAAAGATCTGAACAAACCCTCTGAGATTGAAGTTCAAGAGTTTTTTACACCGAGTAGAGGAGATACAAAATCTATAACTAAAATAGAGTTTTCTACACCGAGCAGTAGAGATAAAAAGTCTAAAACTAAAATACGTAAAAGGCTTGAGTGGGATAAATTGGACCCCGTACTAGTAGAAATTAACAGGATTTATTATGATGCATCTAATCCCGCTAGTTTTGGTAGTATTGATAAATTATCAAAAGCCATGAAGGGTAAAATGAATGAAAAGCAAGTAAAGGAATGGTTAAAATCACAAGAAACATACACATTACATAAACCCATTCAAAAAAAATTCCCGCGTAATAGGTACATTCTATCAAATATTAATGAACTGTGGCAAGCTGATTTAAGTGATATGCGAACTTATTCATAATAATGATGGTTTCAAGTATATACTTTGTATTATTGATGTATTTAGTAAATATGCTTTTGCAAGACCAATGAAAAAGAAAAACACAGAAACAACTAAAGAATGTTTTGAAAGTATATTTACTGAAAGTAATTTAACACCTACTCACATACAATCTGATAAAGGTACAGAATTTGTTTCAAAAGATGTACAAAAATACTTTAAATCTAAAAATATTAATTACTATACCACTAACAATCCTGACATTAAGGCCAGTATTGTTGAACGATTTCAAAGAACACTAAAAATGAAAATGTGGCGTTATTTCACTCATAATAATACTTATAGATATATAGATGTTTTACAAGATTTAATATACTCTTATAATCACAGCTTTCACTCTAGTATTAAGATGTGCCCATGTGATGTAAATTCCAACAATATTATGACAGTTTGGACTAATCTTTATGATAGACGGCCAAACAAACTTTTTTTAGAAATACCTAAACCAAATTTCAATGTGGGTGATTATGTTCGGATAACTAAATATAAACATGTTTTCCAAAAAGGATATGAATCAAATTGGAGTGATGAAATATTTATTATATCTTCAATAATTGATAGATCTCCATGGGTTGTTTATACAATAACAGATTTACAAAATGAACCAATAGTTGGTACTTTTTATGAAAGAGAATTACAGAAAATCACTTACAACCCCACCTCACTCTCTCATAAAATACACTCTCATATAAAATAGATAAAATAATTGACACTCGTTATTCAGGTAACAGAAAAGAAGTATTAGTGAAGTGGAAAGGTTATCCAGATAAATTTAACAGTTGGATTTTAGCTTCTAGTTTAAAAGAAATATGAATAAAGAAAGTTTTTATTTAACTTTGCTCAGCAATAGTTCAATGGAATATTTTCCTGATAACAAAACCACAAATTTTTCAACGAAATTACCAAAAGCTATTAAATTAGAAGGTGAATGGTCGATTGGAGTTGTCGAGTTTCAATATCCATGTACCATGTTTACTGTTCAAGATCATGAAAATGTTATATATATATATATATATATATATATATATATATATATATATATATATATATATATATATATATATCAAAATCTATGTTAATGCCTAATGAAGATAAACCATCGATCTATGATAACGTTGAGCATATTTTAAGAGTGTTAAATGGTATCGGAGAGGACTTGAAATTTCGCTATGATGAAATAACAAAATTTGTGTCTATTTCTGTTTTGGATAAAAATATAACATCCGTAACATTATCACCCAAATTAAGTTTACAACTAGGTTATGAACCAAATAAAAATCTCCTAGAGAGAAATTTTGGAAAGTGTCCTGCTAATTTACACTTAGGGTTACCATCTCAACTATTTCTATATAGCGACATTATCGATCCTCAGATTGTGAGTGATGTTATGACTCCTTTACTAAGAGTCATTTCATTAGATCCTACAAAATACATTTATGGTGCAAATAAAATGCACGTTTTCTCTCAACCTCACTACTAACCTGTTATGCGAAGAGAGTTAGAGAGTGAGACAAAAAATACCATTCCAGTTTGGAACCGTGTGTATTAAACTACATTTCCGAAAATTATAATAATGAATTCTCTTCGTGATCATCATAAATGTCCATATGAAAATTATTATACACATCAAGCTGGGTCAGGAGTTGGAGTAATTTATAAGGGTTCACCATACCAACGCGGTCATAATATTGGGAGCTTCTTAGGGGGGTTATTTATATCAGTTTTACCTTTACTTTCAAGTGGTGCTCGAGTGATTGGTAAGGAGGCATTAAGCACTGGAGTAGGACTTTTATCGAATATGGTTCAAACGCGTCCTATGGAAGCCTCAATAAAAGATCGTCTAAAGCAAGTTAGTACGAATTTAAAACGAAAGGCTGGTATAAAACTAAAAGAAAACGATTGACCTCGTTCATTCCACCATTAACTGCTAAAGTGCAAGCTGCGAAAAAACTTGGTCTCAAACCAAAAAATATCAAAGATATATTTTCAAATTAAATATGTCTTTCAATAATATCTTATAATAAAAAATCATTCTTGCGAATGCGTTAAGTCAGAATTGGATTTGTTTGCACTACCACCTACACAAACTAGCATTGAATATGGATTGTGGATTCATTATAAACCAATTTCATCTCTTGGTGATGATGGACCTATCGAGTTTCAAGTTCCGGGGACAGGCGATGACTACAAAGATTTGTCTCATACATTACTCCACATAAAGGCAAAAATATTAAATCAGGATATTATATCGTATGTAATTAGTTTTAATCGTTAATATTATAATTTTATTTATTATTTTAGTTAAGTTCTTTATTATAATTTTTGTAATATAAATTAAACGTTGTAACTTCAATATAAATAATAATAAAAAATCAAGATTCAACTAACTTGATATCAACTACAATAGTAGCACCTGTAAATAATTGGTTGCATTCACTTTTTAGTCAACTTGATGTTTATTTAAACCAAAACCTTGTATCACCACCTAATAATACCTATGCATATCGAGCATACATGGAAACACTTTTAAACTATGCTCCTGCTGCTAAACAATCTCATCTTTCTTGTAGTCTTTGGTATGATGTGATGAGGCCTGACAGCAGGAAAAATGGATTCTACGGATGGTAAAAACATAGGATTTGTTAAAAGACAGGAATTGATTAGTGAAAGTAAGGAAATAGAAATGATTGGTCATCTTCACGGCGACATTTCCAACCAAGAAAAATTTTTAATTAATGGTGTTGAAATGAGTGTTAAATTGGTTTGATCAAGAGAGAGTTTTAATTTAATTGCTGGGTCAAACGATGTAAAGTTTAAAGTTTGCATTACGGATGCAACTCTTATTGTTCGACGAGCACGAATTAATCCAAGTGTATTACTCGCACATCAAAAAGTTTTAGCTTCTACCACTGCTAAATATCCTATTACTCGAGCTGAAGTAAAAGTTTTAACAATTCCATCGGGTGTTCAAGGAAAAACTCTTGATAATATATTTTTAGGGCAGGTACCCAAAAGATGTATAATTGGATTTGTGAACAATTCTGCATTTAATGGTTCCCTTACTAAAAATCCATTTAACTTTGAAAACTATGGTATTAATTCTTTCAGCTTATATATTGATGGTCAACAAATACCTTCAAAAGCTTTGCAACCATCTTTTAATAATAGTGTATGTACATCAGCATATCATACTCTATTCTCGGGAACTGGTATTCACTTTCTTAATGAAGGAAATGGAATCTCTTGTGAACAGTATGCCAAAGGTTATTGTCTATTAGCATTTGACTTAACTCCTGATTTATCAGCCAACTCAACAGCTCATTGGAATCTCATAAAGCATGGTAGTGTAAGATTAGAAGTACGATTTGAATCCTCACTAATACAAACAATTAACTGTATAGTTTATGCTGAGTTTGATAATATTATTGAGATAGATAAAACCTATATGTGTTGTGTGTTAGATTTTATAAGTTATGTGTAATGCATTTTGTGTGTATGTAACTATGTGAAACGTTATAAAATTAAATGAAACAAATTGTATGCAATATATTATTTTTTATTTCTTTATAAATCTTCTATTTAATCCAATACAAAACACTGTTCGAGTTTAAAGTTACATCGGACTCTCTCATTAGATCATCAATAATAACAAGATGTGGGTTTTCACCATCAAACATATTAAGATTTGGAATTCCTTGATGATAGTTAACATTTGGTAAATTATATAAAGGTTGCATTTCATCAAAGCACCATGTGATCTGATTAAAATCAATTACATATTTCTGTAACTGATTTTATGAAATTTGTTACAAAATTTGCCTTCCCACATCCACTTGGTCCTGCCACAATAGGAGTAAACGGATGTCTAAAGCGAAACATTACACACGTCTAAAGTTCTAAGGGGTGAAATAAAAAATGAAAGTGTTGGTATAAACAATTAATATATATTGTGTATTTGTGTACTATAACTAATGTTTTTGGGAAATCAAACAAAATTTATGATTAATTTAAAATTTTATTTTCAAGCAATAACCACTAGTAAAAAACCCACACTTCATGACAAGAACAATGTAAAATTTTGTGATTATTTTTTGCAAATATATGATTATTACACACATAACGTTTGTTTAAATTTATGACATTTACCAAACAATTTAATATGGGAATGATGTTCTCTTGTTTGTAGGCACATTTTAATTCTTCGGTCACGTCAAAATATGGAATGCCATGCACGTGTGTTTCGCAATAAGGAACAGTTTTTTTGTCTTTTGGCAACAAATAATTGAAAGGATAACTTGGCCGAAACAAATAATGATCGATAAACGGATAATTTTTATTAGATAGTTTTACGTCCAGAATAGCCATTTCTCTACATTGAAAATGTTTATGAGGATATGTAATGTAAAATCCGTCCATGTCGATGATGTATCTAATATTTTTTAGATTTTGTATCATTTTGAACCAAAAAGTTAAAAGTATTTACACGTGACTAAAAATATGTTTGTTCCAACAAACTTCACATAACAATGCTTCATTACTTCCCATCATCCCATCTCTTCCTTCTGCTCTTGTCTTACTGTAATTTAAGTAAACAGAATCACATTCACTAATGATCAACTAACGACTGTCATTGTTAAAAAAGTATTTTTTAACTTTTTCACTTTCTGCTATTGTCTTTGTATTCAGGGCTAGTAAATGTCCACCGCGCTGCCTCAATGCGTGTTGGCGAACTTCACATGCCTTCGAAATTTTCTCAGACATGCAGGTTTCCTCACGATAATTTCCTTCACCGCTGGGCACGTGGTAAATCAGAACTTAAAATTGCATTAACAATTTAATTGGTGCCGGCGGGGATCGAACCCGGGTCGCGTACTGTGAAATTTACAGCTTGCGCTAACCATCTGAGCTACCACGGCTTAATCATATAGACACATAATATTTAAATATAATTTGTTAACACTAAATCATACACACGTAAGAAAATAACAGAAAGAAAAGTAAGCTTGTCAATAGAATAAACACTTACATCCATGGCCTTTGATGCGTTGAAGTAACACAAATGTAGTATTGATAGATCCACTGCGGTCAAACGACCATACACTAACTCCATGACTGCAGCTGCTCGGTCTTATATAGTACCAGTAAGTAATAATTCTAATCTAAAGAATTTCTGCAGTGGAACTGATAGTACGAGTATGCGTCAACAAGCTTATCTCACATTCTGTTGCTTATCTCAACATTCCTTCGTTTTGCGTCTTGTTCAGTGTATCGATGACTCAACAAAGGAATGCAATTTAATATTTAGAAATCACTTTAATTGATCATTCCTATGTTAGTCATTGAGTAGATTGGTACTGTAATAATCTACTAATAGCAGTAATATCATGGATACACTAGATGTACAACAACATCTGAAAAAGATTCACCCCAGTCTAGAAAATAATGTTTATGCTGCTAATAGACTGCCCATGTATACCCACGGACCAACATATTATATAATATGCAATTTGGATACAGATGATATACCAGGGTCACATTGGGTAGCTTTATATATCGATACGAATGACGTCGGTCAATATTTTGATTCATATGGACGATCACCTGTACGATATCATCTAGAGTTTTTAAAAAGGAATTGTAAAAGATGGAACTGGAATGTTGATAGGATTCAGAATGAGTGGACTTCAGTTTGTGGCGAATATTGCTTAATGTATTGGCTATATAAGTTTCAGGGATGTTCAATGCATAGTTTTACGAGTATATTTACAGGGAACACATTGTACAATGATATTTTAGTGGATGAGATGTTTCGCTCCTATTTTATAGACAGTAAGTAATAAGATTTTGTATTTTGTAAATAAAAATTGTAACAAAATTAGGTAATGTGTTTTATTGATGATTCAGATTAGCGTTGTAGATAGGAACAAAGAAGTATAATACAATAGCACTGATAAGCCGATGTATACGCCGAGGAAAAATAGACAATGCCGGTATTCAATGAACAATAGATAAATAGATAAGAACAATGGGACGCTAATGATGGTGGAGGCCCTCACCGGATATCAATTAGATAAGAGTTAATTGATCTGCACATCTCCGGAACCGTGCATCCTACGCAAAAACGGACCGCAGATTCGTGATCAGAGCATGCCAAAACCTTGTACGACGAACGTTGTACCACTTCTGACTCAGTGAGCCAGAAGTGGTACTACCTATCTACTATGAACAATTCTCTTACAAGAATTGAGGAGAGTGTGACGACTCATCGATTAAATTAAGCATTCTCTTTGCATTTAATTGATGTCTTCACCCTATTAAGTGCAATCTATGTTGTAGGTTGCTGTTATAGAGAGAGTTACAGTACTTATATAAAATTATTTATTCGCTATGTAGTTGCGGTGTAAGAGAATACACTAACACATATCGTCCTGTGGGCTTTGAAAGAGCCGACAGAGGGGAAATTAAAGCGAGGAATGGACAGCAATACCTTCCTAATAACAACTCAAAATAATAAAGAAACGACCAACCCGCCGATTTTTTATAGGATAAGGGTGACTAACGAGCTCATGATGGTAAGTGCAGCATCCACATACTTTGGCCTATGTAATGAGTTGATAATTTGGATTGCATCAAAACATATATTAGCAGTACAGAGACTAATATCACGGAGTACCTTTGTATAAACTGAAAACTAATTCACTCTTACATTAAATTTAGAGAGTATAAATTGTTAAAAAATAATAATTTCGCATACCCTATCGAAAAATTACTTATCTTGTACAGGGATGGTACTCACTTTATTTATAACTATTTGAATTAGCTGTATTGGTAGTAATATAAAAAGCAATTTGAAAAGAAAAATATTGAGCTCTGAATTTTTCCTGGCTAGGGTGTGATAACCATGCCTTAATAGTAAAAAACTTTCGTGGCAACGGGCACAATTGGTGCAACATAAATAATAAAATATTAAAGGGTGATATGAAAAATATGTCATATTAACATCACATTCACCGCCGAAACATTGTGTGCATTGCACCTATCGATAACCGGGTGAGCTTCTATTGTTTAAATAAATAATTTTTTTTTAGAAATTACCTACTATGTCTACCAAGTGCGACATCTGTAATAAATCTATTATAAAAATTTTCCCAGGAGTGGAATGCAACAAATGTGCATGATTAACCAACAAGCAGCTCAATGCTCTTAAAGCAGCATCTGCTGGATTGGGATGGACATGCCTGGAATATGTGCAGGAGTCGTCGAAGCGTAAATCTTCAATATTTGTACCAGAGGACGATGATGAAGAGGATGCTGACAATCTAGCTCAAATCGACTCTGCGAAACTACTAAAGGACATCTCAAGGGAAGTAGAAAAACCATAAGAAATGAAATGAGGCAGGTAAACGACTCCCTACAGTTTCATGGTGCCAAACTTGATGAAGTAATGGGATGTATCGAAACTTCTAACAAACAATCAAAAATTTAGAAAAAAAAGAACATTGAACTAACTAACAAAAATAACAACTTGGAAACCAGGGAGGGCGTCTTAGAACAACAAATTCAAGCGCTGGAACAAGAAAACTATCAAATCAGATTGATGTTGCAAATAAACCCTGGCGTAGAAATGAGAATGTGGAAAACCTATTCGAGAATTTGGCTATTAAGTTAAACTTACTCAAAGCCGGTATCAAGAAATTACTTAGGCTGCGAGGGAGAGGCGAGCAGGGTGGTAACTTACTAGTAGAACTTAAAGAGGAGAGTATACAGGAAAAGTGGCTGGCAGCAGCAAGATCCACAGCAGTGACCGTTGCAGATATTCATCCACAAGAACAAAGCAATAATGCCATCGTGTATATCAGGGAAACTATGACTCGACTTAATAAACAAATACTAGCGAAACAGGAATTAAAAACTAAGCTTAACTACAAATGCGTCTGGTTTAAAAAAGGGTCCGTATAAGCACGTAAGGATGATATAAGTAAAATACACTATCTAAGAACTCCAAATCATGTGCACATATTAGCCAAACAGAATTAGTAATGTATTATTTTTATTATTGATTTTAGAAGTACTTTTATATATTTTATTTTTATTTTTTGTTTTGAATGGAAACATTAAGTGAAACATAAAGTGATGAAATATTTGAATGCTTAGATTGTACAAATATCAACAATTTTCTTAAACTACCCAAAAATCATGGTATTACCTAAGGTAATACCTGCATGCATAACAAGGTAATTTACTTTGTTATGCATGCATGTCATCTCTTTGATAAAAAAAACTTTGCCTGTTTAGAGTAAGCTATTATAACTTCCAACCAGTATACAGATGTCATTGTGGCAACTGAGGCTAATATTACGGATTCAATTAGTTGTCTATTTCAAATTACAGGATACCAAATGTTAACTAGTCTGCCAAAAGTCCGAAGGGGTGGTGGTTTTGTAATTTACGTAAATAATAAACATAATTTTAGCACTAAAACATCAAAACAGAACACTTTGTAAAGTATTATATGCACTAGCACTTCCGACTCGAGCTATTCTGCGGACCTATGTGCCGTGTACCGTCCTTCTAAAAACAGTAAAAACTTATTTCTTATTGAGTTTGAAAACACTTTACAAAAATACTGTTGTAATGAAGAGTTGTATGTAATAGGCGACGTAAATATTGATCTGAATTCCGATAGTCCTGTAAAACATAAATATATTAACTTAACGTACAGCTTGGCTCTTGTACGCGGGATTACTGCTAACACACGAATAAAAATATCAGGTGGTAAGTTAAGTAAATCTTACATCGTTCATATATACGCGAGATCCCATTTACAATTTCAAACCTTTTCACAGCTGCTATCTGCACGACACTGGCGGATCACCGCACGATAGTGTTTGCTTGTGTTGGGTCGCGTATACAGGGACGTTTCTAAAATCAAGACTTGTATAATTAACAATGCCTTAATAAAATCATTAAGAGCGCATATTCAAATATGTCCAAGTCGAAATCTACGCGATCGCTTTGGAACGGCGTAATAATGACGCACACTACAATGTTATCTCTGTGTGCGTGTCAGGGCGAGCGTGAGGCTATAATAGGGTCGATGCGCCGGTAAGCCGGCCGGGTCTAGATTTCGGCCTTTGGCACGAGCTGATGCAGTAAATTTGATTTAATAACAATTTTAATAAATATTATCATAAGAAATACAGTTTAATGCATTTGTAAATAGTTTCACTATATCTGGTAGCATTAATTAATTAGGTAAACACAACACGCGATTTATAATAAATAGTTTAGTTTGACGCCGACACTGAAGCTATCAAAACGGGTAGTAAGATCGAGCAAAAAAAAAATAGTAGCGAGCATTCTATTCAAAAATAAGTTTCGTGCTGTATTTAATATAATTACTTAATATTGTGCTTATATTTCACTGTATAAATAACTTAATATAGTTATTTGACACTGATTATTATAATAATTTATTGACAAAGTTAATAAATTAATTGACCGAAAAGTGACACATAAAATTGTCCCATTATTTGGTTGTCGGCCATGCGGCCGAAAAGTCAGGCTAGTTTAGCCTAAATACTTTGTCTCTTTCGTTTATTTGGTTACGTACTATAACTCATCTTTCTTACTTATATTGAATCGTAGCGTGCGTAGACACTAACTTTCAGTTTTCGGCCACCAAGTACTGCAATTTGAACAGTTAGTGATGAAACAAAATACCCATTTCAGTCGTGGCCGAAAACTGGATTGTCTCTAAAATATATAAAATTTAGTTTTCGGCCAACTTAAAATTGTATGAAAGAATAATGCGGCGGAAAATGGAATGCTGTCTTAGTTTACGTTTACGGCCATTTCATCTTATCATATCAAATATTTTATTCACATTGCGTTTTAGGAAGAAGATTCAAAAAGAAATTTTTTTCTTCAGATGGCTCCTCTTGGTTAGAGATGAGAATGGTTAGATATGGTAACAGATTTTGTTAAACTAAAATACTTATGAGGAAGTACAAAATACTCGTAAATGAGAATATTTGATTGCTATATTTAAAAGATTGCCTTTTTAAATATAGCACAACAAAAAAACCTGACAACAAAAAAAAACAAAGAACGGAATTGCAAGAAATACACGTGCAGCGACTACAAGCAGAAGCCGGATCAACCGAGGACGAAGAGGAAGAAATAGAAGACGACTTAGCATCAGTGCGTATTAGTGCGTATTAGCAAGAAAAACCTACATCACAACCTGCGCCGCAATCTGCACCACAACCCACGTCGCACTTCGCATCGCAACCCGCTCCGCAGTCTGCAACACAACCCTCGCCGCAGCCCGCGCCGCAACCCACGTCGTACTTCGCGTCGCAACCAGCACCGCAGATCGCACCACCCGTACTTCAACAGTATGCACCGCAATACGTTCCACAACATACCGCGCCTCAGAAAGAAGACTATGGACAGGCCCAGCAACAAATCGACGTCGCTACCTTAGCCGCTGCTCTATCACAAGCAGTACGAAGCACAAGGGAGCCGCCGAAATATTTGCAAGAGCTGCCCACATTCAATGGTACAGCAAAGAATGGCTCAGCTTCAAAACAACGTACGAAGAATCTTCAAAGTACTTCACGATGAACGAAAACATAGCGAGAATACGCCGAAGCTTAAAAGGGATAGCAAAAGAGGCCGCAAGCTGCCTACTTATAAGCCAATCAGACCCCAGAATAATAATAGAAGCTTTGGAAAGAGGATTTGGACGACCAGAAGCATTAATTCACTTAGAAATAGAGAAGCTGAAGCTGCTGAACAAAGTTACGGACAATCCCAGGGAGTTATGCATATTCGCCAATCGCATAGCAAACGTAGTGGGCACCGTGGAAGCACTCAAGAAAGCACACTATCTGCATAGTCCGGAGATGACGCGAGTTATCACAGACAAACTCACGCCCATATTGAAAAGCAAATGGTACGACTATGCAGCCAGGAAGAAAGAAGATATCCCAGAGCTTAAGAAAATATCAATCTTCTTAAACGAAGAAGCGGATAAATGCAGCGCGTATGCCTTGCCGGAATTCATCACGGAGGACAACGAACCGAGAGAGCGAAGGCCAAGAAAATTAGAACGTGCCTTCGCCACAAGCAAGAAACAATATGAAGAACGCTGCCCTCAATGCAAACAAGAACACAAACTGCCCGATTGCAAGTCATACGCCGCTCTGTCCACAAATGACAGATGGGAAGTAGCGAAGAAGTATAATATCTGCTATCGCTGTCTGCGAGGCAAACATCGCCGATTGCTGTGTATCGTGCGGAAAAGGCGGATGCATGATGAAACACCATAAATTGCTGCATCACGACAGAAAAGCAGAAACTGAAAAAGAACCCGCTATGGAAACCGCAACATCGGCAAGGGAGGTCATCACAACGACTCGACCATACAAACACCGCCGCGCCTACTTAAAGATTGCGCCCGTAACAATAAAGGGGCCGCTAAGCTGCGTCGAAACATACGCATTATTGGATGAAGGAAGCACGGTCACCTTAGTCGACGCCTCGATCGCTGACGTCATCGGCGCCGACGGCCCAGCCCACGCAATGTGGATACAAGGGGTTGGCTCGGAGGTGAAACATGAGAAGAGCAAGATCGTCAGCCTTAAAATAAGAGGAAAGCACGCGCAAGAGGAACACAACATAGAAGCAGCGCGTACGGTAGAGCGGTTGGACTTCGCGCCAGAATCCGTGAATGAAAATCACTTGGAGAATTGCCAACATCTGCTGGATATCAAAGAGGATATCACCTACGAACGCGCCTCACCGAAAATACTAATCGGGCAAGATAACTGGCACCTCATAGTGTCTAGAAAACTGCGCGTCGGTCGTCGAGATCAACCAGTCGCCTCATACACCAACCTGGGCTGGGTTCTGCATGGCTGTCATAGCTCATTGACATCGACGGTCACCTTCTGCGGCAGACTACATCAAAGGGAAGAGGCACAGCCAATAGAAGAAGAAATAAAGAATTATTTCAAATTAGAATCACTGTGCATCGAGCCAAGAAGACCTAGAGAAGATCCCGAGCAGCGAGCTATGCAAATATTGAGGGAGACCAGCAGGAGGTCGGCGGACGGCAGATTGGAGACAGGGTTGCTGTGGAAAGAAAAGGATTTCCAAATACCAAATAATTACAAAGACGCGGAAAGACGTCTGCACACTTTAGAGAAGAGGCTCGACCGAGACAGCAATCTCAAGCTACAGTACGAAGAACGCATACAGAACCTCTTCAACTCTGGTTACGCAGAGCGCGCGCCCATGCCACCGCCACAAGGAAAGACATGGTATCTGCCACACTTCCCAGTCATCAACCCTGCGAAACCTAACAAGCCGCCGAGATTGGTGCACGACGCCGCAGCGAAGACAGCAGGAATATGTCTCAACGATATGCTTCACTCGGGGCCGGACTTATTACAATCATTGCCCGGAGTAATCATGAGGTTCCGACAGTATCCGTATGCAGTGAGCGCCGACATAAAAGAGATGTTTATGCAGATCAAAGTGCGCAAAGAAGATAGAGACGTTTTACGTTTCTTGTGGAGAGGCAAGCGGCGGGAGGGCCAACCGGAGGAATATAGGATGACATCGATCATCTTTGGAGCGACATCATCACCATGCACAGCATTATACATCAAAAATAAAAATGCTGAAGAACATTCAGAGGCATACCCCGAAGCTGCGGTCGCCATAAAAAAGAAATCACTATATGAACGACTACTTACAGAGCTTCCACTCTATCACGGAAGCTCAGCAAACTGTAAAAGCAGTCGATCACGTCCACAAACAAGCGGGATTCGTACTCAGCGGGTGGACATCGAACGAAGAAAAAACAATAGAAGAAATAACGACAGAGCATAAACAACACGACGCGACCGTGCGCCTGGGCGGAAAAGAAACTGAGAAGACGCTCGGCCTGATCTGGCATGTACAAAGCGATCATATTGGATTTAATACAAACAATATGAAGATGCCGATCGACGTAAAAGAGAAACAACGCTTGCCAACTAAACGTGAAGCGCTGAGCATAATAATGGCATTATTTGACCCGCTGGGGTTAATATCACCAGTGACTACCCCAGCGAAGAGAATATTCCAAGACACATGGCGTTACAAGGCGGAATGGGACGACCCTCTGCCAACAGAGTTAAAAGAAAAATGGGAAGACTGGATTACTTCACTGCACGCCCTAGAACAACTGAGAATACCGCGATGCTACGATTACAACCCAGTGTCGACGCGGCAACTACACACGTTCGTCGACGCAAGCGAGGAGGCCTACGCAGCCGCCGTGTATTGGAGAACGGAACGAGCAGACGGCAGCGTTAACATATCATTGGCCGCCGCCAAGAGCCGCGTGACACCACTGAAACCAGTCTCCATACCACGGCTCGAGTTACAAGCAGCACTACTGGGAGCTCGTCTTGCGCAGACCGTGATCAGTGAGCACGATGACGATATAGCGGGCAAGACATACTGGTGCGACTCTCGTACTGCACTAGTGTGGATAAGGTCGGAGCCCCGCGCGTACAAAGCTTTCGTCACTCATCACCTAGCGGAGATAGAAGATACTACTACAAAAGAAAGTGGCTACCGTCTAAAGAAAACGTGGCAGACGACGCGACCCGAACCACGCCAGAAAGGTTCGACGAGTCGCACCGGTGGTTCCGAGGGCCCCCGTTTCTACAACGCCCACCGGCCGAATGGCCGTAGGAGGAGAAAACGACACAATACGACACCGGAGAAGAACGAGAAATATGTAACATCACAGTTAAAAATGAAGACTCGCCAACAACACATCTGCCACAAATAGAAAGATTTTCAAAATGGATTCGCCTCATAAGGGCGACAGCGAGAGTCCTCCTATTCATCGACATGTGCAGACCAAACAAGCACGTGGTGAAGGCTGGGCGCAAACGCAACAAAGCAAGACAAGATAGCGACCCCGGCTGGCAAAGAACAAACCGACGCAACACCCCCACCAAGGAGAAAAGGGCAACACCTACTGTCTCGTCGCTTGTAGGAATACCAGCCGCTTATCATATAAGAGCCGAACAACTGTGGGTGCAAGCCAGTCAGCGGGAAAGCTTCACGAAGGAGCTCAAGAGGATCGCCAACAGAAGTGTTCCAGGAGGCGACGACAAACTAGGCCACCTGAGCACATACGTCGACGAAGAGGGGACCCTACGCCTCAGAGGTCGAATAAAAGCAGCATCAGAAGTAGAGGAGGACACGTACGACCCTCCCATACTAGACGGGAAGCACGCATACACTCGTCTGTACATAGCACACGTACACGAGAGGTTGCATCACGGAGGCGTGGAAACAGTCGTGAACGAATTAAGACAGAGATTGTACATAAGAAAAATACGTCCAGTAGTAAAAACAGTCATCAAAGGCTGCCTACCGTGCCGTCTAAGAAAAGCCAAGCCTGCATCACCGTCTACAGGAAACCTGCCGTCCGCTCGTCTCGCTCATCACGCACGTCCGTTCACATACACCGGACTGGACTACTTCGGGCCAATAGAAGTCACAGTGGGACGACATCGTGAAAAACGCTATGGCGCGTTATTTACCTGCATGACGTCACGAGCCATACATATAGAGGTGGCCCACTCGTCAAGCGCCGACTCAGCCGTATCAGCGCTTAGGCGTTTCATGAGCAGAAGAGGATGCTCAAAAGAAATCTGGAGTGACAACGCTACGTGTTTCAAGGCAGCAGACAAGGAGCTGGCCGAAGCAGCACTCGCAGCCCTCGAGAACGAAACCACATGTCGACAAATTGTGTGGAAGTACATACCACCATCAGCACCATTCATGGGCGGCGCCTGGGAGCGAATGGTTCGCTCCGTGAAAGAAGCCCTACGCGTCACCCTCAACGAGCGCTATCCCAGTGACGAGACACTGGTGACCCTGCTCGCCGAGGTCGAAAACACGGTCAATTCAAGACCTCTTACACACGTCTCAGTCGACCCAGGAGACCCGGAAGCCATCACGCCGAATCACATCATCATCGGTCCCAACTCACACGTACCTGCACCGGGACACTTCAGCGAGAGCGACGTGACGGCCCGCCAGCAGTGGAAACGAGCTCAAGCCCTAGCCGACGTGTTTTGGCGAAGATGGGTGAAGGAATACCTGCCCCTACTCCAACACCGGCGGGAGCCCAGCAGCATAGGCGCATCGCCGAAGATTGGAGACCTGGTCATCATTTGTGACTCCAATCTACCGCGCAACATCTGGCCCAGGGGAAAAATAAGCAACGTATATCCTGGCGTTGACGGAGAGGTACGAGTAGTAGACGTAACCACTAGCAGTGGGCATGTACTACGAAGACCAACAAAGAAGATCGTCGTGCTACCAGAGGGATCGCAGCGTAGCGACGGCGGGAGAATATGCACGACGCAAGCGACGAGATATCTGCTTAGTGTAACCAGCGCTGGTTGAGCAACTCAGGGGCGGTGGGCAGAGCCACGGGGGTCGCGACCGGCGAGGTTCGACAACTAGCGCGGGTGCACACAACAACACAGAAAAACAGCCGTAGTCTTAATTATTGCATTTATTTTTGTTAAACATGTATAACTTACGTTCAATAATAAAAAAGAATGATGTGTAACTATGCAGTAACTCTCCCAATAAAGACATCGAATAAATGACGAGAGTTAGCATAGATTTTAAAAATGTTATTTGTACTCTTATAGCTAATTTACCTTTGTTGCATATTACCTTTATTGTATATTACCTTTCTTACATATTACCATTCTTATAAATTACCTTTCTTGTAAAAAAGATAATTATAACATCGACAAGGCATGTTATCGTGACGCGGCCGCAGAGCAAATGAGGCTACGCGTACCGCGCTTTTTTTTTTGCGCCCGAAGCAATTAAAGGGCTACCCTATACGTAGGGAGGCGGAAAATGCATTACGCATACCACGATAGCCGGTCTGTCGTGGTTATGAGGGGCTCACTGTCCTACCGGGGACCCTAAGTGATACCCTCTAAAAACCGCCTTTGGGGACAGGCAACCGGCTGATTAAGCTCTATTGTGCCTTATCATGAGCGACCCTCTTTTGGGAAAAGAGGGCGCAGGCGGCTAAGAGCCGCTGAGGGAGTGCCTACGAAGGCAAATTAAAGTTAGTTAATACAATAATATAGTTTAATTAGAGTTGGCCTGAGCCGCCAGGAGACAGTTCAGGTCGTTTGACAGTTTATTAGGCGGGTCCGAGAGAGAGTTTCTCGGCCTGCGGACACGATAGCGAGAGGGCGGTGGGGCTGCATAAGAAGCTGACTCACGAATTAAATGGTTTGGGTGCGACTCTGAGACTTTGAAGAAGTTCTCAGAGAGTTTTTTAAGGAATTGTTGAATTGTTGGGAGCTCTAAGTCCCGATGAAGGTCGGCATTACGGACGTACCAAGGTGCGTTCGCAGCTCGACGGCAGAAGAGGTTCTGAACTATTTGGAGTTCATTTATAATGTTAGGGTTTGCGTGGGCAAAGACGGGGCCCGCGTAGGACATGACTGGTCGTATACAGACCTTGTAAAGGGTACGCTTGTTTCGAAGGGACATTTTACTGTGTCGGCCCAACATACTGTTGAGCCTACTCAGATAAAACCGTGCGTGACGGGTTACTCTTTTGACGTGGGGCCTGAAAGTAAGCCCTGTGTCTAGAGTGACACCTAAATATTTGGCGGTCGTAAGCCTACGTATTGGTGGAGTGTTTTTGAGACGGCGTCGTTTATAATCGAAGTGAACGGCGGAGCTCTTCTCCGGGTTCACATCGATGCGCCATTTTTTGAACCAAGCTCCTAGGTCATCAACTGACTTTTGGATCTTGTTCCGTATGAAGGGTAGTGAGACACCTTTGCAGTAGATGGCAGTGTCGTCTGCGAAGAGGGAGAGTTGAATACCTTTCGACGGGATGGGAATGTCGTTGGTGAACAGGATGTACAGCAGAGGAGCAAGTACTGAGCCCTGAGGGACACCAGCCTTGATAGTTCGCTGTGAAGAAAGCGTGCCTTCGTGTCTAAAACGAAAGGTACGATGTTTTAAATAGGAGGCCACGAGACGAACTAGACGATCGGAGAGACCTATTTTGTAGAGCTTGTAGATGAGGCCTGTGTGCCAGACTCTATCGAAAGCTTTGGCTATATCGAAAAAGACCGCGATGGTCTTATGACGACGAGGATAGAAACCGCTGAGGATATATTCCACAATGCGGTGAACTTGTTGGGGACATGAGTGTTTGGCTCGGAAACCGAATTGATGGGGAATGATAAGAGGGTCGCCGTCTGTGGGAAACAGATAGCGCCTCATACGCGTTTGGATGACTCTTTCGAAGAGCTTGCCCATTGCCTTGAGGAGGCTAATGGGGCGATGACTGGAGGGGGAGGTTGAGAGGCTTGCCTGGCTTGGGAATTCCAATCACAGTAGCCTCTTTCCATGTAGTGGGGAAATAACTGAGGTTGAAGCAGGCGTTGAAGATAATAGATAGAAAGGTTAACACCTGCTCAGGAAAGTGTTTTAGGGCTTGGTTGGAGATGCCATCCGCGCCCGGAGCCTTTTGGGCTTAAGTCCTTTGATGAGGGATGAAATCTCAACATAGGACACAGAGATAGGTTCGGAGGCCGTAGGGGTTGAGTTCCGGCGGTGGACCTCATCCTCCACTGCCTGGACGTGAGAGGGGTCGACGGGTTGAGAACTAGGAGAGCATTGAGCTGCAATGCTATCTGCAAAGCACTCAGCCTTTTCCTCGTCCTCGAAGGCAACCGTGCCGTCGGGACGGGAGAGAGGGGGGAGTGTGGGTGATAGCGTCTATGCGGAGGGCTCTAGCCATCTGATAGTACGCTATGTGAGATGGAGAGATATTCTCCATGAGCTTACTCTTTTCGAGGTCTCGAAATTCAGAGAGGCGGAAGCGGAGTTTTCGTTGAAGACGATTGGCCGCGCGCCTATATTCGGGGGTGGGGTATTTTGCTGCTCTCCGGAAAGCAGCTTTTTTGGCTTTTAATAGGTTGCTAATATGTAGGGGAAGCCCACTATTGTTAGCAACCGGGACGACCCTTTCGTTCTCCTTAAGGGAGGATTTAATAAGGGTGGAGAGTGAATCGACCGCGATGTCGATTTTTTCGGGACTATCTAAGTCCGACGGTAGGGAGATGGTAGAGTCCTGTGGGTCCAAAGCTTTAGCTAGGGACTCCTTGAATCCCTTCCAGTTAGTGAAGGTTTTCGTGTGTATTGGCGGAGGTGGCTGATGGCCAAGAATGAGGGAGACCGGTCGGTGATCTGATCCTAGATCGTCTAGTGTCTCGATTGCACTGAGGTTGAGAGAAACTCCTTGGAGTAACGCAAAATCTAACACATCGGGGGGCGTGATCGGTGTTATCGGGAAAGTGAGTAACACCGAGAGGACTATGGACGGTAATATCAAGAGACTGCCTGATATCGAGCAGTATCTTGCCACTAGGGGGACGTAGTGCGGCATGTCCATTCAGTATGCTTGGAGTTAAAATCTCCAAACATAATGACTGAATTGCCTAAAGATAAAATGGCCTCAAAATCTTTTTTGAGGGGAAAGGTTCCTGAAGGGATGTAACAGGAGGCTATGAGGATGGACTGATGTCCAGTCATAGCTAGCCTGCATACCGTGGCTTCCATGTTGGTAAGCTGCGGAGTAGAAATGGGCGAGCAATGAAGTGTCTTCTTGTAATAGATGGCCGTTCCGCCGCCTCGGCGGTCGGGTCTGTCGTTACGAAGAAGAGAGAAGTTTTTAATAGAAAGGCCTCTAGTGTCCTTAGCTTTGAGATTAGTTTCCTGTAGGAGGAGGAAATCGATTTCACGATTCCGAAGAAAGAGCTTAAGCTCTGGGAGGTTATTTCGCAAGCCGCGAATATTAAATGTTACAAGCGATAAACCCTTAGGTTTGATACGACCGTGAGATCTTGGTAGGTTAATTTGCTCAGTCATTGAAGTTAAGTTAATTAAGTTAACTTAACTTACAACGCTAACAAAAGGTTATTGTGTTCTGCAAGAACGAGAAGGCGTTCTTGGGGGGACTTCGCCGCGCGCAGTTTGCGTGATACAACGGTTATTTCCCTAACATCGATATTCCTAATAGCGGAATATAGCGTGTTGTAGTCGTCGAGTGTGGGCTCTGCTTCATGTGCGTACGAGGTTGTCTGCGGTGGGTCTGCCTTTTTGGGCCCCCAGGGAAAGACTGGAGGCTGCATTGGCTTGGTGAAGCCCGGAGGGGCCGAATTATGCCCTGAGGGGGGCCTAGGGGGACCCTGAGAGGGTCGAGGGAAGCCCTGGATGGGCTGAGAACAGCCCTTACGGGGCCGTTGTTGGAGGGCCGGGAATGAGCGGTCATTCACCGGTGGTGGAGCTTGCCTACTGGGCCGAGGTTGAGGTGCGCGTGGGCAACCCTTATAGTTAGCCGGGTGTCCTGTCTTGTTGCACAGGACACAAGCGGGCGGGGATTCGGCGTCTTTGGGCCGGGGACACTCTTTCGTGTTATGTGGTTCTAGGCACTTAACGCACCTGGGTGGGGCGGAGCAGTTGGCCGCCGCGTGACCATAAAGTTAGCAGCGGTGGCACTGCGCCGGGAAACCGGGCCTATGTGGGGGCTCTACCTTCACCCTTGACAGGCCACACACTGTGCGTACCTGCCGGAAGATGGCTTTAGCCTCCGGCACGTTCGATAGGATTACTAGGGCAAGGTTGTATCTCTTGCCCGTTCTGTTGTGCATTTTGTGCACTGCTTCCATTGGGAAACCTTGTGACTTAAGGTCCTCAAGGATTTCCTCGTTTGAGAACTCAAATGGGACGCCTCGGATGACGGCCCTGACTTTACGCTCTTCCAGGAGAGCGTATGTGTGGTAGGAGATTCGTTCGGCTGTGAATAGTCGGGTATTCTGACGGAAGTCCTCGATCAAGGCAGGGATGATTTTGATCGCCTCCCCGAGGTTGATGGCATGATCGTACTTGATAGCTGCGTCGTAGCAGGTTTTGGATAATTGGGTGAATTTTGCCTTGTCTCTTAGGAAGACAGGGGGGCGGGACTTGCTTTTTAGCAAGGACTGGAGCACAACGAGAGGCTGGTTTGGGCGGTTTGGGGATGTCTAGTGACATCAGTGGGACGGCGGCAGCGTTGAGGGCTGCGGAGGTTGTGGGAGCGGCAGGGGCCGCTGAAGTAGGGGGGTGCGTTTTAACGCGGTGCGCTTACCGTTGCGCTTGGAGGTGACGGTGGTGAAAGTGGACTCCCCGGTTCCGTCGGAGTCAGAGGACTCCGATGAACCGGAGCCTGAGGTGGTGGCGGGCCTCTTCCGGGAGGTCGGTGCCGAGGCCTCGGAGCATGCGTACTCCATTTCTAAGAGGGCAGATTCTAGCGGGGCAAAGGAGTTCCTCGTTTCGAGGTAAGACGCGATTACCGGCGGCGGATGGTGTGCCTGAGGGGCAGGGAGGGGAGCCTGGGCGGTGATGGTGGCGATAGCGGCGAGGACCGTCTCATTGCCATTTAAACCGAATTGGTTAATGAGGGCGGCGAGTGACTCAGTGAAACTGGCCATTTTGGGTCAGTAAGCTAAGCTAGGTAAGGGTGAGGACGGGTCCCTGTTCTCGGTAGAACAGGGACTAGATCGCGAGACGTACTACGACACACTATACACGTAATATTAGTGCAAGAACACAAGAAAATATGACAGTACACAAAAAAAAATTGAAAAATGATAAATGAAAATGAAGTGACAAGTGAAAATGAAAAGCGGAAGTCAGTCAGACCTCCCTGCCCGAAGACAGGGGGGCAAGAACTGTAGCGTGAAGTGACTCACCGGCAGCCTCGACGCTGTTCCGCTTGAGCAGGACAGCGGAGGCGCGTGAGAGCGTGACAGCACTACCGTACTGTACGGGAGCGCGGACCACCTGGAGGCGACCGTCCGAGAACGATGCCGCAGGCGGACTGAGCACTGCGTCGGCGCTGTACAGCGCGAGCGGGATAGCGGGGGCGCGAGAGCGGGAGAGCACTACCGTACAGGAACGAAAGCGCGGACTACCTGGATGCGACCGCTCGGAAGCGATGCCACAGGCGGAATGTGTGGCGTACCGCGCCACGACGTTTTATATTTATAGTGCTGAGGTGCGGGGCAGGGTTCTCAGCTTAAAAATTGTAAAATACAAGGTTTAAAACCTTTTAGAATGTAAAATAATTATTGTGTACATAATAATGTAATAAGTAGATGTAAGAATATTATATATTTAAACCTGTTTATTAGTTTATAAGAGTTTTAAAGAAATAAAGAAAGGCGCGGGGGTGAGGCAAGGGTCCGCTGGCCAGCAGCGGCCGAATCATATAAAAGACGGGCCGGCCGGTAGGGTCGGCTGCGCCCTCCTTTCTGCCAAGGAGGGTCGCGTTCGTATACGGCTTAGAGATCTCTAGTCAGATCGTTAAGCCAATTCCTAAAAGGTTGAGTTTAGTGGGTAAAAGTCTCCACATAACCACGCAGCCGGCTGCGTGGTATGCTATGAGCATTCTCAACCTCCCTCCCCCGCTTTCCGGAGGGTTGCCCATATTTGCTTCGGGCGCAAAAAAAAAGTAGGGTCGGCAGTCGCTCTCCAGCCACCGAAAAGGCAACAACAAGAAGAAAAAGTACAAGTTCCTCCTCACCGCCGCTTGCCTCCTATATAAGCAAGATCAACGCGTTTTATTCATTTTTCGAACGGCGTTACGGCGATCCGTAACAATGTTTTAATAATTAATACTACGATAACGCCCTAAAACAAGCAACCGGTATAATATATAGGATCCATGCGCGGTGCATTATGATAATAATAATAATCTTAATTGCAACATTGAGCTATTATGTACTACGTACTAGAGGAGACACTGCGTTCAGCTACTATGTTCCAGCGGTGCATACACCGCACTTTAATCAGTCACTCGCTAGCGCTAGGCGCTGGTGGAGTTGTCATGTGTTGTGTTGATTTAAAAAAAATCCCTTGATAAAAATATGACGTCGTGTGTACTTGATATTGCACAAGTAATTCAAGAAATGTCAGTAAAAACCAAGGAATTACTTTTCATCGGTTAATAAGATACTTAATCAATAAAAAAGTATTATATATTAATAATAAAAAAAATATTCCTAAGGCGCCATCTCGTGTCATGGAATATAGATTAGGAAATTAATTTGTTCAGATGCGACACATTTCTTTTGTAGAAACATATACATAAGTTATCGTAATTAGGCTAAAGTTTTTATATTAAATATTCTCATTATTCTTTTATTTTATTTTTAGTTTTCCACATCAAAGTCAAATTGGAATTTTTAACTTTCGCGTGCCCGGCATTTATGAACGACTGCTATTCTAATTTAAATAAATATAATTGTAATTTAAATTTTATATTAATAAGTTTTGTTAAACATACATTTAGTATGTTTAACAAAACTTATGTTGTATTGTGTACAATATTTTTTATATTTGACATAGATACCTTTTAAAATATTGAGATAAAAATATCATTAAAATGTAATTGTGAAATAATATTATGTAATATTATATTAAATAAGCAAATATAATATACAAAATAAAATACAAAATTTAAAAATTGTTTTCGATATAACTTACCTATTATTAATAATACAATCTACTATTGCCTACGGATCATTCTACCTATGTTTATTCTATGATAAAAAAACAACCACGCGAACACAGAGTAGCATTTTTTGTTTGAAATAGCTGTTCTAGTAAGTAATCATAAGTACATATTACTTCAATGATTTGCAAGAATATAGTTGTACAATGGCGTTCGAATATAATTTGTTCTACATATTCTACCTCAGTGGTGTGCAAATATTAATAGTCAAGTACTCTTAACTTATACAACAATACTTGTCGAATTTTTAACAACACAATTTTTTATACATTACTCAGTTGATTTGATGATTAATTAATTATGCAACAGCCTCAGAAAAATAAATTGCCAATAAGATTTATAAGTATTATATAGCTCAATGTCAAATATTAATTGTTCTTATGTCAGTAAATATAATGTCAATTATGAGTGTTGCATATCGAATTGTCATTAATTTATTTGAATATTTATATCAAATTTATTAATTAAATAAATAAAAATTTTAATTTATAAGAATGCCATAATTTAAACATTATTTTAGTCATTGTGTCAAATTCTTAAATGTATCACCTACTTATGTGCAAAATAGTCTTTAATTGAGTAAAAAGATTGCTGGATGAGCCATTTTTTAGGTGAGTTTTCGTCCTCATTGTTGGTAACTATCTAATCGCTTTAGGCCTTTAGGTATCTTATTAAAAACTTTTATGCAATAGAACGTCACGCAATTAACTAATAAATACAAAGTGTATTTCTTTATTCTTACTACACCCTCATGTTTGTTGTTGTCGGTGATACCGGTACACGGTAAAGTTTCTATAAACTTATGATTGTACCGTAACGTAATGTGTAATTAATAAATGTATTAAAATATTAAAAAAATGTGTCTAAAATGGGTGAACCCCAAATGTTGGCCTTAAAGAAGTATAAATGTTTTAGGTTAAGAAAAAAATGTAAGTAAATAAAATGATGAAGTGACGACCTGGATATGCAGGTGGCTTAGGACCGTGCTTTATCGCGTTCCTTGGGGGAGGTCTATGTTCAGCAGTGGACTTGTAAAGGGCTGTAATTATAATGATGAAATAAAATGTTCGGATTCCTGAAACGTAACGCTGTTTAAGGCTTCCGCAAATCAAGTTACTCCCTAAAATCGTGGTCTGTAGCAACCTAGAATACGCTTCTATAGCGTAGAGTCTATTTTATACTATACTACACTCAGCATATTATTAGGCATGCTTGTTATTGTTAATGTTGATATTTGTTTATTTTTCAGATGCATGTCATGGAACAACCTCCGAGTGAAAATACCAACACCATAAAGATAGATGTTCTTAAAAGTAATTTATATTACCAAGTTATACTTATCATCATCATCATCATCATCACAGCCCTTCACAAGTCCACTGCTGAACATAGGCCTCCCCCAAGTAATGCCACAAAGCACGGTCCTGAGCCACCTGCATCCATCGACTTCCTGCATATCTTACCAGGTCGTCACTCCATCTAGTGGGGGGTCGCCCTACACTACGCCTACCGGTACGAGGCTGCCACTCGAGAACCTTTCTTCCCCATCGGTTATCGGTTCTTCGAGCTATATGGCCGGCCCATTGCCACTTTAGCTTACTAATCCGTTGTGCTATGTCGGTCACTCTGGTTCTACTGCGGATATCCTCATTTCTGAGTCTATCACGCAGAGAAACTCCGAGCATAGCCCTCTCCATAGCTCGCTGAGCGACCTTGAGCGTCCTCATACGGCCAGCAGTGAAGGACCACGTCTCTGATCCGTAAGTCATCACTGGCAACACGCACTGGTTGTACTTAGTTTTACTTAGTCATATGATAATATAGATTATTTTTTAATAACGATTATACTACTAAACTAACTGTCGTTAACAGTTCAATACAGAAGCAATCATAATATATTTATTCTTTTATTTTGGGTTTATCTATAAGAAAATAAAATTCGCAAATATTGTTTGTTTTCAGGAATAGAATTCTAATGCTAACGTGGTGAGACAAATGTTGCCAGAAGGTAGAAAATGTACACATTAGCAAAAAAGTATAATAAATTCAGTTTATTCTTAGACATTACAACAACAATTAGGCAAAGTTTCAATATCTATCCTCAAATCACGATTAGAGTTCTTTTTTCTTCATCTAATCTAAAGATTACTATTCCACTACACTTTAATGGTTTTATCAACAACTCCTCTACTGTTAAGGTTACATTTCTTTGGAACTCCTTGCCTGAAGACATTGAGAAAGCTCCTGATAATGAATGTATACAATGTTATTATTTATAATATGTTTTTATTTCTTTTTTACTGCATTTACCACTTCATTTTCACCACACCATGGGTGGACCAATAGAGAATGCCAATTGCCATGAAGTCTACCTTTTGTTACCTTGATATACGTAATATATAATTTATGATTATCATTAATATTTCTCTTATCATACCGATATCGTAGATTAGTTTCAGCACCACTATCATTTTGAAGTTTTTAGGTTCAAATGAATGGAAAGTTCTTTTAACATTCACATTTTAACTCTACGTTGACTACGTCTATATAATTATGTAGCTAAATAAAACTAAACATAAACACTCACACCTGTCACCCAGAGGGGTAGGCAGAGACTACAGACTTCCATTTGGCACGATCCTGACACACAACTCTCTCGCCTCCTTCACATCCATATACCTACGCATACATGCTCGTCGTTGAAGGGTACTCCTAATTTGGTCCGTTTTCAATATATTGCTAATTTGGTCGATAAACTTTCGCCTAGGACGTCCCTTTCCAACCCTTCCATTCACTTCTGCAACATAACTTTGCTTTGTCACCTTTCCTCATTCATTCTTTCTACATGACCAAACCACCGAAGCATTCTTTTTTTAATCCTGGTCATAACATCATCTTGCAAACCACACTCTTCTCTTATCACACAATTTCTCACCCTGTCATTTAGATTCAGCTCTAACATATTCTTTAACGACCGCATTTCTACTGCGTTTATTCTACTCTCGTGCTTCTTCTGCGACACCCAACTTTCACTACCATACTTTAGAGTAGGGGTAAATAGATTGAACAGCCACGGAGAAGCCACACACCTTTATAGATGCCAAACAAGTCCGAGTAGACCCCGTTGATCCTAGCACAAGCACTAGAGTCCCTATAAAGAGACTTCAATGTCTGTATCAACCCATCGCTCAACCCAAATGAGTTCAGTGATTGCCATAGCACATCTCTGTCCAATATGTCATAGGCTTTCTCCAAGTCCATGAACGCACAAAAACCTTTTGGTTTTTGGCCAAAAACTTTTCCGCGATCATGCGCAAGGAAAAGACTTGATCTGTACACCCAATTTTTCCATCAGTTTCTTTCAAAACCCTTTCAATTAGTACCTTAGCATACAGTTTTCCCACAATGCTAAGAAGGCGAACACCACGATAGTTTTTACAGTACTGCTGCGACCCTTTTCCTTTATATATTGGGACTATCATAGCTTTGCACCAGTGTACCGGTACCCGCTTCGATTCCCAGCGTAAATTAAACAAGGTGTGCAGCAGGCCTGCCACCGCTTCATCTCCAGCCCTTAGCATTTCGAGTGAAACTCTATCATATCCGGCTGCCTTACCCGCTTTTATGATTCTCATTGCTTTCATTATTTCATCTATACTTATCTCGCTACCTCTTTCCTCTTATTTCGGAGTTTCTATTTCATTTAGTTCGTACATCTCCTCACTCATAAACACGCTTTCAAAATATTTCTTCCATCTCTTTAAACTCAAAACTTCGTAATTCAAAATAGAGCCATTCTCGTCTCTTATAGCATTCATTATAGGCTGTTTTAAATCCCCCCCGAACGGGTTCCCGCCTTGTCGTGGCGGGGGGCTTAGTAGCCGTGACTTGGTCTCCCACGGTGAACAAAGAGGAACCCACGTGGCTGGCCCGCGGTGAAGGGCCGGCCTGAGGTGGCCGCTCCGAGTGGGCTTGGGGAGCCCACTTCGGATGTGTGCTGTTGGACTGCAGCGAGTGGGGACTCGCGCACCCTCTACCGCTGCAGCCGAGGTGGAGTCGCGGAGGAAGAGGAGTGTTGGTATGGCGATGCGCCACTCGCCCTATCCTTCGCGACTCAAACGGGGCCGCACCGTTGATGCGGTGGTGGTGGGGCTGCGGGGGGAGAGGATTGTCGGTATTGCGAGGCGCCGCTCTCCCTACCCTCCGCAGCCGAATCTTGGTTGGTGGCGGAGCCATAGACCAGATCCGCCGCTGGGGTCGGGAAGGCTAGTACTTCTAAGTGCTCGTTTTTCCTGGCCCCATGGCCTTTGTGCATCGGACGCGGGGGCGTCTGTTGCACAGACGTAGTTGGAGGCCGTGGAGGAAGGCGCGCCATGTGTTCTGGTGCGCCTTACCTGGGAAGGAGAACGGGGAGGAATTTTCCTCTCCCGAGGAGGTGCTGCCATGGGGCGGCAGGCGTTAGTAGGGCCGCGGATGTGTGCGAAAGCGTTCCCGTAGCCCTGCCAATATGCGACAAAGGTGGAACACCATGGGGTTTTAGTCGGTGCGAGTCCGACATAACCCGTCCTTGCCCCCGCGAGGCGGGTATGCGTAGGCATTTCCCCATGCAAAAAAAAAAAAAAGGCTGTTTTAAATGCCCCCTGGCAGTTCTTACGAGTTTCCAGAACATTTTAATATTTGCCTGGAAGTTATCCGATATTCTTCTACCATACTTATCCGTTCTTTCTTGCTTTTCCTTTCAACTACTTCTTTTATTCTCTTATTTAGATGTCTAAAGACTGCCTTTTTTCTTTCAATATCATCATTCGTACCGCGAGAATTACCAGCCTTTGTTGTTAATAAATCTAGCCATGCTCTCTTCTTTGCTTCAACTTCCATACGTACCTCATCATCCCACCACAACGTTTTATTTTTCCTTTCATTATTTATCTTACTAACACCACATACTTCGGTAGCTGCATCCACTAAACCTTTCTTAACATTTTGTCATATATTCTCCAAGTCTAACTCATTCTTACATTATTCATCCAAACCACTTATATTTCCTCTCAGTCTACATTTGTACTTGTTTTTATAACCTTCATCTTATAACCTTTCTGTTCTAATACGCTGTATCGCAGTGGTAGACACAGATGTCCGATGTCACCAACGCCTGAATAGATCATTAATTCGGCATAAAACCAAATAATTATCAGTTCCTACGTTAGACCCCCGGTAAATCCTTGTATCTACCACTGCGCCACTCCACATTCTTTCATCCACAATTATGAAATCTATCATGCTTCTATCATCACCTCTTTCCCAAGTATACATGTGAATCCTCTTGTGGCGAAAGAAAGTGTTCGTCACAAAAAGATTCTTTTCCATACATACGATGAGGAGGCTTTCACCATTCTCATTTATACTTTCATCACCAAACGTCCCCAATATCCTTTCATAACCAAGCCTCTTCACCCCAACCCTTCCATTAAAATCTAGCATAATAATATTTTAATTTCCCTTACATTTCATTAACACCATCCTTGCCATTTCCCAAAACTGCTCTTGGATATAAGTGGGCTTAGACATATTTGGGGCGTAGATCCTTAGCACAAACAACTTCCTTAAGCCCACTTTCATTCGTATCCATAGCAGTCTTGGGCTTACACATTCGTACTCTTTCACACATTGGCCCATTCTTTCTTAAAGAATGACACCTACTCCCTGGCATGCCCGCTCGATCTCGTCTATACCAGACCTGTATGCGATATACATGCTATGTGTAGTGACATCCTTCCCTTTCCGATTCGTCTCATTTACACATAACACATCTATTCCTCTATCATACATCATGTCGCGTACTTCATCCCATCTTATCATTCATTGCTCCACATACATTCAGCGTAGCCAGACGGGCTTCTGCAATACACTTTTCGCCCTTCCGGGAGCCAGAAGCTTAATAAAAATTGTTAATAAAACCAAAAATAGATATATTTCTGACAGAACAAACGTATTTTATCAAAGAACAAACATTAATGAATATTAAAAGACCAATAATAACGAAAGAAATTATAAATTGTAGATGGGGGGGGGGGCTAACTATAAGGCAGATTTTAAAATTATATTTTTACACTTTTTAAAAATTCATTGCTATCACTGGATTCAATCGACTTTGGATATAAATTTAATGATTTCCTAGTAAAGAAGAATGTTTTTGCCAACAGAGCCCAAGAAGTTAAAAAGCGATGCACGAAATTTCTCGTGGAGAAACACGTCGACGTGAAGGAGTGTCGGAGTGAGGGAATTAGTTGACGGGCTACCATTTAATGTGTCAGTGGTGGAAATAATTGAATATTTATTACCAAGCCACATATGCCTCTCTACCAACAGACCCAACGTTGATAATTTTGCCTGGCAATCGGCTAACCTAATATTGACCGGGAAACTATAATAAACCTGTTACGGCCCTCTGTTGCCCCGACAGAAGTCGACTGGACTAGGGCCCATCAGTAGCCCAACTCGACGAGCAACCGAGGGTACGGGCCCAAATGGCCTATGGATAATTAATTTATAACGGCTGTATAAGCAAAACCAAACTTACCGAGTTCCGGAGATAGGGTCGACCACAAGGTACCGTCAGGTGTAAGTAAATGTTAGGTGTGAGTAGTGTAGGAAGGTGTGTAATGTAACCTGACGTCACCGATGCAATCGTTCAGCAGAACTACACGCGTTGCCCAGCTCCACAAGGCGCAATCACTCCAGTGGGCGTTCCCCGCTATCGGAACTCAAGTCTAACGTCACAACTAGCACAAACTATAATCGAACGCGATCTCCACCCGGATCACAAAGTTTAGCGTTCAACCCGACAAAGCAAAATTCCTTCGTAAGATATTAAAGTACTACAAAAGCCACTCGTCGACGCAAATTAATGGCAATCGAAGTTAAATTAGTCATTCAAAACTCAAGAAAAGCCTCGTTGTCACGTAAACGTACAAAATAAGATAGTACAAAGAGGCAGTCGTAATGCGACGTAACGATTCTTACTGCCGCCGCCGTAAGCGCAAGCGAATGCCCCCCCGCGCAACCCGCCAAACCGGTTCCTCGCCCGGGACGAGCGCCTTGCGAATTGTAGCTTGCTACGATTTGCCTAAACAAATGGCATTCTTTAAGTACATTGCGCATCGAGGAAGTAACCAGTACAGTTTCTCCCAATAATATCGTAAATTTTTGGATATTGGTATTGAAAATACAGAATGCTGGAAGAAAACCCATGTTCAAAGATTTTGCCGAGTTTTCATTGCGATGTCTCTTGTTACCTTTAAGTAACGCTGTTGTAGAAAGAATTTTCAGCGTGATGGGTACGATAAAGACAAAATTAAGGAACGTAATGCAATTACCCATTCTGTTGCGATTCTTAGAATCCGTACACATATGAATGTCCGAAATATTTGCTGCAATAATTTTCAACTTAACAATTATAGGATCAGTTTACATACTGGGAGAAAAATGTACATTTCCAGTTCCAGCGAAGCTTGCGCCAGCACTAGCATAGTAGACGCTACAGAAAATTTTGACGGTGAAAGTCTTGCTGATGCTTTGTTGCTGCTGGCATCAGATGATTATTAATGATTTTTTGGATTTGATCTTATGAATAAACAAATTGTTAAAAACTACGTTTTTATTTATTCAAATCGCGAAATTTTTGACGTTTGGGCTACTTTAGGCTACCTCAGCCCAAAGTCGGCTACATTAGGCTGCTATAGCTGTGAAAAATGGCGATATCAGGTTCCAAGTTGTTGGCAACACTGTTTCGTATGTATGTGGCCGGCTTTACTATGTTAGTTAAAGATTCGGTTCCAATAGTTATAGTATGTGCTAAATCGATTGAGAAAAACGGACAATGACCTCAGATATGAGCCGAGTGTCAAAAAGCGTAACTTACAAAATCTCAATTTAGATGTGATAATAATATTTAAATATTGATATTATTCACACCTTCTAGGTCAGCACATATGTTTTGTTTTTTGTTTCTTAAATAATATTGTCTGCGGTTCTTATAAACATCGTAAAATCTTACGGTACATTTCGATAAATGTGTTATATTTTATATTTCAATTTTTGGTAAGTAACGCATCAATCCACATAATAACATTTTCATATAAAAAAATTTTTTTGAAGCAATATAATCACCATATTGAGCTTTTGCAAATTCATCCCTTTAAAATAAACAAAACGCGCGTTACGTCAGTTCGTTCTAAAAGTGACAATGGCAGCCAGAGATGCGTCACTTTTTTTTGGGCCGGTCCGCATGCACCGAATAAAAATAAAGTTCTTATATAATATTGAAAATAAAGTTTTACCTTTTGAATAATTACGTACTTATTCGGTGTCGTTATCACTCGAATCTTTATATGTGTTATAAATTGATGCTTTTTGTTGTTAAATGAATAAAGTATTTTATAACAATAGATAATTTTTCTTCTACAGCGATCTTTTACATAACTTTTTAATAATAGTTAATAAATATATATTATATATATAAGGGCGGGGGTTAGTCTACTCCTAACTTTTTGATATTATAAATAGGACCAGATTAACACCTATTCTGCTCTCCTGTCCGGCGAGCAGTTTGGCGTATAGCTCTGGGGGAGAGCGCAGGTCGTGTTGATCCATAGGGCAAGTCTGAGGAGTTCTTCTTCACGTGGTTGGCGCCTGTTGTTTGGTCTGGTTCAATAGGAAACAGACAGATCAGAAACACTCGGAGGATCCTCTTTTTCTTTTCTTTTCTCCCTCCCCCTTTTCCTATCCTAATCCAATCCAAGGTGTGAAGCGTACCGTGCCGATGGATGCGTGGCTGGAGGGAGTCCAATCGCAAACGGTGCCTACCCGAGACCAGGGCAATTCGGGTAGTATTTTAGCCCTTCCCTCGGCATGCTGGGCTCTGCCGGGGGCGACCGAGTATTTCCCTAGCTTATCGTGGGAACAAAATGGATGAAAACCGACATTTTGTAAAAGATAATGAGAAGTCTCCTTTAATGCAACTAGCTGTAGGTTTGGAAGAGGCTCTTTTAGCCTCACCAACACCCTGCAACATTGCGCCCCAACCTGGGACGAGCCGTGAAGTGGAGGGCACGTCTGCAGCCGAACCACAATCGGAAACGAACCAGGGAGGGGAAAAGAAAAAGTTCGCTAGGCCTTATAAGCTTAGTGGGACAGCGAGGAAAAGGTACCGAAGGCTGATAGCAGCTGAGATAGGAGCCGAAGAGGCCCTCTCTCTGCCGTGGGACGAAATTCCTCTGCCCAAGCCTCCCCCAGTTCCGAAGGCGAAAAAACGCAGTCGGTCTGAGGAAGAGTCCCCCAAAGACCAGCCCAGGAAGTCTGTGAAGCTGGCAACGGGGGAGAAGAAGCTCAGCTTCAGTGGCGTAGCTGGGTCCGCGCGATTCGAATCCTATGAGTGTGGAGCAGATGCGGCTGGTCCGCTGGGCACTAACACTGGCCATCGCTAAGACGGCCTGTGGGGCGCAAGCGGGAATGGGTCCAAAATTTTCGGGTTTCACCCACAAGCCAGGTTGGATTCTGGTAACGTGCCTGAATAAGGCAAGCCGGGACTGGATTGTGGGTGAAATCGGAAAACTGAAGCCCTGGCCGGAGGCAGAGCTCTCGGTAATACCCGAGGGCGAACTGCCTAAGCCTCAGCTGGGCATTACTCACTTGCCCCGCAGCGAAGCAGACTCTCCAGAGGAGGCGGCTGTGCTGTTGAGGGCACAAAATGAAGGGCTCCATACTGAGCTCTGGAGAATCCTCAGCCGTAGGGACGAGGTGAATGGGTTCTTAGTAACCTTTTCTCTGGACGACCCATCGACGGAGGCTCTTCGGAAGGCAGGGGGCAGAGTCGTCCTTGGCTTTAAGATGATAACTTTTAAAGTCAGGGGAGGCTCTGACGTGGCAATGGAGCCCGATCCGCCCCAACTCCAATCCCCGCAGCCCTCCACCTTTTGGGGTGAGGCTGGAACGCCACCGGTGAGAGTGACGAAGACCCAAGGCGCAGATTTCGCCTCGGTCCGACGGCCTCCGCAGGTGTCGTCCAGACCTGGGGGAGGAGAGGTGGGTTCAGTTTGACGTAAGGTAACACGGGGGTCAAGTGCGCAGGTAAAGGACGTCCTCATCCTCAACAGGCGGAAAAGATCCCTGCCCCCCCCCCCCCCACGCTACTGTACGTTAAACATCGATAGTTTGGTAATCCGATAGTATCGATAGTTTAACTAAAAACTATCGATAGTATCGATAGTCTATCGATAGTTTAAAAACTTGTAGGATTAGCGTAACATCAATAAAATAACAAATGTTATACGAAACGTAGAATTTTATTTTGATATATATATATTCGAAATAACAATCAAACAATCAAAAATCAGTATTCATCATTATTATAGTTAGAAATCAATCATTAAAATAACAGCTATTTTGTTTTATAAACAACAATTCATTTAATCTTTTTTCTTTTAACCTATTTCTGCGTTCGGTTAAAATTTGTCCGGCCTTCGAAAATATTCGTTCTGAAGGCACAGAAGATGCTGGAATACAGAGATAGAGCATCGCTAATTCCTTCAATTTATTGTTGGTGTATTTCCAGTATGTTATAGGACACTCTTTTCTGTCAATTACTGGCTTCTCGAGATATTGCCTGACATCTACCAATGAGTTACTCAACGGGGTCGATACGTCCGGAACGTCTAGAAATCCCAACAGGTCATTAGATGTTCCTGAAGACGTGGATGGTGTTGGTTGCGTTTCTTCTACAGCCAAGCGTTCTTTAGTTAAATGGCTAGCATAGGCCTTTTCCAGCCACTGACCAGCTCGCTTCTCGTCGTCACTTGTTTTGAACCCCTTCTTCTTAAATCTGGGGTCCAATATTGTAGCAAGTACAACAGGTGTCCTGCTTTCATAGGGACTTAGTCTTTTGTCAACTGATCCCATCATGCAGAGTAATATTTTGTTTCCGCTTTCAGTAACAATTTGAGATTCAACTTCTACTAATTTCGTTTTTATTCCACGAATCAATGGTATTATCAGTGACAATGTTATATAGCTTTCTCCGGAAATTTTTGTTGTAGCTAGATCGAAAGGTTCCAGAATTTGAATTGTTTCTTGAATAATTAGGTATTCGTCAGCATTGACTCCTGGTGGAGCCCGATTACATTCATTAAGTGCGAGAGTTAATTCTGTCTTCATTGTAACAATTCTTTGCAGCATGTGGTATGCACTGTTCCAGCGGGTGGGTACTTCCTGGATCACTTTCAGTTCTGGTTTATTTAATTCACGTTGAATAGCCCGTAATTTATCGCTAGCTAGAGTACTCATCTTGAAAAAAGTCACAATCGATTTACATTTTTTCAGAATCTGGTCTAAGCAGGTCACAGCAAACGAATCACTTACCGTCAGGTTTAGTGTGTGCGCAAAGCAGGGTATATGTCGTATATGCAGTTTGGCTGCAGCGTTAATCATTGTTTGAGCGTTATCAGTCGTTATTGCTTCACATTTTGACCTGATATCCCATTTTGAGAGAGTAGCATCCAACATCTGAAAACAATAATAATATTGTTTATGTCTGATTATAAAGAAACACTGAATTGGTAGGTATCAAGGCAATAAAATTTAAAAATACTTACACTGGCTATATTTTCTGCGTTATGACTTCCTTCCATCTTCACAACTTCCAATAATGGTGCAATTAATTTTTCGTTGTGAAAGAAATGACAAGTAACTGAAAGGATGCCTTCATTTGCAATTGATGTCCATAAGTCAGTAGTCACACTAACATGTTCTGGTTTCGATAATGCTATGACGAGCTTCTGTTTCACGTTTTCATAATATTCCGGCAGTAATTTCTTTTTCAATATTGTTGTATCAGGAATTTCATATCTACTATCGAGAGCATTTACAAAATCCCGAAATCCTTCATGTTCTCCTTTTCGCAAAGGTTCCATGTCAACAGCAATCATGCGCACGTATTTGTTATCCAAATTTTGCTTTGTTTTCCCATCTGGATATTTACTACTTCTATCAAAATAATTTTTTAGCGTATTTCTCTTTTTAGGGCTTGGGCCCATTTTCTCATTTTGCTCAGTGGTATCTACGTCTTGAGTAACAGAAACAGTGGATGACCACATCCATACCTCATTATGTTTTCTCTTCATATGATCGATCAAGTTCGTAGTATTTCCACTTAGTTTAAACTCTCTTTTACACAAAGAACACTTGGCAAACTTTTCATTAGTCTTTTTGAAGTAATCCCACGCACGTGACTTACTACTCATGTTTTATTGTTTAATTCTAAATTGTTTGTTACTCCACTCAACTTCAAACATCCACAATAAAAAACTGACTGACTGACTTTTGTCTTGTAAATGAATGATATACGCACGGTAATTCCCCAACCATAGAGAAGAATCTCAATGTCTACGCCTTTGAATGTATGATATACGCACGGTAATTCCCCTACCATAGAGAACAATCTCAATGTCTATACCTTTGTCACTATAGCCGGGGAATAACTTACATACATGCATACCTCGACTCTAGGGATGTAAAAGTAGTACCCGAGTAAACAATCGATCGATAGTTTTAAAAACTATCGATAGTATCGATAGCCATTTACTATCGATACCATCGATAGTCTATCGATGTTTAACGTACACTACCCCACGCCCATAAATGGCTAAACCCAAGGGTAAGACGAGGGTCCTCCAAGCAAATCTTCACCATGCAGCAGCTGCTTCTGCCGTGATAGATGTTTACTTTGCAGAGGACAACATTGACCTCGCTCTTATACAAGAACCTTGGGTGGCCAACGGTCAAGTTCTGGGATTGGCGGCTGCCGGTAAGATTCTTGTCAATACTAAAGGCAGTAGACCCAGAGCTTGTATAATTTATAATAAAAATATTGAACTTTTAGCTGTTCCAGAGTACTGCAATGATGACCTGGTTACAGCCTTCATAAATCTCAAGGGATGCACAGGGGCCAGAGTAATCGTTTGCTCAGCCTATCTTCCCGGCGAGAACGCAGATCCTACCATCGAGTTAGAGCGAGTGGCGGAGTTCGCCTGAAAACACAAGGCCGAACTTGTGGTGGGTTGTGATGCTAATGCTCACCACCTAGCCTGGGGAAGCACCAACATCAATGAAAGAGGTGAGTTACTTTACGATTTTCCATCTTCAACCGCCTGGTAAGCCTAAACTTAGGTTGTACACCAACCTTTGTAATGCGTGCTAGGTAAGAAGTGTTAGACATAACCTTTGCTACCAATGACATGTCCAGGCAGATAAATGACTGGCATGTTAGTAGCGAAAACTCGATGTCTGATCACAAGCACATTAAATTTGTGATTGGAGCATCACCAACCTATGAAACCGTTACTTTTAGGGATCCAAAAGCGACCTCCTGGGATATCTACAGAGCCTAAGGAGGAATTTGGAAACGTTGCATAAAAGCATCACAACAAATGAATGTCTGGAGTTAGCGACGGAGACAGAAACCATTGGTATCCGTGAAGCCTTCGAGGACAGTTGTCCCGTCAAAACCAAGAATTCAACACGAAAAGTTCCTTGGTGGAATTCTAAGCCGAAAGAACTTAGGGAAAAGACCAGGAAACTATTTAATAGGGCTAAGAAAACCAAAGAGTGGGATATTTATAGTGCAGCCCTAACTGAATATAATAAAGAAATTAGGAAAGCCAAGAGAGCATCGTGGAGGAAGCTATGCGAGGAAGTTGAGTCTTTTTGCCTCGCAGTGCAGGACTACACAAAATGCTATCGAAAGTTAAACCTAATCAGATCGGGCTTTTTAAAAAGCCGGATGGTAACTTCACTAATAGTGAAACAGAAGCATTGGAGTTACTAGCGTCAACCCATTTCCCAGGGTCACACAAGACTTCAGCCTTGAATTCTTTCAGAGCCCTACGAAGGCCTTGCAATGAGGACTGGTGCAAAACTGCAAAGATAATAAGGCCAAACCTGGTGCAATAGGCTGTTGACTCCTTAGAACCATTTAAATCAAGCGGGGAGGCGACATCCTTCTTCCTTATCTGATGAAAATCTTCACAGCAAGTTTTGCATGGGGATATATTCCAGAACGATAGACAATTGTCAAGGTTCTATTTATACCTAAGGCTGGTAGAAAGGACTACGCTTTACCAAAGTCCTTTAGACCTATAAGCCTATCTTCCTTTCTTCTTAAGACATTGGAAAAGGTTATAGATAGATATATAAGGGATATAGATCTAGCTACAAGGCCCATACATTACAACCAGCATGCTAACCGCAGAGGCAAATCTACGGAAACAGCCCTGATCAGTGTCATTAACAGGGTCGAAAAAGCACTGGAGGATAAAGAAATAGCTCTTTGTGCCTTTCTAGATATTGAGGGCGTCTTCGACAGTAGCCCCACATCACTGCTGATTGGGGGCCTGACATCTAAAAATGTTGACCCCACAACCATCAGATGGGTGAAGTCCATGCTGTCAAACAGAAAGGCAAAAATAGCGCTGTTTTAAACTTCGATTGAGGTTGCAACTACAAGAGGCTGCACACAAGGAGGTGTTTTGTCACCCCTTCTTTGCAACTCTTGCGGTTGACCAACTATTGTACAAAATGGCAGACCTACGCATTGACACATTGCGTTATGCTGACGACCTTGTGATCATTGCGAGGGGCTTCTGCCAAAGTACTTTATCGTCAATAATACAAAGAGCCCTAAACACCACAAATAACTGGTGTAGGGATAACAGTTTATCAGTTAATGCCGATAAAACTGTTATAATACCCAAAATTTATTAAAAAGATTTTATTAAGAAAATTTCAAAATTTATTAAGAAGATTATTTACCAAAAAGAGACGGTTGGAAAAATTAGTCCAACCAAAACTTTATGGCAAAGAAGTACCATTTTCCACGGAAGTTAAGTACTTGGGCGTAACAATTGACCAAAAACTAACGTAGAACTCTCACCTTAGCAACGTATGCAATAAGGCAAAAATTGCTTTAGGTAGGTACGTGCAGTCGTTTGGTCGGGAACAACTGGGGCTTGCGTCCCGGTATGGTCCTATGGCTGTACAGCAGCATAGTGAGGCCGATTCTCACCTACGCCTCTATTGTCTGGAGTAACAAGGCCAACCAAAAGACGACTGCGGACAGACTAAATAGTCTACAAAGGACTGCCTGCTTAATGGCAACTGCAGCTACGCGATCATTGCCTGGAGCGGCTCTTAATGCACTTCTATGCCTAACGCTCCTTGATCTCTATCTAGACAAGGAGGCGAGGGCTAGTTTATATAGGATTAACGCCCAGGGCTGTCTGGGCTTGCTCTCATACAGATTGAGATCCATGCTCGACTCAATTAAGGAATCACCGGTCTTATGCATGATGTCAGATATCATGCGTCTACTATACACTTTTGATAAAAAGTATATAGTGGAATTACCCTCCAGAGAAGACTGGCTGAATGGCCAAGTTGTCTGTGAGGTCGGTACCCTCATATGGTATACCGACGGGTCTAAAATGGGCCTTGACGTAGGCTTTGGAATTTACGGGGAACGCCCCAAATTCAAACTTAGTATGAATTTGGGTAGATACACCTCTATCTTCCAGGCAGAAATCTTCGCCATACTTCGGTGTTCGGAAATCAATCTGCAAAAACACTACGTCAACCATATAATTTACATAAACTCTGATAGTCAAGCAGCACTGCTAGCGCTGAGGTCAAACTTAGTGAACTCGACGCTAGTTGGAGACTGCGTGAACCGTTTAAACGCCCTTGGATGTAACAACAGGGTCGTTTTAAGATGAGTTCCGGGTCACGAGGGTATTGTAGGCAATGTTTTTGGCAAAGCTATTTAGGAAGCTATTGCTGCCAACTAAAGAAAAAAGCGCTTTAAGCGCCAGCGTACTAGGGATATTGCACTCTCGAGCTCGGACGCTGCGGCTGAGGTTATGGGATTATTTAATTACTTATTTACGATGTAAATAAATAACTTATGGATAAACTGATATCGGGTGCTGATTGCGCATGTGAAAATCTACAAATTTACATTGTTTAATTATTCTTTTACCATCATTTTTAAGCAAAAAATAAAAATTTATTATTTCACAGCACCCATCTTACTTTTTTAAATATCTTAACAAATATTTGACGCGCAAACAAATAATTAGTACCGATAAACATAATTTTTCACGCGCAATCGATTTATACTAGTCGCATTTTTAATAATTATTTCCGGGTGCCAACTTCATGGACCTGAAAATAGTGTCCCAGAAATATGGACACCATCATTGATGCGCTGCAATCGCAAAGTTCTGTCAATAAAAGTCATTTTCAGTCTATTTTACCGATCAGATTCTAAACTACTTGCACTTCCTCGCACAATAAAATATTTCTCCATTTTTAAATGTATCTTATTGCTGAAAATTACAAAATTACGGAGCATGAAAATTTTCTCAATAAAAATGAAATGAAAATTTGTGCATTATTCAACTAACTTCATCTACTTGTACTCATAAACAGCTAACTTCGCAGTCACTACTCACCGACGTCAGCGCCGCTATACATTCTACAATTTTCAAGGATAGGCGGGCTATGCTTTAGTACGTAGTGATTAATGGAGGTTAATATAGCACATAGCGCCATATTATAGCGCGCTATCTCTTCGTAACACTTAGCGCGTGTTATGTAAGTAGTCGCCACGGCGCTATTGCGCTATGGCGCTTTGGCGCTATCAAGTACTAATATCTAGCGGCAATTAGTTCTAGCAGCAGCGCTGTTAGGAGAGGACGTTTGACGCAAATTTGATCTCGTAGCGCGCTATTCATCGCGCGCGACCTAATTTAATGTTAGACGTTGTTTAGTTAGTGTATACTATATATTAATAAATGATCAAAGGACACAGTTGTGATAAAAGAAGCCTAATGTTTTTTAATGGAAATAAAATATAGATACAAAAGTGTATATAATAGTGTATGTAAATAATTGATTTTTATAAATACAATAAATAAACTTTTAAATACACCTTTATTTGATTTATAATTTATATTAAGGTTAAAATAATGTTTAAATCAATTATAATAAAAAATAATTAATTTTATTTCGATTCTAAAAATAAAATTAATTCTATTTTAAAGACTTAAAAATATTTTTAGGATTATAGAAAGTAGTATGCCTGAAAAGTATGAAAACGCGTGCATTGGTTTTTCTTTACCGCTTTATTTTATTTTAGTCTAAAATGCGACTTACTACGAAATAATGTTCTTATATTAGCACGCGATCTATCCAATGAACAACATGTAATGTAACCTGCTAAGAGATATAACGTGCTGTAAAACTTAATGCGCTTACCGGCCTCCTACACGCTTTCTTATAAATAGCGCGCTATAACATAGCGTATTTAATAGCGCGCTAGAAATTTATAGTTTATAGTCTGTAGCGTGCTATTGATTTATAGTCGTTTTGAACAACTTTAGTAGAGTGCGCGCAAGATAACTCTGCGCGCGGCCAAAATTGGAACTAATCGTGTGCCGCCATCTTACTGTTTATGGCAAGTGTCTAAACAGAGTGGTAGGTGTCCTGTTTTTATTCTTTTTTGCAGTAATTAATCGTTATCATTATGCCGAAAGTGATTAAAAGTGCTGGCAGGGATGTTATTTTGAAGGTCAAACGTGCTTGTGAAGAAGAACGAGACAATAACGGGCCTATAGTACCGTTTTCCAGAGTTAGAGACCGCGTTGCATATTTAACAGGTAATTTTTAGGGATGCCATTACAATAAAATTCCCCAATTTTCTCTATTTGTTCCATTTTAATTTTCTCGTGTCATTAATATCATGTATTTATAATGCATTGTTTTTATTTTGTTTTAGGTGTTTCTGAACGCATCGTCACCCAGATAAGTCAAGAGGGACGTTTAGAACAGTAACGACAGAAGAATGGTTCAACGTATGCCAACATGTAAAAAAAATAGAAGATAAATATTTCCAATCAGATAGGCTGATGGATATGGAAATGGATGAATTTGTAATTAATGTTACAGGTGAACACCGAGTCATCTGATGAAGACTCTAGCATGGATTCTGATGAAGATATGCGAATGGAAGGCGTTGATCCACTGCAGGACCATTGTTACACCAAATTTATAAATAATAATAGGTATTCAATAAAAGATTTACAAGGTTTCCTTGGACTTTTTATTTCGTTCTTTATAATAAATATTATAATGCTATTTCAGTTGTTTCAAAATACCTTTTTGGAAAAATTTATTATAGACAAAATATCGGTAGTCATTAATCTTAGTATTAGTCCTTTTTATACACGCATATAATAGGTACCTGTAATTGTATAAAAAAAATTGTAATGGCGTAGTTAAACTTGTGTAGTGAGGTATCAAACTTCTGAAAGTTAGAATCAAGAAATATATTTATTACGCGGATCTTAAACAATAAATATGGGGTTTAAAAATTATTAGGTCTTCGTAAGTTTAGGCTGAACATTACAGTTTTTTTAATTGAGATTTGGTAATCAATTAGGTAATTTATGTAATTTGATATAATTATACAATTCCAGTTATAAGATTAAATGAAGGAAAAAATATTACTTAAGATGGCAACATTAACTACGCCATCAGTCGCGCGCAGAGTTATCTTGCACGCACTATAGTGATCGTTCTCCTGTTCTCAAACCTTCATTACCTACATGAGTTAGTCTGTGAGTAAGTAAAAGTTTATGCATAGTCATGTCGATTCACTCTTAAAAAATCGATCTCTGAATCGATTTGAGTCGAATATACTAGAATCGATTATTGATTAAATCGAGGATTAAAAGATCGATTTTCGATTAATCGCAACATTTCCAAACTTGCTTTAATTGGCGAATCGTAACAACTGCAAATAGTTAAATTTCTTAGAGTTTAGACAGACTTAATACATGGATGTCTTCGTAATAAATGGTTGCGTAAATTTGTTGTATTTCCGCGTGTTTTACTTCGATATGACAATACTTGCATACGCCATTCGATCCCTTTTTTACAAAGTGATTCCATGTAGCACACTTTTAGTTGACATTTTAGGCTAATGAGAACAACAATACTTTAACAAAAGTGCAAACTGCTACGTATATTTCTCGATAAATCGGTTTCAATCTAACAACTCACTATTTCTTTACTTTATCAAATTAAAATGAACGCTACACGATTAAAATACTGGTTTTTTCGTAACTATAAACCCCTCACTACTAACTTCAACATTTAATATTTATTTACAGTATCCAGGTATTTAAAAAGTACCCTGTCTGTGGTTATAGCTCACAGTATGTATATTTTTGATAATAATTATAGTAATAAATTCACAGGTTCACAGTTATAATATGTTAATATATATTATGGTCTTTGTTCACAGCACAGATTAAGTTAGACCCACATTCCACAGGTAAGATTAGAATTAGAATTTTAGAAATGAAAACCAAATTTTCGGTATATTTAGATGCGTTTATAAATATTTATTTTATTTAAATATATATTACGTTCAAATTATCAACCAAGTACGACTGGTTGTTTTTGCGTCCGCCAACAGCAAAAAATTAAAAAAACTGCGGTATCTTACACCAGCCAGTTTAGGAACTTTATCCTTTCCTTCCCCCTTGAACGCCAGCAAGTGTGTACGTGTCTTTAGTGAGTGCAATATTCGTGAAATTAAGCATAGTAAAATAATTATTCGTAATAATTAGTACGAAGTATCAGGAGAACAGAAATCACAGTGAGTCTCTTCTTGTTATTACTAAACTACCTTGCTTGTTACGCCACCACTAATTCGGGTAGTCGCAGCTGATCGCCTTTGATTCGCTTCTCAAAGTCACAACCCACTTTTACTAAGTACATACGCAGTGGGTGGAGTCGGGGTGGATCTAACTACCGCCACAGAATAAAAAATAGTACAGCTCCTGCGACAGATTGCATTTAAAACACACTTGTAAATATATACCGCCTTTTATTAAGTGGACATACGATCTGTTTTCACAATGTTTAAATCGCCACCAAAAACGGCGAATAAACGGAACACACACTCACGTTCCGATTCTGATATACGCAAATTGTGTTCTGAAGAAGGCTTAACGCCTGACGAATTTATAGAACACAATGTAACGCAGCGAACAAATCGCCGATATTCATCAGGCGCTGGAGCTCCTGAATTTCTAGAGGAGTTAACCACAATTAAGAGCGATATAACAAACGATATCAAAAGCATGATCAAAGAATGTTGACTGTACAAACTTCAAGGATGGATGAATTAGAAAATTATTTATTAGATATTAAAAATCAAAACTCAAAAATAGAAAATACCAACACCGACATAGAAAAGTCCATGAACTTTATATCTGAACAAATAACTTCTCTTGAGTCTAAAATTACTTACCCGGAACAGGAGCGTACCACCGTGGCTAACAAACTATCTTCGCTGGAAGAGAAAATGGAGTCTCATGATCGCAGTTGCATAAAGACTTGTGTTAAAATTTGCAATTTACCCAAGAGGATCCAAGAGTCGAAGAAAGATCTATATGATATGCTAATAAAATTATCAAAGCTCATAGAAATTGATTTGCAAGTCTCTGATGTTCGAGATGTATCAAGACAATATTTGAAAAAGGAAAACAAAACATCTAATCTCACAGTTGAGTTCTCCAATACTCTTATAAAAGTAATTTCTTGTCTCTGGTTAAGAATTATAACAAACGTAACTCAAACAATAAGCTGAATTCGTCTCAGCTGTGTCTAGATAGCCCACGTATTCCTGTATATATCACTGAGCAGCTTACTCCTAATTCAAAGTCATTGTTTTATATCAAACGAGTACGCATATTGCTGGACATCAAATGGAAGAATCCTGCTAAGAAAAGACGACAAATCTCCCTACATTATAGTAAGAAATGAGCAGACCAGTTGTCTACATCCAAAGGAGCATGACTTCGAAAATATTTTCGATTTTGTTTACGTTATATGTTATTAACGTTTTTCCCACATATTTTTATGTTTGCTTACTGTTTAAGTCCCAATAAGTTAACTAATTATACTCACTTACTTATCTTAATTACTAACATAGATATTAAATATTTACACCCACACAAATTAAACTTACACACAAAACATTGCCATAAAATTCATACAAAACGTGAACTATAATATTACACTAAACATTAACACTAAGATTTTTAACATCTTTATTAAAATTATAAATATTGCTATATATCTACAAAAACATAATTTTAGCATTTCTCAGCCTCTAGGGCTGTTGTATGTAGAAATACCATGTCGATATTTCGGTTCAACTATATGCACAACAGATAGTAACTCCATCCTTATAACAGCCTTTCCTACGAACCTTTCTACCACAATTTCTACTTTAATTTAAACCACAAAAATGGCTAATGGCATTAATACTTTAATTCAAAACGTTGACCAGCTTTCAGTTTCCGAATCGCTTTTCTGTACCATCGAACAATCCAATCAAATATTGCAAAACCCAAAGCAATATATAAAAAAAAATTGACCAAAATATTCGGTCTATTAACTGTAACTTCTTGAATTTACAGACAACTTTACAGAGTATTGCGTTTGTTTGTGATATTTTGACATTGACTGAATGTTGATTATTCCGTTCCACTAATCACTATATCCCCAGTTTACCCAATTATTCAATTCATAAAACATCTAGCCACCTTAATCAAAGTGATAGTGTTCTTGTATACATAAAAACGTCTTTATTTTCGATCGTCGAAGAGCCAGACTTTAACGGATCAGCCTCCGGACTAATAATTAAAATCACTTCTGATATACTAGTGATTTGCATATATCGATCACCTTCTAATGAAAATATTAGTCCATTCCTATCTAAATTATATACTCCCGTTACTCACAAAATACAAAACTGTTATACTGGCCGGAGACATTAACATTGATATTAAAACCTTCAGTAACCACTCACATGAGTATCTAAATTGTCTTGCTTTTCATGGGTTGTTACCTCATACCTTCCCAACAAGAGGTAACAACTGCCTTGACCATACTTTTCTTCGAACTAAATTCCCAGTTTTATCTTTTGTACTTGATACAACTGTCACCGATCACTACTCTTCAATCGTATGTATCAAAACAAAAAACACATATCTTAAACCTCCTAAGACAATCTCGAAAATAAACTATATAACATTAGACAAAACAATGGAGCAAACAGATCCTAAACCTATTCTAACTTTCAAAGACTTTAACATAGCAACTGATAGTTTTATACAGTTAATGTCTCATGTTATACTCGATAATACCTACACTATTAAATTATCAGCAAAAAAGAGGATACTCAAACCATGGATAACACCAGGTTTATTAAGATGTATCCATAATAGAGACTCTTTACACAAAAAGTTAAAACAAGATCTAAAGACGAAAAAAGGTAAAAGGCAGTATGATTCGGAGCAAATAAAAAAAGCAGGTAACAACAGTAAGGATTTATGGGACACTATAAAAAATATCGCTTGTAACGAAAAATCTCGATAATCGACAGCCCAGCAATTATTATCCTCTCTCTCACCAATTCAGTCGTGTAATAACGTTAATAAGTTTTTTATCAACGTCGGGAAGGAGCTAGCGCAAAAAAAAAACAGCAATTGCGCTTGTTCCACCAAAAGGAACCACCCCAGTAAAATCTAATATGTCATCTTTTATTTTAGAATCCACGGACACCGATGAAATTAAATTACTTATTAATTCGCTTAAATATAATCCAGCTACCGGATGGGATCGAATTCCACCGAGTTTTTTAAAACGATACTCCCATGATCTCGCACCTATTCTAGCCCATGTTTATAATCTCTGTCTAGAATCTTCTGTCTTTCATACCTCTTTCAAGAGGGCTATCATCCATCCAATTTTCAAGAGTGGTGATGGGAATCTCGTTATTAATTATCGACCCATTGCGGTGCTTAGTGCTTTATCCAAGGTTTTGGAACGTTTAATCAACAGGCGACTAGTAAAATATCTGGAGCACTGTAATGTAATCTCTTCCCAACAGTTTGGATTTCGTAAAAATAAGTTCACTTCTGACGCTATTCACGAATTAATTACTTTCGTTGTAAGTAAGCTTAACGACAACAAAAAAGTCCTTACAATATTCTTGGACTTAGCTAAGGCTTTTGATACGGTTCCCATCAATACTCTCTTATTAAAACTAGAAAATATGGGTATCAGGGGTTCTGAACTTGATTTTTTCCGTAGCTACCTTTCTCCGGATTTTTACCGGACTCAAAGAGTAAATATAAGCAACTATATAAGTAATGAACTTTCTATATCTTATGGTGTGTCCCGGGGTAGTATACTCGGACCTATTCTCTTTTTTATATTCATTAACGACCTCTGTAATATTAAAGTCAATAATTCTATGATAGTTTCATATGCTGATGACACCGCCCTTAACTTCTTTGCAGGTACTTGGACTGAACTCCAAGAAATTGCGCAAAGTGGCTTTAACATTACATATGATTGGCTTCGTGCACACACCCTTACTTTAAACACAGCGAAAAACCAAATACGTTACTTTTTCTATCTCTACAATATCACAACCTAAAATTCCAGTAAAATTAATAGCCAACTCATGTCATTACCAATATCAACAAGCTTGCCACTGTCCCCTTGTTAATTCTGTCGACACAATCAAATATCTTGGCATAACTATAGATGAAACTCTAAATTTAAAAGCCCATATTGAAGATTTAACCAGCAGAGTCCGTAAATTAATCTTTATTTTCAAATCACTTCGTCACGTCACTAATCAGAGTATTATACCCAACGTTTATTTTACACTTTGCCTATCTATCATATTTTACTGCATTTCTTGCTGGGGTGGTGCCACAAAAACTGTCTTGAAACTTTTAGAAATCGCACACAGATTAATTTTAAAGATTATGGCCTTTCGATCCATATTATATCCGACAATTCAGCTCTACAAAGATCACAACGTTCTTAATGTAAGATAATAATTGTTTATAATTCATACAGTGATGTTACAACATCGTAAGGTTCCATATATCGAAATTACCAAGAGGCGTAAGGACAAAATCTGCAGTATTCCGTCTACACGTACGTCAGTCTACTCTCATTTTGATAAAAGGTTTTTCTCATATGTCGGTCACTTTCTTTATAATAAAATAAATTTTAATATTTCTATTTATGAACTGTCTAATTACAAATGTAGAAAGCCGTGTACTCCTTCCTACTAAACGAGAGTTATGAAGAGACAGAACAGTACTTATTAACTAACTAATTTATATTATATTAATATAATTATATTGTGAAGTCTCTCTCTCTCTCTCACACACACACCCCACACAAAATCTGTAGTACTAAAAAATGAAGAGCAATTTTTGCTTTCCGATCACTTTTGTAAGGGGGTAAGGGATTGAATCTCCTTAATACATTTCTTAGTCTAGCAAGGAGAACAGTACGTCACCCTCAATAGCATTTTTTCACCTAATTTTATAGCTATCTCATGTGAGATTTTTATATGTACAACAAGTTAAAGTTTTTAATAAATTATTATTATTTATTATTTATCGCTAGTTCTTGAATAAGATGAATCGGTCCGATTCGAGAGGTTTTTGGATCGATTCATCGAATCGATGCGGTGCTCTGAATCGTTCTAAAAATCGATTATTTTACTCTAGATAATCGATTTTTCAATTAATAGATTTTAGATCGACATGCCTAATTATTATGCATTGCATTTTACAGTTTGTATTTGCATTTGCAGCAATTTGCAGATTATTATAATTGCGCTAACAATTCTTATTAATTCGTTGTGATTATAATGCACCAATTCTACGTATTTTTATAAAGTTAAGATAATTATTTTTTCTTTGAAAACAAGATTTTGTTTCTGTTTACGAAATCATCACGCCTATTTTGATAAATTACCGTCTGTTAGTTTATTCAGAATCGTGGTGAGTTATGCTCATCTCATCGTGAAAAAGTACTGAAATTTTAGTGAATTAAAGATTATTTGGAAAAGTTTTGTGCAATGTCAGTGTTAAATAACTTTTCTGTATCTATAGCGAAGGGATTACGACGTGAGTATATTTTTATGATTACTTTTTAAAAGTTTTCGAAGTTTTCGGTTTTCAAAACATATTAGATATTATCGAATTGTGTCATAGAAAAGGTAGTGATCTATCAACATTATAATAAATATATTTAGTTTAGATTTATATACATTTTGTTATTTTTCTACACGTTCATCACATTATATGTGTCTTTTTTGACTAAAACTACATTAAACACTCAGACCTCGGCAGTATTTTGGAATAACTTGGCCTATGGTCAAGCCAAAGAAGCAGGCAGAGGACAATTTTTTTTAAATGAAGATTTAAGAGTCATTACAATGTTCTTACCCAAAAAAAATTAACAACAATTTAAATGTTGAAATATTTGTACGAAGATCGAGTGAGCTCTAGAGAATCAACGATTGTAAGACATTGTTTCGATAAATAAAATGTTTTGGAAGTTATCAATTACCATCAATATCAACTATCACCCTGGGTTTCATAAGAGGCGATTATAGTTGGGGAAAAGTGTTATATTCAGATAACAAATGATGATGAAAAATTTAAATAACTAAAGTAACAGTGAAAAATAATTGTGATTTTGTCACGTTGATAACTACTTGAAACATTAGAATGACTTATAACATGATTTTAAATATGCATTTCAGATTTAGTTTTAGGTTTTATTTCAGTATTTGATTTATTATTACCTTCCTTACCTAAGCTACGAATGTGGCTGTACTATAAGTACCATTCCAATTATTATTTTTTAAAATATATGCTAGCCGGTCAGTTTGTGTACCATTGCAGTACACGGTTCCTTTTGTCTGGTTAAATTAGTGACAGGAGTAACAGAGAAAATAGTACGGTGGCGGCGCAAAGGAACAACATTATATAAGTAGAACTTAGTTGGAGAAAGGGGGAATTTTATTATTTGATAAAATATTTTTGTGTGTAAAAAAGTCATCAAACATCAACTTCATATAATTACTTACACCAAATTTGCATAAACAAGTTCAATGGTTAAAACAGTAAAATATAACAAAAAACAGACTTTCCCACATAGTTTTTAATTTGTTGTTGCCTCTTGCATTCATCCGGCGAAGAAAATAGTAAAGTATGAACTTAACACGACGCGTATGCAATAGCGAAAACTTGTCATTGAAGTAAATTTTCTTAATTTAAAGTAGCATAATTTAGTAATGAGACTAATTCTAATAAAGTTTTTAGAATTTTAGTTGTATAATTCTTACATAAAACATTTAAAAAATAATTGTTCCAAGCACTTATCTTTAGTTTTGAGAAATGTAATGTACTCTGGGGTTCTGAGGGGTCCCTTATAAATATTACTATACTCTTTGTGAGGTCTACAAAGGTCTACAAATTGATCATGACTGGGACACATGTATCTTGACTTGACAGGTTAAACAAATTATATTGTTGATATTAACCACTGAACTGTCCAAGCCATGCGAGTGATTCTCGTCCCCACCTGTCTGTGGATTAAATGTGACTTTCTTTTATAGGACCATGTGAGACACTCAACAAAAATTATTACTACTGAAAAACTACTATAACTACTTACATTTGAATAAAAATTTTCATGGAAAGCTCAAAAAACAGTCTACAAACAAAAATAGCAAACTGTTATTTTCACATTTTTTAAAATATTTTGTTGCCATTGCACAGGTAAAAGTCACTCTCATGGATGACAAATTTTAAATAGCATCATCTCTTAATTTTCTACTATATTATCTCTCTTAATTTTCTACAGCTGTCTTTAGCGCTGTACACATTTATACTGAATGATGTTGTTCGGTGACTTCAGTCACTCTGGACAGCTAATGCTAGATGTTTTGTGGGGACAACAGTGACTGTAGAAGCTTGAGTTGTTAATGCATTTATGCTTGTTTCCTAATCAATAACAGTGACAAATTAGAGCCACTGTCATTATCAAAATAAAAACCTTACTTTATTGTTGTACTATTTAAGGTTTTTGGGATATAAAATGTTTACCATAAAATTCCTCACATTAAGGATCTTCTTCTCAATGAATCAGCTTATTAACTTTAATCAAATTGCTAGTCAAGGGCCTTTCTCACAGTATTTGTCATTATCACCATGCTTGGCATGCAACCATCTCATGTTAATCAAAAATCGGTTTTAATTTAAAAAAAATGTCTGAATTTTCAATGCACAGTCTTTGTTACATCAGTTTTGTTTTCAGGGTTTGTTTTAATTTGCAGTAATATTATATACACATAAATACTGATATCACAAGAGATATTGGAGCTTGAAAATTTATTTGTATAAATATAACATTATGTTTGTGCCTTAAACTATAAACAGGAACATAACTGGCATTCTTAATAGATTATAACTGTGTGGTAAATACATGTATAAATGTATTTATTTTGTTTGTAATAAACAATAAAATATATCTTTTATATTTATATTTATTAGACATTTACATATGCTATGTAAATATCTAATTTCAAGTTTCATATTAATTTTTCTGATGTATAGTCAACCAAATCTAAGAAATACATTTTGACAGCTGTCAGATTTATTGCACCAGGCATGCCAACCAAAAAATGGGAACATACAATATTTGATTATTAAAAAAATCGATATTGATTATTTAGAGTTATAGTCAACCAAATCTAAGAAATATGTTTTCACAGCTGTCAGACTTATAGCACCAGGCATACAAACCAAAAAATGGGAACATACAATATTCGATTCTTAAAAAATCGATATTGATTATTTAGAGTTGGTAATCATTTAGTTTGGTTTGAATAATACCAGAATAAATTAAAAACGGATAATATAAAACACAAGATTTATCAGTTTCTGCGTATTTTGTTACTACTTATTTCTAGGGGCACAGTTACCTATAAAAATTTAAGATTGAAACTAGATTAAAAATAAATTTATTCAATCATTTTCAGTAAAACTAGTAGATATGTCGTTTTTTGTATTAATTATTATTTGATTTTCAATAATGCAAACAAAATTTAATCAATAATCAAATTTTTGTTTTTTTCTACCACTTTTGCCCAATCATCCTTTGCGACATGGGCACATGCTTCAAAGAATATTTTTTTATAGCATTGCATGACAAACGAGCACACAGTCCACCTGATGGTAAGTGGATGCTACGGCCCATAGACATACATATCTATTCTCAATTAAGAATCAAAATGCCAAAGCGTTGCAAGGGTCTCTGGTTCTCTACACTCACCATACGATACACAGCAGCATTTCGCTACTATTTTACGCTGGTATTCTGTGAGAGCGTGGTCCTGTCCTGGTTGACCCGACCCATTCGTGCTACAACTATAATATAGATGTAGCGTGGCTCTACCACATACAAAAAGTTATTATAGAAGAAACAGTCCAAAAAGTTAAAACCGAGTCACAAAATAAGAAGACAAACAAAAAATCACAAAATTACGCACAGTAAGCTCTCGAAACAGAAACTTTTTTATTCAATTTAGATTATGAATAATACTTATTGAGTCACATTTTTCACTTACCATTTTGTTCGCAAAATAAACCTCTGTCCTGGGTAGAACCAGCAAGAAACCCAACAAGACTAGTTTAAAAAAAATAAGAGCTTACAATCATGCGTGTTACCATTAACAACACAAAACAAATTAGAAATAGCTTGGTAGCGATCACCCTTCCCAGGAGTTATTTATCATCCATAAATTCCTTAATATTAAAATAACTCTTTTTATACAAACTTAGTTTAATAAAGTTTCTAAACTATGTGTACTTACGTCAAAATTTTGTATATTTTCTGGGATTTTAGCGTATACATCTCCCCAATAATGAATTACTGACTCTGTGGAGTCGAGTAACTGTTACCGAAAAGGCGGGATATGGAAATTATATAGTGGTTATTTTAGTATGGCCTTGTATATGAGTTTTTTGTCCTACACAAATTTACTATGACAAAGATAAACTTGTTTTATTCATGATTCATGTAATTTAAGGAATTTTGAAAATAAAAATTAAATTAAACAAATAATACATTAAAAAAATGAGTGATTCGATTATTTGAAAATTTTTACCGATTATTTGAATATTTTGCCGATCATTCGTATAACAACGAATTTTAATCATCCAAACACTACGGTAATATACATAGCGACATATCATTGAAACGACGCCAAGTAAAAAAAGTTAATACTGGTTATTTTTTAATATTTTGCTTTGTTTGAATAATTCAAATTTAAATTAGTGATAAAAAACTATACACGTTGTAATGAAATATAGATAACTTCATAATTCTTCGGATTTACGTAAAAGGTTATATTAAATCGTGTGAGAACTCTGGTGCAAAGTTATTGCGGAATGATTAATGTGAAATGTCAAAAGGTATTTCTTAGATTTGGTTGACTATAGTAATCATTTATAGTGTGGTTTGAATAATACCAGAATAGATTAAAAACGGATAATTTGAAACACAAGATTTATCAGTTTATTCGTAAAAACGGATAATTTGAAACACAAGATTTATCAGTTTATTCGTATTTGTTGTAACTGCTTATTTCTAGAGGCACAATTATAAAAAATTTAGATTTAAACTAGATTAAAATAAATTTATTCAATCACTTTCAGTTCAAGTACATGAGCTGTCGTTGTTTAGATTAATTATTATTTGATTTTCAATAATGCAGTCAAAATTAATGTCTCCTAAAGTCATCCATATACTTTATTTTTTATATTTTCTACCACTTTTGCCCAATCATCGTTTTTGACATGGGCACATTCTTCAACGAATATAGAAGAAATAGCCCAAAAAGTTAAAGCTGAGTCACAAAATAAGAAGACAAACACAAAATCACAAAATTACGCACAGTAAGCACAGTGGCGGGAGATAGAAATCACATAGTGGTTTTTTCAGCGCTGCCTTGTGTATGAGTTTTTTTGCCTACACAAAGGACAATGGCGAAATAATAGGTGATGGAATTATTAAGCGTCTACTTAAGTCACGATTACAGATATCAATAAAATAATTTACTATAGAAAAAATAGTCACACAATTCAAAACTAGTTGTTGTAGTTGTTACGATTCGTCAGTTAAGACAGACAAAGATCTTATAACATACATCCGAGTTTGACGTGTATTTTATTCAGAAAACTCTTCTATATATATTAATGCGTTCTTTAAGGATTCCCTCTATGCTAGTAACTACCCTATATAAACGTATATGAAAATTATATTGACTAGTTGTTGTTGTAATGATTTGCCAGGTAAGGCGTTTTATACCATACCGCCCAGTCTGATATGTATTTTGTTTAAACTGGAATATCTCTGAACAATATATTTCAACAATATATTTTTACATATTTTGCATTTGTAGATGCAAGAAAAAAAGTCAAGTCAAATAAAAATTTAATTAAACAAATAATACATTAAAAATTAATGATTCGCTTATTTGAATATTTTTAACGATTATTTGAATCTTTTCGCCGATTATTCGCATGTCAATGAATTTTAATCATCCAAACACTACGGTAAGGCACATAGCGACGTACATTGAGCTATTATGTACTACGTACTAGAGGCGACACTGCATTCAGCTACACTGTTCCAATCAACTGCGGTGCATACACCACACTTTAATCAGTCACTCGCTAGGCGCTTGTAGAGTTGTCACGTGTTGTGTTGATTTTAAAAAAATCTCCTGATAAAAATATGCCGTCATGTGTACTTAGATTTTGCACAAATAATTCAAGAAAAGTCAGTAAAAACCAAAGAATTATTTTTATCGGTAAATAAGATACTTAATCAATAAAAAGTATTATAGATTAATAATAAAACAAATTATACCTAAGACGCCATTTCGTGTCATGAAATATAGATTATGAAATTAATATGTTCAGATGCGACATTTCTGTAGGTACTTAAGTATAGGACGAATATATTATTATACACATTTTTTTTGTAGAAACATATAAGTTATTATAATTAGGCTAGATTTTTCATGTTAAAATCTGCTTATTATTCTTTTATTTTATATTTAGGTTTCCACTTCAAAGTCAAAGTGGAATAAATTCGTCCATTTTAAACTCTCGCGTGCCCATCATTTATGAACGACTCTTACTCTAATTTAAATAAATATATTTTGAATGTTATGTGAATAAGTTTTGTTAAACATACATTTAGTATGTTTTTTATATTTGACATAGATATCTTTTAAAATATTCAGATAAAAATATCATTAAAATGTAATTGTGATATAATATTATGTAATATTATATTAAATAGCCTAATATAATATATAAAATAAATGACAAAATTTAAAAATTGTTCTCGGTATAATTTACCTATTTAACAATACAATCTACTATTACCTACGGAACATTCTACCTATGTTTATTCTATGATAAAAAAACCAACCGCGCGAACACAGAGTACCGCACATTTTTTGTTTGAGATAGCTGTTCTAGTACGTAAGTACATATTACTTCAATGGCGACATATCATTGAAACGACGTCAAGTAAAAAAGTTGATACTGGCCTACCTAATTAGTGCATGCCCATAAAGTATGACATTGACAGGTACTGTCTGTACTACTAAGAAATTTAGGACTTCATAGGCGTGATTTTTACTGACAGCTGTCGCAGAGATCAAGCTATCTTTTATGAACTATAGAACAGCTATCTCAAACTAAAAATGTGTGCTACTCTGTGTTCGCGCGGTTTTTTTATCATAGAATAAACATAGGTAGAATGATCCGTAGGTAATGGTAGATTGTATTGTTAAATAGGTAATTTACATCGAGAACAATATTTAAATTTTGCCATTTATTTGTATATTATATTTGCTTATTTAATATAATATTACATAATATTATATCACAATTACATTTTAATGATATTTTTATCTTAATATTTTAAAAGTTATTTATGTCAAATATAAAAAAAAACGTACTAAATGTATGTTTAACAAAACTCATTAACATAACATTTAAATTACAAATATATTTATTTATATTAGAATAAGAGTCGTTCATAAATGATGGGCACGCGAGAGTTAAAAATGGACGAATTTATTCCACTTTGACTTTGAAGTGGAAACCTAAAAATAAAATAAAACACCGGTACTTGAAGTCCTTCAGAAGCTCTTCGATTCCGTCCTCCATGGTGGCCCTACTCCGGAGGCGTGGAGCAGAAGTGCGGTGGTCTTGTTCTTTAAGAAAGGCGACAACGCTCTCTTGAAGAACTACAGACCGATTTCCCTTCTGATTCTGAGCCGCGTCTACGTGCTGTTTTCAAGAGTCATTACGAATCGTCTCGCACGCAGACTCGACGACTTCCAGCCTCCCGAACAAGCCGGTTTCCGAAAAGGCTTCAGTACCATAGACCACATACATACCCTTCGGCAAATTGTACAGAAGTCCGAAGAGTACAATCTGCCACTTTGCCTGGCGACTATGAGAAAGCCTTTGATTCCGTCGAAATTGGGGCGGTGCTACAGTCCCTTCAGCGGTGCCAAGTTGACTGTCGGTATATCGAAGTGCTGAAGTGTTTGTACAGTAGGGCTACGATGGCTATCCGAGTACAGAACCAGAGTTCGAAACCTATCCAACTGCAGAGAGGTGTAAGACAGGGTGACGTTATATCCCGAAACTCTTTACCGTTGCGTTGGAAGACGTTTTCAAGCTACTGGACTGGAAAGGATACGGTATTAACATCAAAGGCGAGTACATCACTCACCTTCGATTTGCCGACGATATAGTCCTTATGGCAGAATCGCTGGAGAACCTTAGCACTATGCTCAATGACCTCAATGGTGTCTCCCAACGGATAGGTCATAAGATGAACATGGACAAAACGAAGATCTTGTTTAATGACCATGTCACACCTATGCCGGTAGTTGTTGGGAGCACTATGCTCGAAGTTGTTGACGAGTACGTTTACCTGGGACAAATAGTCCAACTAGGTAAGTCCAACTTCGACCGAGAGGTCAATCGACGTATTCAACTCGGCTGGGCAGCGTTCGGGAAATTACGACACATCTTCTCGTCAGGTATACCTCAATCTGAAAACTAAAGTGTACAACCAGTGCGTGTTGCCAGTGATGACTTACGGATCAGAGACGTGGTCCTTCACTGCTGGCCGTATGAGGACGCTCAAGGTCGCTCAGCGAGCTATGGAGAGGGCTATGCTCGGAGTTTCTCTGCGTGATAGACTCAGAAATGAGTATATCCGCAGTAAAACCAGAGTGACCGATATAGCCCAACGGATTAGTAAGCCGAAGTGGCAATGGGCCGGCCATATAACTCGAAGAACCGACAACCGATGGGGAAAAAAGGTTCTCGAGTGGCAGCCTCGTACCGGTAGGCGTAGTGTAAGGCGACGCCCCACTAGATGGGGTGACGACCTTGTAAGACATGCAGAAGATATGCAGGTGGCTCAGGACCGTGCTTTGTGGCGTTGCTCGGGGGAGGCCTATGTTCAGCAGTGGACTTGTGAAGGGCTGTAATGATGATGATGATGATGATGTGTTTTTCGTGTTTATAAAACCATTGGACTATATTATTGTTGTTTTTTTTTTATAATTTCATATAATAATTTTTTTTATTAGAAATTTGTATGATAACTCAACGAAATTTCGTTAACTCCGTAACTCAGGCGCAGTTTACTGCGCCGTTTCATTGAGTAGCTGAAAATTGCGCTACGGCGCAATAAAATTTTACACAGTTGTCGACACAGGCGGCAGTCAAAGTAAAACCTCGTGGCCCGTGAGTAAAATAAAAAAAAGAAAAGATTAGGTATAGTACTTATCATTTTTGTTTTTCATTTCACAGAGTTAAATGTATATATATATATATATATATATATATATATATATAAATTATGTAGCGCCTTATAACGAAATGGCTGAATTATATAAAGCCATTGAGGTAATATGTACAACTTACGTACTAGAACAGCTATCTCAAACAAAAAATGTGCGCTACTCTGTGTTCGCGCGGTTGTTTTTTTATCATAGAATAAACATAGATAGAATGACCCGTAGGTAATAGTAGATTGTATTGTTAAATAAGTAAATTATATAGAGAACAATATTTAAATTGTGTCATTTATTTTGTATTTTATATTCGCTTATTTAATATAATATTACATGATATTATATCACAATTACATTTTAATGATATTTTTATCTGAACATTTTAAAAAGTATCTGAGTCAAATATAAAAAACATACTAAATGTTTAACAAAACTTATTAACATAACATTTAAATTACAAATATATTTATTTAAATTAAAATAAAAGTCGTTCATAAATGCTGGGCACGCGAGAGTTAAAAATTGATGAATTTATTACTTATACTTTAACTTTGATGTGGAAACCTAAAAATAAAATAAAAGAATAATACGCAGATTTAAAAATGAAAAATTTTGCCAAATTATAATAACTTATATATGTTTCTACAAAAAAATGTGCATAATAATATATTCGTCCTATACTTAAGTACCCACAGAAATGTCGCATCTGAATATATTCATTTCATAATCTATATTCCCTGACACGAGATAGCGTCTTAGGTATGATTTGTTTTATTATTAATATATAATACTTTTTTTATTGATTAGGTATCTTATTAACCGATGAAAAGTAAATCCTTGGTTTTTACTGACATTTCTTGAATTATTTGTGCAATATCTAAATACACACGACGGCATATTTTTATCAAGAGATTTTTTTTAAATCAATACAACACATGACAACTCTATAAGCGTCTAGCGAGGGACTGATTAAAGTGCGGTGTACCGTGTATGCACCGCCGTTGAGTGGAACAGAGTAGCTGAATGCAGTGTCGCCTCTAGTACTATAATATATATATATATATATATATATATATATATATATATATATATATATATATATATATATATATATATATATACAGGATGTCCCAGAACTCAACGTCAAGCCGAAACAGGGTGACAGGAATGATTGTTACGATCATGAGAAAAATCTGAAAGAAAATCTATCCCATGCAGTTCGAAAATTATGGGCATTTAAGAAAAATCTAGAATTTTGGTGAAACTGTAACCATTTTTCGGTTTTTGTGGTTAATTTTCATTATTTTTGTTCATTTAAACTTTGGAACCGTAACCCTAAATAACATTTCTAGAATAGCAGTCAAAAATAATGACACAACTGCCCCAAGTTTTCTAGAATTAAGACTATTTGTTAAACTATAAATTTAAAATTTTTTACATTTGTCGACTTTGAAAGGTCCTCCTTTAATAAAAATATACTAAAGTGTGTTGGCAAGTGCCATTAAAAGTTTGCGCATTTAATCAGGGTTGTAAAATGGTACAATACTTGTTAGTTTCATACCAAAAAAAAAACTAGTTAAAAAATAAAAACATCGAGTAACCCGATTTTTGCTAACCCATTTTACTCAGTTCAAATGTTTTTTATTCACACAAGCTCTTGGTAGGTTCTTAATTTTACGGAAAAATGATGAGAGAAATGGATAATAGACATGATTGCCGTGAGGGACCGAGACAGATAGTGACGCCACGCAATGAGACGGAGATGCGTCTGACACCAGTTAGTACGATTCGCTCATTCGTCTACTGCGCACCTTTCTGTATTCGCTTGTGTTGATTTAGTACTGACAACTTGGCTTCTCTTTTTGGACTTAGATTATTGTGAATTGGACTTGTTGATTACATACCGGGCGACTTTAGCTTCTCTCTTTTGGAATTGCACTTTTGTGTTGGCATCCTTGTTATCCACCATGCTTACGCGCTACGCTTCACAAGAATGTGCCAACATGCACCTCATTTATGGGGAATGCAGATGCAACGCAAGTGCCGCCGCTAGACTTTATCGTGAAAGATATCCAACTTTAGAGCGCTATCCGGATCACCGCGTGTTTGTTAATGTGCACCGTTCACTTACGGAGGGCGGCTATTTCCCGAACCAAATAAATGGCTGGAGGTAGAGCTCGCTTTCCTTACGAGGAAGAAGTGTTGCAAGAGGTCGCAGATGATCCAAGTATTTCCGTTCGTGGAATTGAAGAAAGAACGGGAATACCCAAAACCACATCACATCGTATTTTACAAAGAGCCGACATGCATCCGTTTCACGTACAACGCGTTCAAAGTCTTCTTCCTCGAGATTATCCTGAAAGGATTTCATTTTGTAGAACAATGCTACAGAGGCATAACGAAAATCCCCAATTCATCCAAAAAATTCTCTGGTCACAATTTTCACGAGTGGCATGTGGCGAATCCACATTTAATGCGAGAAGACAGATCCCAGTATCGCTTTAAAGTAAACCTGTGGACCGGAATTTTAAACGGCAAAATTGTTGGGCCTTTTGAGCTGCCTGGGAACTTTAATGGCACGAATTACTTACATTTTTTACGAGAAAATTACCAACTTTGTTAGAGGACGTACCACTAGCAGATCGTCGCCACATGTGGTATCAACAAGATGGCTGCCCAGCGCATTACGCGGTGCAAGTAAGAGATTTTCTTGACCAGGAATATCCGGGAAGGTGCATTGGACGTTCAGGCACTATCTCGTGGCCAGCCCGTTCCCCAGATTTAAATCCCCTGGATTTTTTTTATTGGGGCGTTCTCAAAGAAAAAGTTTATTTAAAGCCCATTGACAGGGTAGCCGAGCTGCGTGAACGAACTTCTCAAGCTGCTGAGGACATCAACTCTCGAGGATATGCCCGACTAATAACTAAATCTTTTTTAAGAAGATGTAGGGCGTGTATTGAGGCTGATGGTAAACCATTTGAACACTTACTGTAATAAAAAAATGTTATTTCCCTATCTGACTTTTATTCCAATAAACCTAAACTAAACTAGGTCAAGATTTTTCATTATTTTGTTAATTTTACTTACTTTTGTTGACTTTTGTAAAATTGGCGTCACTATCTGTCTTGCTCGCTCATGGCAAACATCTCCACTATCCATCTCTCAAATCAATAAAAACATTTGAACTAAGTAAAATGGGTTACCAAAAATCGGGTTACTCGAGGTTTTTATTTATTCACTTGTTTTTTTTAGAATAAAACCAACAAGTATTGTACCATTTTACAATCCTGATTAAATGCGCAAACTTTTAATGGCACTTGCCAAGGCACTTTAGTACATTTTTTTTTAAAGGAGGACCTTTCAAAGTCGACAAATGTTGAAAATTTTAAATTCATAGTTTAGCAAACAGTGTTAATTCTAGAAAACTTGGGGCAGTTGTGTCATTATTTTTGACTGTTGTTCTAGAGATCTTATTTAGGGTTACGGTTCCAGTTTAAATGAACAAAAATAATGAAAATTAACCACAAAAACCGAAAAATGGTTACAGTTTCACCAAAATTCTAGATTTTTTCTTAAATGCCCATAATTTCCGAACTGCATGGGATAGATTTTTTTTTCTGATTTTTCTCATGATCGTAACAATCATTCCTGTCACCCTGTTTCGGCTTGACGTTGAGTTCTGGGACATCCATATATATTATATATAATATATATATATATATATATATATATATATATATATATATATATATATAATAGCTTAATGTATACAGCTGATGTTTTTACTGAATGGTTATAAAATCCGCTAGTTTTAATGTCAATTTAGCGGTAAAAAAATCGGTCGTATTTATAGTGCAACCGCCTTTTCTTTGTAATGAAAGGTGACACTATTGGCCGAAACGCATCGACCGTAAGAGTGTCAGTTTCGTGAACTGACATTTCAGAGACAAGTTGGTGACACTGTAAGCAACGTTGAAGTATGTTTTATGAATAAATGACATTTTGGTCTCTGTTTAGTGCCTAATGTGTTGATGATTTGATGAATTTTTGTGAATATGGATGTTAGGATGTTAAGATTTTAATTAGGTTCCATTTGAGTTTTATAATATAATTACATAATAAGTAATGACTTTATTGCCATATGAAATTATTAATAAAACATAAATATTATGTGTGTGTATGTAACCACATTTGAGGGAACATGGACTGAGAGTTGATCAAATAATTAAAAGCGTCAAATTTGTTTCTTGTTTATATTGTATGCAAAATAGTCATGAAAATGTTGTTGCAGATATTGTAAAAGACTCAAAGAAGAAGTGTTCGGTTTACGACTATATAATTATTGTAAATTTAACAATACAGTGTAGACCTTACGTGTCATCTATCGCATTTATACACAACAGTTGTATATATATATATATATATATATATATATATATATATATATATTCGCGATCACCTACGGTGCAACGACATGGCCACCGTTGTTATCGCCGAACACCCTCTTGTGACAAACATACTACTCGCAAACCTCATATTGAATCTTGTTCAAATCCGAAAGAAACGGTGGCACCGCCGAAGTATCGAACGTGAAAGCACTCCGTACCATACTTACATCGAACGGTCGCATCGCAAATTAAAGCATTCGCACAAACACAAAAAAAATACGGCGTTGCATATCTAGTCATAGTCCATTGAAAGTGCAGACTCAAAGCAAGCCTCTAAAAATATTTTACTTCAACAATTGGCAAGTGCACTACGAGGTAGTAATTCGAGAGTCCATATAGCAACGCACGAGCAAGGTTTACAAAGTATTATCACGGAATTCGATCCTGGTTCTAAAGCACAAAACATTAAAGATTGGCTCATAAATATTAATGAATCTGCGGAAATGTATGGTTGGTTGGAACAACAAACCATTTTCTATGCTTTGCAAAAGTTAAAGGGCTTAGCTAAGAAATGGTATGACGGACTTACGGGTGTTAAATTTGGTTGGGCAGAATGGCAGGAAAAGTTATTGAAGACGTTTCCCAGCTACGAGAACTACGGAGACTTACTGTTTGATATGTTAAATCGTAAAAATATAAAAAATATGCTCATAATAAATGTCACCTACACCTTACTCACAGAATATATGATTATAACGTAAGAATGAATGTGCACGGTGCACATTATGGTAACCCGGAACAGGTTTTAAATTACTTTCGCTATACTACTGGTAACAAAACTGAACCACCAGAGTTTCTTAAACGATTTAACACTGATATGCATGACAAAAGAAATGATGATAGCAGTTTCTTCAGAAAGTTCATCCGTAATTTTGCTACTATTGACGGACCATTAACGTCATTAACTAAAGCTAATATGCCATGGACTTGGGGGAAATATCAAATAAAATCTTACCTTAAAATTGAAGAAATACTAACAGACAGACCCGTGTTAGCAATATATACCCAAATTACTTGACCGAACTTCACACCGATGCAAGTCAACTTGGAATAGGTGGTATGTTGTCGCAAAAGCAGAACAAGAAATCACCACTTCAGGCTGTCACGTATAACAGCCGGCAGACTACGGCAGAAGAACAACATCTTCACTCTTATGAGTTAGAAACTCTTGCGGTGGTGATGTTCTTAAATCGATTTCGTGTTTACTTGCTTGGAATTCAATTCCAGATAGTAACCGACTGCAATTCTTTGAGGATAGCATAGACCAAGAGGGATCTTGTACCAAGAACTGCGAGGTGGTGACTTCTTGTCCAAGATTTCGATTTCTCGATCGAATATCTACCGGGTACGTAAATGCAACAAGCGGTTTTTTGAGTCTTAACCCTTTGCCCGTTGTCGAAAGTGCCTCCATAGATTTGCATGCACTTAATGTTGTTCAAGACGAACATTCCTTATTAGCAGCGCAGTTAAGTGATCCCAAACTAAAACTAATAAAAGGGATACTCGATAAGAATTGCACTGAAGCTAAAGATATTAGGCATAACTATACATTGAAGGATGGTAAGATATATAGAAAAGTTGGCGATGTCTTGAGATAGACAGTACCACGAGATGCTCGCTGGGAAATCTGTCAGTTTTGTCATGATGACAGTGTACACTTTTCTTAAGAAAAGACTTTGGAAAAGGTGCGCAGAGATAACTGGTTTTCGGGTATGACTCATTGTGTAAAGAAGTATGTACGCGCATGCACACCTTGTGCCTACGCTAAAGAACCATCTGGAAAGAAACAGGGTCTTCTGTATCCAATTGTGGCCGATTGCAGAACAAGTTTCACCTCTGATGAGTTCAAGAAGTTTACGGAAAACTATAAAATTAAACATGTGAAGAACACTGTTGCCACTCCACGTGCCAACGGACATATTAAAAGATATATTCGGGCAATATTGAGCTCCCTAACTACCCTAAATATCGATAAGGGTGATCGTGATTGGGACTGCGGTTTAAATAGGATGCAGTAGAGCTTAAATAACACTGTAATCAAAGCCATTGGAAAGACACCAGCACAAGTCGTTTTTGGCAAAGACACACACATTCACACATTTTACACTAGACGAAAACATGGATGAGACTTGCAATCAAGTTTCCTCTCACATTTCTAAGTAGCAGGAAACAATGAAGGCCAGATTTGATAAAAAGAGGTATGTGGCTAATACGTATAAGTTGAGAGATCTGGTTATGGTTGCTAAGAATGTACCTAATGTTGGCAATAGTAACAAACTCGTTCCACCTTTTAGTGGCCTTTACAAGATAATAACAGTATTAGGGAACGATCGATATGAGGTTTGCAGCGTTGAAGGCTTTTCATCCCCAAAATATAGAAACGTTTATTCGGCCGATAAAATAAAACCTTGGATACGACTTGGCTCAATCCCCGATTCTAATTCAGAAAATCAAGGATCTTATTCTGACAGTGACCAGTAGCTTGTCGTTATGTAAATATAAATAATGTTATTAATGATAAATCACTTTGTTCTTATGTTGTACGTAAACCGACACTGAGTCCGCCGGAATCTGGTATCGCATTCCAAGACTATAATGGTTCGACAGAGACATATCATGAAGTTGGCAACTTGGGAGACCAGGAGACCGAAGCATCCTGTGCGTGCACGCGGTATCTTTTTAAAATAGGGTAGAGGCCGATACACCCTGTGTGTGTACGCGGTAACCCACCAATTTAAAGTAAGTAAATGGGTAGAGGCCGATACACCCTGTGTGTGTACGCGGTAGCCCACCAATTTAAAGTAAATAGACAGAGGCCGATACATCCTGTGTGTGTACGCGGGTAACCCACCAATTTAAAGTAAATAGTACAGAGGCCGATACATCCTGTGTGTGTACGCGGTAACCCACCAATTTAAATAAGTAAATGGGTAGAGGCCGATACACCCTGTGTGTGTACGCGGTAGCCCACCAATTTAAAGTAAATAGACAGAGGCCGATACACCCTGTGTGTGTACGCGGTAACCCACCAATTTAAAGTAAATAGACAGAGGCCGATACATCCTGTGTGTGTACGCGGTAACCCACCAATTTAAAGTAAATAGACAGAGGCCGATACACCCTGTGTGTGTACGCGGTAACCCACCAATTTAAAGTAAGTAAATGGGTAGAGGCCGATACACCCTGTGTGTGTACGCGGTAGCCACCAATTTAAAGTAAATAGACAGAGGCCGATACATCCTGTGTGTGTACGCGGGTAACCCACCAATTTAAAGTAAATGGACAGAGGCCGATACACCCTGTGTGTGTACGCGGTAACCCACCAATTTAAAGTAAATAGACAGAGGCCGATACATCCTGTGTGTGTACGCGGGTAACCCACCAATTTAAAGTAAGTAAATGGGTAGAGGCCGATACACCCTATGTGTGTACGCGGTAGCCCACCAATTTAAAGTAAATAGACAGAGGCCGATACATCCTGTGTGTGTACGCGGGTAACCCACCAATTTAAAGTAAATAGGCAGAGGCCGATACACCCTATGTGTGTACGCGGTAACCCACCAATTTAAAGTAAATAGACAGAGGCCGATACATCCTGTGTGTGTACGCGGGTAACCCACCAATTTAAAGTAAATGGGTAGAGGCCGATACACCCTGTGTGTCGTACGCGGTAACCCACCAATTTAAAGTAAATAGACAGAGGCCGATACATCCTGTGTGTGTACGCGGGTAACCCACCAATTTAAAGTAAGTAAATGGGTAGAGGCCGATACACCCTATGTGTGTACGCGGTAGTCCACCAATTTAAAGTAAATAGACAGAGGCCGATACATCCTGTGTGTGTACGCGGGTAACCCACCAATTTAAAGTAAATGGGCAGAGGCCGATACACCCTGTGTGTGTACGCGGTAGCCCACCAATTTAAAGTAAATAGACAGAGGCCGATACATCCTGTGTGTGTACGCGGTAACCCACCAATTTAAAGAAGTAAATGGGTAGAGGCCGATACACCCTGTGTGTGTACGCGGTAGCCACCAATTTAAAGTAAATGGGCAGAGGCCGATACACCCTGTGTGTGTACGCGGTAACCCACCAATTTAAAGTAAATAAACAGAGGCCGATACATCCTATGTGTGTACGCGGGTAACCCACCAATTTAAAGTAAGTAAATGGGTAGAGGCCGATACACCCTGTGTGTGTACGCGGTAGCCCACCAATTTAAAGTAAATAGACAGAGGCCGATACATCCTGTGTGTGTACGCGGGTAACCCACCAATTTAAAGTAAATGGGTAGAGGCCGATACACCCTATGTGTGTACGCGGTAGCCCACCAATTTAAAGTAAATAGACAGAGGCCGATACACCCTGTGTGTGTACGCGGGTAACCCACCAATTTAAAGTAAATAGACAGAGGCCGATACATCCTGTGTGTGTACGCGGTAGCCCACCAATTTAAAGTAAATGGGTAGAGGCCGATACACCCTATGTGTGTACGCGGTAACCCACCAATTTAAAGTAAATAGACAGAGGCCGATACACCCTGTGTGTGTACGCGGTAACCCACCAATTTAAAGTAAATAGACAGAGGCCGATACACCCTGTGTGTGTACGCGGTAACCCACCAATTTAAAGTAAATAGACAGAGGCCGATACACCCTGTGTGTGTACGCGGTAGCCCACCAATTTAAAGTAAATAGACAGAGGCCGATACATCCTGTGTGTGTACGCGGTAGCCCACAAATTTAAAGTAAATGTATTGTATATATTATTAATGCATTTTTATAAATTTTATTTTTAATAATTTTTTTTCAGTTTATTTCATATTGCACGTTGCACCAATCAGTCACAATATAAAATTATAATATCCTCTTATGTTCGGTTTGTCAGGCAGAAATCGCTTAAAGCGATATGACCACCGTTTGTAGTCATAAGTTTTCAGTTATTGTAACAACTTTGTTTAAATGCAATAAAGAGTTATCTATCTAAATGGACAGAGGCCGATACATCCTGTGTGTACGCGGTATTTCATTGATTAAAGAAGGAGAGAGACCGATGTACCCTGTGAGTACACGCGGTAACCCATAAAATAACAAAATCTGTGAACTGAGGCCGATGAATCCTGTGTGTGCACGCGGTTAGCATCTACAACTGATTCCAAAGCTAAGCATAAATCAGAGCATAACGATTGAGTGTACACCTGCAGTAATATTTCATTTGTCAGACTTATGCTGTGAAATTCTGTGGTTACAAATTGTAATATAACTTATATGTGAAGGACATTCCGTCAGAGTGCTGTGATAGTGCCAAATTACGAATTATGCCATATTAAATCCTGTTCCTGTTTTTAATAATGTGTCAAATTGTAATGGATACTACTGTTAAGTTTCCTGATTATAGTTATATCTTAGGCTATATATAGAATTGAATGAGGGCATTCAATTAATAAGTTAGGATGGATGGATGGCCGAATTGACAATTTATTTGGTAGTAACAACAAGTACACAGTTTTTTTTCTTAGCAGATGAAAATTCATATTAATTGCCAATTGTCTTTTGATTAAAACATGTATATTAAACATATTTTCTCTGATAGCGTGAATGAAAATTTATATTGTATTTATAATTTATTTAAAAAAAGTGTATAAACTCACATAACATGATATCAGACTGCCTGAGGACAGGCAGGAAAATTAGAATGGCCGATTATTAGATTATTAAAGTATTTCTTTTTATGTCAAGTTTCTAAACGATTAAGCGTCATTTTTAAGATATTCTTTTATTATCTACATTATGCTATTTCCTATATAAAAATAGTTGCGACTTAATTTTAATTTCTAACGTTTAAGAATTATAAAAATAACTTCTTTACTAATAATCAATATTTTACAAATAATTATATTCACATAATTAATCACTCAAATAAAAAAGTACTTATGTTTCAAATGTTATTGTAACTAGGCAACTAGCGAGCCAAGATGACGGCATTAGACTGAATAAGTGACGAAGCCTGATTTGTTAAAATTTATTAAATAGTTAAAAGACATCCAGACTTATTAATTTTATACACCCAAAAGCAAATTCCATTCTGGCACATGTGTTGGGGCTAGAGTCAAAATTGTTTGGACAACATGTTTTTTATTTTAATAAAATTTTCTATGGATTGAAACCAAAAGTGTTTAGTCAGTGCTATAATCCATAAATACTATAAAAAAAAAAAAAAAAAAGACAGAAGGGGCCCGGAACAACACACCCAAAAAAAGTGCCCCACCCCCATCTCTTTCCTCTATAAAAAAGAAAAAAAAAAAAAAAAAAAAAAACAACAAAAACCTAAAATTCCCATTAGAAATTTCCATTCCATTCCTGTATAATATAACTATAACAATATACTGTTATTAGCTGGTTTTTACTATTGGTACTGTTCATGTTGGCGGTATGGGCTCGATGAGCCGAAATTTTTAATTCATGTAAATCTCTTGTACACGCTTCTGTACAATTTCCTACCTACTCTGTTAGTGATCTTGTTGAAGGCTGAGAACTGATGTGCAATTATTATTGTTTCATATTACATAAAGTAAACAAAGTGGAAATAACAAATATATTTTCAATGACATTGCTCTTATATCTATTTATCAGATTAAACAGTTGTGACTAATATAATGTACATTGTTTATACTTTACATATGAAACTTATAAATGAATGGAATAAAAACAGAGGTAAATAAAACTGTTTAAGTGAAAAAAAAATGATTTAGTTGTTAATGTAACATTGACATGCATGATTTCAAATTATCAGGTATGTGCATGATTAATTGAATGCTTGTTAAAATCCAAGTGGTAACAAATAAATAAAAAAGTTGATATAAACTACATAAGTATGTGCACCACCATAATAGCATCTAAAGTTGGTGATAAGACATAATGTTTGATACACAGAATTGAAAATCCAATTTCAGAAGCTATTATGTGGAAATTATTTTATTTTGAAGTAGATTTTTACTGATTGTCAAAATATTTTTATTAAAAAAAACCTTTTAAGCAGTCTAATGAATTACAATGTAACAACTGCAACATCATCAGTTACCTTAAAATTTTCATCCTATTTATTCCCAGCCTTAAAATAGATCTTTTTTCTTCAAATTTATATGATACTATCATTTAAAGCCTGTTAAAAAAATTCTGTGTACAATAAATAAATTAAGTTAATTATAGAACCTTCTCGTTTCTTGAATGGGGTTAAAAGTGTAAAGGTCTTTTTTAAATTGTAATGTGCCTAATGGTGCTAACTTAGTTCCCATGGGCTTACTATGAATTAACTACAGGAAATGCATAGAAAGTTTTTGTAGTATCCTACAGGTAGTGTGATGATTATGGCGAAAATTACACGGCTTATTTGAAATTGAGACAATACGATAGAAGATGGGCAGCAGAGTGTCTTCCTCATCATAACCAAAAAAAACTGCAGTTTCCAACCCATCTGCCAATGGTTGGCCGTTGCAGTTTCTTTGTTGTGGTGATGGATTCGCTTACACCACCATCACTTTGCAAAATGGTTTAATATTTTGTAACTAACTATTAAAATCTCATATTTAAATCAGATATAATTCATAAATTTAACCACATTTATGTTGATCAATCAATAAGATTTATATTATTACGTGGTTGAGTCATGCTGCAATTATATTAGTAGTATAGTTGTAGCACGAATGGGTCGGCTCGACCGGGGAAGGATCACGCTCTCACAGAATACCAGCGTGAAATAGTAGCTTAATGCTGCTGTATTTCGTATGGTGAGTGTAGAGAACCGGAGACCCTTTTTACTGGAAAGGAGGCATTCCATCTTAGTCCTAACGCCTAACAATGCATGTGCATTTTGATTTGCAAACGAGGATAGATGTAGATGTCTATGGGCCACAGCAGCCACTTACCATCAAGTGGACTGTGTTCTCGTTTATCACCCTTATCCTATAAAAAAAAGCGTGATCTTGTGTTTGGTAATTGATATAAGCAACCTTAAGAGTGGCTGGTTTTCGTATCGATTATCTGGTACTGCGCTCACCGATTCGCCAGGTAAGCGTGGCGATTATAGCAGTCTTTCTATGATGTGAAGAACCCATTTTCAGCAGTGGTCTGTAGCAGTATAGTAAAGAAGAAGGAGAAAAGAAAGTAAGTTAAGGGAAAAAAAAGGTTCTCGAGTGGAAAAAGAAAAGGTTCTCGGGTGGAAAAAGAAAAGGTTCTCAAGTGGCAGCCTCGTACCGGTAGGCGTAGTGTAGGGCGACTCTACACTAGATGGAGTGAGATCTGGTAAGATGTGCAGAAAGTCGATGGATACAGGTGGCTCAGGACCGTGCTTTGTGACATTCCTTGGGGGAGGCCTATGTTCAGCAGTGGACTTGTGAAGGGCTGTAATGATGAAGAAAAACTTCTAACTACGTGTTATGAGGTTAGCATGTTGCATAATTAGCGCGAACATTTTAGAGATATAGTGACATTAAGAGCATTATGTCGCTGTTTCACCACGAACATAACGAGCGGAGATAGCAATGTTGGTCAAATGTCAAAAAAATCAACAAAATGTTCATTAATTAGTTAGTTCTATAAAAAATTGTGAAATAAAAACGGGTGATAAAAATGAACTGTGTAAAATTGCCTTAATATGATAAAATAATATGGATAATGGATGTTGTCTCTGTGCGTTTATATTTATAGAAAGATAACGGTTCCTTAAAAGTTGAAGGCATTAATTACACTTCATTTTCTTAACTTTTTTCACTTTATTTGTCACTCTTAGTTCTATAAAAAATGCCTCAATATGATAAAACAATATGGATGTTTAATTACGTGGTAAAGCTACGCTGCAGCTATTATGGTTGTAGCATGAATGGGTCGACTCGACCGGGGAAGGACCATGCTCTTACAGAATACCAGCATAAAATAGCAACTTAATGCTGCTGTGTTTCGTGTGGTGAGTGTAGAGAACCGGAGACCCGTTTTACTGGAATCGAGGCATTCCATCTTAGTCCTCAAGGGTAACAATGCATCTGCATTTTGATAGTTAATAGAAGTTAAATGTAGATGTCTATGTGCTACAGCATCCACTTACCATCAAGTGGACTTTGTGCACGTTTGTCACCCTTATCCTATTAAAAAAAACGTAAAAAGAAAAGATTTGTGCTTGAGGCTCAATGCAGCGCTTTGTAATAAACGGTGAAGGTGGTGTCAAGTCGACATTGCACTCGTACTTGTAAGTTGTAAGAGGTCTTAAAGCCTCTTGGTGATGATAATGATCAATCCCACCAAAAACATAAATGTTAAAAGGGAGCCAAGTTCGGTAGAAGCGACGATCGGGGTTGTCGGCTTCGATGATAATCCGAGATTGAATGGGCGCTAATATTAACAGCAGTTCCAAGTACGTTGTACATTCCTATAGATCGTATGATTAAATTAACTGCTATGGAGCTATAAGAAATAAATGTCGACAAAGTTATTGGTGCGGTTAGTTCCAAGTACTGTACTAACAAATAATTTTCTCGACACCGAATATCGATAATTTGTAATTATCGGCTTTTTTTTCTCTGGATACGCCTAATGATTTCAATTTTAACCCCCGACGCAAAAAGAGGGGTGTTATAAGTTTAACCGCTATGTGTGTGTCTGTCTGTGGCGTCATAGCTCTTAAACGGGTGAATTATTGGTTGGGCTGAAAAGTTCGTATCGTCTCTATGAGATGGCGCCACTAGAATAAAATCCATATCATTTTTAGGTAGTATCAACCTTCAAAAGAAACGTGTATAAATTTGACAGCTGTCTGATTATTAGTTTGTGAGATACAGCATTTTGAGTGAAGCAACTTTTGTTATTTTGAAAAAAATGGATAAAAAGGAATTTCGTGTTTTAATGAAACACTATTTTTTGATGAAAAAAAGTGCTGCTGATACCAAAAAGTGGCTTGATGAGTGTTATCCGGACTCTGCGCCGGGCGAAGCAACCATTCGTAAGTGGTTTGCCAAATTCCGTACAGGCCATATGAGCACCGAAGACGATGAACGCAGTGGACGTCCAAAAGAGGCTGTTACGGACGAAAACATAAAAAAAATCCACAAAATGATTTTGGAAGATCGTAAATTGAGGTTGATTTGTATAGCTGGCACTCTAAAGATATCAAAGGAACGTGTTGGACATATCGTTCATGAATATTTGGGTATGCGAAAGCTATGTACAAAGTGGGTGTCGCGCGAGCTCACAATCGACCAAAAACAAGAACGTGTCGATGCTTCAGAGCAATGTTTGGAGCTGTTCAACCGCAATAGAAGTGAATTTTTGCGTCGATATGTGACAATCGATGAAACATGGATCCACCACTACACTCCGGAGTCCAGTCGGCAGTCATCTGAATGGACTGCACGCGATGAACCGAATCCAAAGCGTGGAAAAACTCAACAGTCGGCCGGTAAGGTTATGGCGTCCGTATTTTGGGATGCACATGGAATAATTTTCATCGACTATCTTGGAAAGGGAAAAACCATCAACAGCGACTATTATATAGCGTTATTGGAGCGTTTGAAGGACGAAATCGCGAAAAAACGGCCCCATTTGAAGAAGAAGAAAGTGTTGTTTCATCAAGACAATGCGCCGTGTCACAAATCGATGAAAACGATGGCAAAATTGTATGAATTGGGCTTCAAATTGCTTCCGCATCCACCGTATTCTCCAGATTTGGCCCCCAGCGACTTTTTCCTGTTCTCAGATCTCAAGAGAATGCTCGCTGGAAAGAAATTTAAAGCCGAGCCCTCGATGGCAACTATGTTGAATAATAAAATCGAATTTTGCCAAAAAAATGTGTTTTTCTATAAAACGATACGAACTTTTCAGCCCAACTGTTAATTTGTATATATATATATTTTTTTTTAATATAAAAGCAGGTTTTCTTACACATGTTTTATCAAATTCGGTTCAGTCGTTTCAAGGTCATCTGCTGTTTTTGTTTCGAGGATTTTTAAATTTATGTTATCTAATTAGATAACCTAAATTAGCTTTCAGTTTTTGATGAGGCAATCAGTAAGTGATAAAAATGGCAATTTTCCGACCGCAATATTTCAATATCAATATTAGGTTTATTATATATTTAATACCGTGTAATGGGGGAGTAAGAATATCCACTAACTCATTATCATCCCGTGGGTGTCGTAACAGGCGACAGAGGGAAACAAATCAGGAGATGGGCAGCAACGTCTTCCTAATAGCGACTAAAAATAAAAACTGCGGTTGCCAACCTGCTTGCCAAGTGTGGCAACTATGGCAAATATCCTCCCATGAGGCAATCTATGGGGAGGTCTATGTTTAGCAGTGGATTTTAATGGGCGGTAACGGTATAATAGGTTTATTCATGAAATTTTGGGTTCTAGATATTGAGGGGTAACGGATATTCATGTGTAAATATGTAAAATTATAAATGTGTAGATTTTAATTTCTTTATGTTCAAGTTTAACATCTAATTTATTTTCGGATACTGGCCTTTTTATTTAATAGTGTGTCTAATTATCTCACTGTTTTAGAAATACAAGCATGACTCGCTATTACAACTAATATTTAGGTTATTAAATAAGCGACAGTATTTGATATTAAAATTCCATTCCTCTACATACTCATTATTTACCAGATACGATACACTCTGCCCTTTGGGGTCTCTCTGAGAACCACTTTTTACTGGACAATACTATATTTGGATTGCATTGTTATCAGTGGAAAAATTCCGCTGTCATTATCGTACAATATTATTTGCTATTGATTAATCTTATATCATTAGGTTATAGGAGCTGTATCATTATTATCACAATAAGCGTATTGCGTATTTTTTAAAATCTAATATTTACTGCCAATGTGATTACGAAACGCGTGTACACCAAGCTTAATGAGATAAGGATTTGCGTGTGGGCACAGGATACTACGTAGTAGTTTACTTTTATCTAGGGCTTCATCATCACTTACCACCAGGTGTGGTTGTCGTCAAGTACTGGCATATAATTAGTAAAAAAATAATATTTTGATAAAGGTTTTATTTAAATAATATACGTACTAACTATTCGTGTTTAGATCGAGAGATATAAATGTCAAAATCAATGTCAAGCGTGTAACTGCGTTTCCCAACCCGGTCTATTAATCGTGGCAACAATGACAAATATCTATGTTAAGATTTTCAATTAATTTTAATATTTAAATCTAATTTAAGTCCCTAATGACCGAATGCTCAAACGCTGATCAATTTAAGGTGCCGTTAAGTGTCGTGGTGTCATAGACATTTTATAGACTTAACGAACATCTTAAAACTGAGCAGCGTTTGAGTATTTGGGCATAAGTTATATTAACTTGGTCTTAGGTTGCCTTTTGTGGAAGAGCCTATTAATGACCATCAATCGGTTATCTTATACAAATGTCTTTTTTATAGGAAAAGGGTGACCAACGAGCACACAGTCCTCCTGATGGTAAGTGGATGCTGTGGCCGAAAAACAATATATATTTAATCTGAATTAAGAATCAAAATGCAGATGCGTTGTCACCCTTGCGGACTAAGATGGAATGCCTCGATTCCAGTAAAACGGGTCTCCGGTTCTCTACACTCACCATACGAAACACAGCAGCATTAAGCTGCTATTTTACGTTGGTATTCTGTGAGAGCTTGGTCCTTCCCCGGTCGAGCTGACCCATTCATGCTACAACCATGATATAGTTGCAAAGACTCTACCACGTCTAAATAGTTATAAGAGATTTTTTTATATCAATACAGTATTTGTAGATGCTGCCGAGATAAATAAACAGAGGTTTTCTTATTTCCCTTTTAGCGTCAATTTCAAAGCTTAAAATATCTGAAATCGCTGACTTTAAGAAACAAGAAAAAATACGATCAATTTGACAAACCCCAAGGAAAATAGTTACTAGAAAAGATAATTTACCTTTGTTTATATTAGAAATAATAAAAAATTACAACCATGTGAAATTTATATGAAAATGCTGTGGATACGACTATTATTTTTACGCATTTCTGTTACTCAATTTAATATAATAATAGCTTAATATGTTAGAAGAATATCTTTTATTAACCCTTACCTTTTAAAATTAAAAATTAAATAGTTTTAGTATTTTTCTATAAATATTTTAAAAGCTCCTCGTTTGGATCAATTCTTCAAAAACTTCTTTCAAAAACTTTCCAGAGAGAGGTCACGTCACTTTTTAAATTTTTAGAAATGAAAAACAAAGCACAAAATCAGTACAGATTTTTAAAAAGCAAATTTACTGATGATGCTACTTTGAATATTACAGAGACTATTATTACGCACTTTGATGTACACAGGTAGATAGGTCACAAAGTTATTGGAGTTTTCTTGGATTTGTCGAAGGCATTCGATACTGTATCTGTACCATTACTATTGAAATTATTGGAATCAATTCGTATACGCGGAATCGCCTTGGATATCTTTAGTGACTACCTCTCAAATCGCTCATGGTGTGTCAAATTAGGTAACTACCACAGTCGAGATGGCAGTCTCTCTTAAGGAGTATCACAGGGAGGTGTACTGGGTCCAACCGTTTTTCTAGTATACATAAAAACTTGTGTAAACTTTCTTTACCAAACTCCAAAATAGACAACTGAAAGTCAGACCATGAACTTACACTCAAATTATTCATATTTGATTGCTGATGGGGATACCTATGCTTATATCAGAAATACTCGACCTTATATGAAAGTTGGTAAAGTCCCCAAAATAGAACAACTTTATCGAAAGGAGCACTGTTTTTCAAAGCCCAAAGTTGCTTTTGAAAACTAAAGGAAAATTTGACAGCTTTATGGTTTGCCAGAGTTTGCAAGCGGTTTGAAAATACTAACTATGCTCTCCCTTTTAAGCAATTACTCCGTGGCTACGTTTTAAGCAATGTACCGTCTATAAAATATAGCAAGAACTAGAATTAAATGTTAACGTAGATTACACATGTACCACAAATTTTCATTTCTGCGTGTGATTCCTGACGGCAGTTATGAACCTAGTTCTTTAGAAGTGAAATGCCCATAATCCGATTATAATGTGGAACTCGAAGAAGCAATTAAAGAAAATAAAATTGACTTTTAGTTCCTTGACTTGAAAGTTGCGGTATTTCATAAAATTTGTCGTATTGATTAATTTCAGTTAAGATAAACTTTATTAATATATCTCCCCAATTAGGCGTTCTATGGGGGAGGCCTATGTTCAGCAATGGACTTTGATAGACTGTTATAAATGAATGAAAAACCTACACCGTATACAAATTGTGAAAGATTGAGCCGAAGTCTTGAATTCTTAGTTTCACACTATTGCTTATACATTCATCGAGAGATAGAACGCCCGAAGCGTTCGTGTGCCATTGTTTTTTTTTAAGATAAGGGTGATAAACGAGCACACAGTCTACGTGGTGGTAAGTGGTTTCTGTGGCCCATAGACATATACATCTTTCCTCGATTACGAATCAAAATGCAAATGCGTTGTCACCCGTGAGGACTAAGATAAAATTTCTCGTTTCCAGTAAATAGGGTTATCTACACTCACCATACGAAACACAACCGTGTTAAGCTGTTGTTTTAAGCTGGTATTCTGTGAGAGCGTAGTGGTCCCCCGGTTGAGCCGACCCATCCGTGCCACGATCATAATAAAGTTGCAGCGTGGCTCTACCGCGTACTACTTACTATGACTTGCGGAGGAGGAAAAGTATTTTAGTGCGAGGTCACCAGCTCTGAGCTTACGAATACGTTAGTCTAGCATTGGTGCATTCTTAAAAAGACTGTACAGCTGTGGATTAGAAAAGGCTGTGTAATAAAAATAAAGAATAATATTTTACGGAGCTAATCGTATTAACATACACTGGGAAGTCCCGTAATTCTTCAAAAATCGTTATTGAATTATATAAATACAAGAAACAAACATAATAAGCCAGATGTAATAGATCTAATAAATGTAAATAAGTAAATGTATTTTACACGTGCTTGATAGTACTAGGTACGTCACGAATAGTAAAGCTAAAGCGTGAGTTTGACGTGATGTAAGGAAGCAAGAGGCATGACAAAGTAATTGAGTTCTTCTTTCATTTCTATCACTGATTATAATACCATGGCCAGAAACATTAGGATATAACGCAAAACGCAAGACCATTCCAGGCAAAACGTTGTTCTGCCCTTCGACAACTCTTCATAAAAAAAAAACTTAAATTCGGAATAAAAAAAAATTGCAGGCCACTTATCGGGATAAAAACTCAAAATCTCTCAAGTTGGAAGAAACTCCAGTGTGCAAAATTTGATTGAAATTAGTTCAGTGGTTTAGGAGTTCATCGCGTACATACAACGTGTCACGTAATTTTTATATATAAAGCTTTAGATGTTGCTATGTGAAAATTATTTTTAGTTGTTTTGAGTCAGCTTATCTTTTTATTAAAAGTTTATTTTCCACCATTTTGTGAATCTCAAGAACGTTAACGTAATTATTAAGTTACTAGAATTATCGTCTAACATCATAACGTCAAATCATTAAATCATCGGTTCACAATTGTGATTTTTAAAGTCGTCTAAATATGAATGTTTCTTATGTTTGTCCCAACCATGGAGGTTAGAGAACAGGAGAACGATCGCTACGTACTAAATCATAGCCCGCCTGTCCCTGAAAATTTGTAGAATTTATAGCCGCGCTGCCGTCGGTAAGTACCTATTATCTGCGAAGTAATTTTTTAATTATTGACAAAAAGAAACATTATAAAATGGTGAAACATTATTTAAAAAAATCAATAATAATTAATAATTAATATTTGTAATAATTTATAATATTTGTAGTAATTAAAGTTATAAAATCATAATTTATAATTTATTTAATAATAAATAATAATAATTTCGTTATTTTCTTTTTTTCCTTTGTATGATATAAACATTTCAAACTAGCGCACAACAGCCCGCTTTTATTGAGATAACTTAGCGATCGCAACACCTCACTTATTTTGTCCATATTTCTGGGACACTTATTTTCTACAGCAATCGTTGTTGCGATAAAACTTTGGTGATGTGTTGAATGTGATAGCTGAATTCAGATTGCGCGATTTTATAGAAATAATATAGGTTTTTCTATGTGGGTAGTTGTGATTGCAACACGTAAAACTGTAATCTCTCAAGTTATAATTAAAATAAATACATAATTCGTAAAATATTATATTTCAAGATCTAGTAATGAAAAATTAACTTGAACTACCTGTCTGTGAGTGTTTACTACTTAATCCAACCACAATTACAACACTTTTTACTTTTATAACCTCTGTCAATTCTTCATTATACCATGGACCCTACAATTAAAAACACTATGTCCAGTTTGATGGAGGTGTTTCATAAAAGGATGAATGATTTTGAAGAAGAATTGCGGAAAACGCCCAGCACATCCACCAGTACTACTTCTTTGGTAGCTGAGTTTGCATCTTTCAAGATATTTGTAGGGCAGGCACTAAACAGTCTTCAGCAGCAGATGGAATTACTTGCTCGTAATGCTGACAGCATGGAAATACGAAGCCGAAGGAAAATGTTACTGCTTCATGGTGTACCAGAGATTGCAAAAGAAGACACCGCTTTGGCTGTCACCAATGTTCTCCAAAATCAGTTGAAATTAGACAACGTCTCTGTCAGTGATATTAAGCGTTGTCACAGATTGGGTAGACCAACAGCTCCTCACAAGCCTCGGCCAATTTTAGTGAAATTCCTAGATGTAGGGTTGCGTGATAAAGCCTGGTACGCAAAATCCCAACTTAAAGGCTCTGGTACCACAGTATCCGAATTTCTCACCAAGCTTCGGCATGATCTCTTTGTAGCTGCCCGTGAAAAATTTGGTATCTCCAAATGCTGGACCAAAGATGGATCTGTATACATTGTGAAACCTGATGGAACCAGACATCGTGTTACCTGTCTGAACGACATCAGCAAAATCGATTGCCAGACAAGCCCAAAACCAGTAACGAAAACTACAGCTGGGAGGCCCAAGCGAAACGCCGTTGTGAAGAAGTGTTAAGTGTTAAGTGCCGTTATTTGCCGTGCCTAAATGCCATTTTTTTTTAATGCTTTACAATTACAATAAATATCTTGTGAGACTTATTTCTTTGTGAATGTGTTATAAGCTAGTGCAAAACCCTCTCATCATCATCAATATAGGGAGGCCTGTGCCCAGCAGTGGGACGTATGTAGACTATACCTTATGTTTTGTGCAATTTTTTTAACCATTGAATCTACATATAATAAGCATAATAATTATTAACCCTACTTTCCATTTATTATACCATAAAAATGTTTACAAATTGACAATGTGAAACATTATTATTACTAACTGACAATGCGAAACATTATCATTACTTATTGACAATGTGTAACATTATCTTAAATCTGCTAGGAGTAAAAGTATTCTGTACATTATTGTTGTGACTTTTTTATTTTTATTTAACTGGCTTCACGGTTCTGGGTTCCAGCCCTTCTGAGCCATTGTTGTGTACGTTATTATAGTACTCTTATTAGTTTGTGTTGCGAATACTACGTTATACCACAGATGATGTTAACACTAATATCACAATTATAAGGTTATGTAGCGCTTTAACGACAACGTAATGTTAACAAACGCATTGTCAGTTGCGTTTCCCATAACGGTGTTTGTTTTGTGCACTTATTGATTTTTTTTTCTTTCTTTTACTTAACCCTTGATATTATTAATCCTCTTTTTTTATTTTCTATTTAGTAGTAAAGTGTCGTAAGATATTGTACTTAAACTGTATTTATAAAAACACTCAACTGGCAGGTGGACACTAAAATACTTTTTTATTTTATTTTTATTCGTTTTTTTTGTTCTTAGTTTTAGGAAATTTATTACCTTATTTTTTAATTGTATTTTACTTATTGTACGTTATATTTTTCACATATAAACATTAATAGTTATTTTGTAATGTCATTCTTAGACATTAGTAGTAATAATGAAACTGCAGTTAGTGATGATGGCAATATCCCTAGCTTACAGCCTCTCTCTGAAATACTAGCTTCACAATTTTCTGATGTTCCCAATAATTTCAACGTCGTTCACATTAATGCCCAAAGCATTCCGGCTCACTTTTCAGATATGCTGGCTACCTTTGATTCTAAGAATATTCATGCTATTCTCGTTTCTGAGTCATGGCTTAAGCCTTGTCTTCCTTCCACAAATTATTCTTTACCTGGCTTTCACCTCATAAGAAATGATCGTACTGTTGGCGGTGGTGGAGGTGTGGCAATATATCTCCGTGCGTATATTCCCTTTTCTGTTGTTGATATGTCATCTCAACCAACTCCGCTTAATGCAGGTGAACATCTTTTTTATTGAGGTGAAGCTTAGTCACACGAAAATTTTGCTGGGGGTATATTACTGTCCTTCATCTCGAATTGACTTCTTCACTTCCTTCGAAAATATTTTAGAAAATGTATCCTCTTATTCGCACACGATCATTATGGGCGACTTTAATACTTGTCTGCTTAAACAAGACTCACGTTCATCCTCTCTTCGATCTATAGTAAATTCCACTAATCTCTCTATTTTACCTTTAAATTCTACTCATCACTTTCCTAATGCTACTCCGTCATTGCTCGATCTTATCTTTGTGTCCTCTTCTGAACTCGCTGTTAAGCATGGTCAGTGTTCAGCGGATGCCTTCTCTTACCACGATCTTATATTTCTCTCTTATAATGTCCGGCCACCTAAAATTAAGTCTAAGTTTCTTCTGCAACGCAGTTTTGGTGGTATGAATATACAAAATCTTTGCGAAGATGCTTCCAACATTGATTGGTCAGCCGTTTTAAATGCAGAATCAGTTGACGATAAAGTTGCAATATTTACGACTTACCTCACCTGTCTCTATGATAAACATGCACCAGTTCGCGTAATTAAAATGAGACATCGCCCTTCACCATGGCTGACTGATGAAATAAAATCCATTTTAAATAAAAAAGCTGCAGCCAAGACAAAATATAAATGTAGGCCTACATCTATAAACTGGGAAAAATATGTCACTATTCGAAATCACTGCAATAGGGTATGTAGGGATGCTCAACGCCACTATATCCATAAATCAGTACAAATTGGTGATGCGGCTAAAGTCTGGAGTTTTCTTAGATCAATGGGGGTTGGAAAGTCTCGTAATAATGTACTCTCTAAAGATTTAAATATTGATTTACTAAATCAGTTCTTCTCATCCTCGTCCAACTTAAATGGGACTACAAAATTTAACACATTAAATTTTCTTTCATCGCTTCCAACTCCTGATCATCCATCTTTTTGTCCCAAATCAATTTACTGCTTGTGATGTTAAGAAGAGTACTCTATCCATTACTTCGAATGCAATCGGCAGTGATTGTATCAGCCGTAATATGATCCTTCCGATTCTTGACATAATCATCCCAATACTTTGCCATATCCTAAACTCCTCGATTTCTAGTGTTGTTTTTCCAACAACTTGGAAAGATGCTCACATCATACCGTTGCCTAAAAAACCTAACCCTACATCTTTTTCGGAATATCGTCCTATATCTATTTTGCCATTCCTGTCCAAAGTTTTCGAACGCTTGATATATAATCAGCTCAATGCTTTCCTCCACAATCATTCCCTTCTAAATCCTCTACAATCCGGTTTTCGCCCTGGGCATAGTACTGCTACAGCCTTAGTCAATATTACGGAAGATATTAGATCTGCAATGGAAAATGGCAAGTTAACTATCCTTTCTCTGTTAGATTTTAGCAATGCCTTTAATTCAGTTGATTTTGAAATTTTACTGGGTATACTTAGCTCTCTTAACATATCTCCAACAGTGATTGATTGGTTTCGAAGTTACCTGTCTGGGCGCCGGCAACGTATTCGCACTGATGACACATTTTCTTCTTGGTGTGATACCATTGCTGGCATCCCGCAGGGTGGCGTATTATCTCCCTTACTTTTCTCAATTTTTATTAATTCTATAGCCACTAAGATTACTTCGTCCTACCACCTTTACGCAGATGATCTTCAAATATATACTCATGTTTCTCCTAGTGAAGTAGATGTAGCTATTAGCAACATAAACAGTGATCTTGAGCAAATATCAGATTGGGCAAAAACATATGGCTTGAAGATTAACCCCCTAAAGACTCAGGTAATTATCATCGGAAGTTCGTATATGATTGGAAAATCTAACATATCTCAAGCACCTCAAGTTGTTTTTAATGGAAATTTTATTCCTGTGAGTGAAAAAGTCAAGGACTTGGGAATTTATATTGACAGTAACCTATCATGGGGTCCTCAAATACAGGAGGTTAGTCGTAAACTCTTTGCAGCTGCCCGATCGTTGAACAGATTAAGGAATTTTCTACCTACTGCCACTAAAATTGCGCTTGCTCAATCTCTTCTTCTCCCAATTGTGGACTATGCAGATGTCAGCTATCTCGATCTCAATGAGAAGCAACTTGATAAACTTGAGCGTCTTCAAAACTTTTGTATAAGATTCATATTTGGTTTGCGCAAATATGATCACGTATCTTGTTTTAGTAATAAGCTCAAGTGGCTTCCTATCCGTCTTCGCCGGAATGCTCATATTCTGTCACTTCTTTACAATGTTCTCTTTAATCCTTCCTATCCTTCTTATCTTAAGGATCGTTTTGAATTCCTTCACTATTCCCATTCGAAAGTTTTGAGATCATCAGAGAATTTTACATTAAAAATGCCTGCCCATAATAGCAAATTTATGGACAAGTCATTTAGTATCCAAGCAGTCCGTCTATGGAATGCCCTACCTCTGTCAGTGAGACGCGCCCAGTCTTTACCTGTTTTTCAGAAACTTGTACACAGTCACTATCTTAATCTTTGAGTTCGTGCCATTTATATATGTAGTATACATTCGTATTTTTTTTGTATTTATTTGTTGTTTATTTCTAATTATATTATATAAAATAAGGATATTTTTATAAATATTGTTTCTGCATCACCAAACCACACAATTTACTATTTTTTGCGATCCTGTCCATCCAAAGGTTGTCTGGAAGAAATCGCTTTTAGCGATAAGACCGCCCATTGTGACACTATTTTTTTTTCTTCTTCTTTCGTTTATGTATTGATTTGGTGTACAATAAAGAATTATCTATCTATCTATAAGAAACAGCCATGATTAGTCTCAAAATATTGAATATTTTGTGAGGTTAAAGTAAAGTAACTTTACAGATCTTGGCAAAGGACTCCTCTTATACCCGAGTAGGATTTTATATTAGAAAAGAGTGTGACCACCCATTCACTTACCACCAGTTGAACTGTTTTCTTGATAACTCTTGCTACAATAAAAAAATTGAGTCGCCTTCAGATGATGATTCAGATCATAAAATTATATGATTTGTGGCTGCTTCGAAATGTTACTTAAGTAACTAAGAGTTTCATTTAATTTATCGGCATGGAGTAAATTATTGTTTACAGCTGAATTTAAATGAAATTGCAAAGTACAGACTTGTGTAGTTTGTACCTTACCAAAACATTATCCATCAAACTAGTTTCATCAGTGGAGCATTATAAGCTTTTCGTAACTTAGAGAAAACTATTATAGTCTTGTTAATCGTAGTGTTAAAAAAATTTATGATTACCTGTAATCAAAGTTGGCTTTTTTCTTTCAGGTCTTCGGCAACACAAAGAATTATGTGAAAGACTGCTGCCAGGGACGTCCACACGGCGGCACGGCTCTAAAGATGGCAAAGATACTCGGCTTAAAATGGACAAATGCCTCATTGTATCCAAAGTTACAAGATACGAGTACGAAAGGTAGATTTGCTGAAATGTAATTTTTTTATAGAATAAAGGTGAAAAACGAGCACCAGTCCATCTGATGGTAAGTAGATGCCTATAGACATCTCAATTCAATCTACATTTGTCCTCGATTACGAATCAAAATGCAGATGCTTTGTCATCCCTGAAGACTAAGATGGAATGTCTCGTTTCCAGTAAAAAAAGAGCTCCAGTACTCAACACTTACCATACGAAACACATCGGCCTTAAGCTGCTATTTTACGATGGTATTCTGTGAGAGCGTGGTCCTACCCTGGTCGAGCCGACTCATTCGTGTTGCAACTTATATAGCTGCGGCGTGGCTCTATACGTATAATAAAAAATGATAATAATTTATACTCTTACCTTTTAAATTACAAAACATTAGTGTTAGCCGTAATCACGGTAATATTATCTATACAGTATTCCAACTTCATACAAACGGACGTAGCGAGAGCTATGCCTAGCGCCTCGATCTCGGCATGCGCTTGGCATGCAGACAGTCGAGACTGTGCCGCAGTCATGACTTTGTGAAATATATAAAAAATGGAGGAAATAAATAATAGAACAGAAATAAAGAAATAATAAATCTGAAATTCATTTAAAAACAAACATATAAATTGTAAAGTAGCTGCAGGTATCTATAACCAATTAAAAGATATTCCTTTTCACCACGTTGTCCATGTTTCCCAAAACAATTTTTAATTTATATTATTTTTAGCTTTATATTAGAAAGCGGATTTTTTATATTTAAAAATCTAATAATAAAGCATTTCGTAAGTCTCAGCCGAGGTGCAAATATTTTTCGGTCGCAAATTTATTTAACAGATTTGTTATTCAAACATAAACATGGTTTTTTAATTAAATCTACCAATCAAAAAACGACACGCATTTTTACTGAACACTTCCTATTCAATTCACAAAGTACCTATTTTATTTTTTTATATAAAAAGTATATTTACAATCATAAAACTAAATGGAAACACAAAGTAGGCAAATGTAAAAATGCTGGAGGCAGGTAACCCTATCACATGTTTACGTGCCGCACGGCTGTAGGCATTTATTTGAAAGATACGGCCGAGTTACAATACTGTATAGATAATATTACCGTGCCGTAATACCGCTGCATAGTGGCTCTATCACGGACAATAAGTTTATAAACAAACAACAGACACATAAACTAACAGTCCACTTGATGGTAAGTAGTTACTGTAGCCCATAATTGTCTACTTGCATCAAACTTCATAAAAGGAGGGCTATAGATGTGTTGTCACTTCTGAGGACTAAGAATACTGTTACGAGTTTGGGGTTCGTGACAATAAAAACCGCCGATTGAATTACCAAAATTGACACTATAATTACCGAAAACCAATTACAAATTAAAACACACTAATAATTAAACACAATTGTACTACTGATCACTGTAGTTCGCAGTTATATTGCTTCTAAGTATTTTCTTGTATTGCCAATTTAATACTGACCCAGGTCGTGAGATAGGGCCTCTTCTACTGAGACATCTAGAACATCCGAGTACATACCGGTAACGACTGACTAGGTGTAGAAAGTTCTGGCGTGGAAATCTCTAGAAGGATCTTGACTCTCCTAGTTCTGCTACTCGAAATTAGAGGGCGCTAGTGGTAACTAATGTCTTCATGTATCAGGCATTAATTATGGCACGCATCAATACCTTACAATTGTGAACGCACTACTGCTAACCTATCCGGATGTACTACTTGTCAAAAATGAAGTCCTACCACTAGAATTTCTGTAACTGCTAGGAAAGAAGAAAAAGTTACATTTTACTAGCTGTCAGCATCATTGGTATAAAGATAAGCCACAAAGCCTGGTCTTAAGACACTGGCTCTATTTATTTCTTGTGTTATGACAAGATGGTCGTTCTATTTAATGCGTAGCCTAAACTTACCAAATTACTTTGTTCAATTTTATGAGTTAAACACAGTTGAACAATTTCAATTGTAATAGACTATGCCATTCAGCTACTTTTCAAGACCAATGTTTTCAATAGGCTGAATTATTCAAGTGCTTACATGAAACTCGACTTTATGCCTTGTATTTAGTATGTAAAACGGTCTGTAAATTAGTATTCATTGATAGAATCTGCTTGTAATCTTTAAGCCGCGCAGTTGTTATTAGTGATATTAAAAATATTCCAAAAGTAATGACAAGGAGTAGGGGCTCCTAAATAAATAAGAGCGCAACCTAAATAAGAAAATCTGTTAGTACCTAATCTTTATATTATAAGTACATCGGCGGCTATACAAATAAATAAAATTGAAATGTCTGTTTGTAATGTTAAAATAACAGCTTTTTACTTAATGCATATGAAAGTACACTACTTCTAACAAAAACATTTTTTTAAATTGTCTGTTTGAACTGGCTAATCTCCGCAACGGCTGTATCGATTTTGACCGGACTTTCACTGGCAGATAGCTGATATTATAGGAGTGACTTAGGCTACTTTTGTTTTAGGAAAAAATTGGGGTACCGCGCAAAAAAATTCAATCCCATGAAATTCAATTACACGCGAGCGAAGCCGCGGGGTACTGCTAGTATAAAAATAAAACTGAACTAAAATTTCACTAAAGCCTCATCTTTGAATGGAACCCAATTGTTTTGTATTTTGGAACCGGTAATATAAAAATGTTATCGTACCCAAAACCGGACCCGTACCGAAAAGTAGAACATTTATTAAAAACCTAATTAAAAGACCATAATCGTATTATCGATTTTTAAAATTTATTTATTAATCAGTCGAGTAATACAAATCTGGCTGATTTGTATTTATTTATTCTCTGTATATGAGTATTGTTATACAATAATTAATAAGGTACCATACTGTCCTACAGTATTCTAGTTTACTTCTTACTAAGCTATTGTAAACTGTTATGAAGTCATCATAAATAACCCCTCTTCCTCTATTAAGTTGGCTAGCTGCAGGCCCCTTGGGTCCTGTTTCTGTATTCCGAATTTCCCTAGTGTTTCATTGAAGTCTCTCATTAACACCGTATAGTGATAGAGTTATCCTCAAACATTTCCTCCACCTCCTCCAGTAAATCTGCATGACCTTTAGCGAATACCATTTGGTGATTCTGAGTATAAGGTACGTAAACCTTGAGTCCTAAAAGTGTGTAGAAATTAGAATATTATGGAATATCTTACCGACCTCTAGCTCGAAGAACCGTTTACAAGACGAAGAAGGTAAACATGATTTATAGCTGCAGAGCGACCATCCATAAAAATATGCTTTGTGCTTAAAATAGCCTTTGTGTTCACTAAATTTACTATGTCACGTACTTGTCTTATTCAAAATTCTTTATCTACAAAAACGCATAACATCAGCATTATATTTTTATCACGAATTATTTTTAAAAATAAATATCTTAGTGTATCTTTAGCATGTTCAAATCAATTGTCATTCAAAGTAGGGATGCGATTTATATGTTAATATAAAAGTAAAGTTTACCCTTTATATAATGCAAAGTATAAAATTATAATTTTTTTATACTCAGTAATAAACAATATTAGAATATATTTATCGATCCGCCCCGGCTTTGCACGGGTGATTTCTGGATCTCGACAACAGCACTACTAACCAGCAGGGTCCAATTTTGAATCTAAATCATACATGGACCCACTCAAACGAACACAACATTTCATCAAAATCGTTCGGGCCGTATTCAAGTTTAAGCGAAACCAACTGACATCAATTGATTTCTATATATTAAGAAGATAAAATCTTGACAGCTTCAATATTATAGTATTCATTTTTAGAAATCATATCTAGGTCACTGGTCACACTTCATACCCGCTGTAACCCATGCTGTTTTTATAACATTGCCTCTGATACATATGTAGTACCTATTACTTTCGTTGATTTCGTCTATGGTAATTATTTCAAAAACAAACAATGATTTGTTTCTCTATCATATACTAACTAAGCTATGCCTTCTGTTTCATCCGAAAACATCCACCCTAGGGTGGATAGTCGGAAACGCGTCTTCATCTATCCACTCTGAACGGGGCGGATAATCGAAATTCCTATATTATTTTTCTTTCGATTCTCTCCATCGGTTGTGTACAGTCATTTATAGAAACATGATAAAAACTAGCCCAGGATACTTTGTTTACATAAACACGAGAGTGACACTGAAAGTTCTTAGAAAATCAAAAACTGAACAAACTAGCAAGTTATTGGTTCTATTATATCTTTTTAAAATAGTGTCCATTTACATCAATACATTGCTGCATCCGATGGAACCACTGAGAAAAGCACTTTGCCCACTCGTACTTAGGGGTCTCTCCGACGGCATTTTGAAACGCAGCCACTGCTTCCTCAGCGTCCATAAAACGTTTTCCTCGAGGATTTTATTTTCGGAAATAAATAAAAATCGCAGGGTCGGGGCTTTAGTGCGGGTGGACCAGTAATTCCACGTCTGACGTCGCCAAGTAGTCGATTGTTTGCTTTTCAGTGTGCGACGAGGCGTTGTCGTGGTGAAAGAGGATCATACTGCGAGGTCGTTTCTCCTAAACTTTTTCCAAGACAATTGGCAAACAATTAACTGTTTTTCGATCCTCTAAAACAAATGTTGCGTAAAGATCCGTCCTTACAAAGAACGGGGCCACCATCTTTTTTCCCACTCTTCCATCTCTCTTCACTTTAGTTGGCAACTCCTTGGAAGGAAGCACCCAGACAGCAGACTGTCTCTTAGTTTCAGGATCATAACAATAAATCCAGCTTTCGTCACTCGTAAGCGTGCCGAACACAGCATTTGAGTCACCTCCGTTAAATCTTTGAACCATTTCACGACACCAATCAACACGACGGAGTTTTTGGGCCTCTGTCAAATTATGAGGTATCCACCGGGCACAAAGCTTCCTGACCGCTAAATGTTCATGGAGGATTTTGTGCATTAAACTCATACCGACGCTTAAGCTTGTCCGAATCTGCCTATAAGTCACTTTTTAGTCGGTATCTTACGCCGCACAACACTGATGTTATCTTCAGTCGTCGCCGTAGAATGCCGTCCCTCACGCAGATCATCGCATCGTTGAGATTAGTGCGACCACGTTTAAACTCATTACACCAGTTGTAAACAGTGGTACGAGATGGGGCTTCATCGTGAAAGGTCAATCGAAGTATATCATAGCTTTCTTGTTGACTTAAATGACATCGGAAGTCATATAAAATCATTGCACGAAAATTTTCTCGCGTTAAATTCATGCTGACGTGACTCAGACAATTTTCAATTTGCCGCCATATCGTAAACAAATGACAAATTAATAAAATACATAGTTCCATTTTCAAAATTGAAACTTATTTTTTTATTATATCGTTTAAAAGTGGCCAGTTCTAAAAACTTTCAGTATCGCCCTCGTATTGGTAAAGATATTGAAAAATAGTTATCAATGTTAGCCGTCATGGAGGGTGGAGATGTAGTTTCGCTATTTGTCTTTTAGCGTTTCGAAACAATTTCTATCGTTTCGAAACAATTTCTTTCTATTCGATATATGATATCTACTTAATATGAAGGAACTTTACTTCTTAATCATCAGATTTTCCAATGTCTTTTTATATTATTTTCAATTCTAATGTGTGTATTATATTTTAAATAGTAAAAATCGAATTAAACTTTTATTGAAAATAGCAAATAACATGATGCAGTAATTTATTAGTGATGGTGGACCAACATTTGTTATTAAAATAAAAAAAAATCAAAGGGGACAAATTACCAAAGAAGGATTAATGCTTTTCGATGAAAAAAAAATACACTTAAGGCTATTTATAAATTACAATATTGCGGCCTGATCGAAATTATAGATCACGAGGATTTAACGTATTTATTTCTAATTTTATCGCAGCAACACTGACATTGTTTAATAATTTTCTTTATAGGCACAGCCATGACTACATATCAGACAACGAGTTGGAGATCATACTCCGCAAGCGTGGCTCTGATTTTGACGCCATGCTTGCTAATCATAAAGAACAAAAGTCATTTGAGGAAAATGTTGCTAAACGATTACGGGAATTAGGACATCAAGTGGAAATGGCTAGCAGGTAACCAAAAATAAATATTTTATTATGTTAATATGATCCCGGTTCGGGTCAATATCAGTTACAGCCTGGAGGACGTTATTACATTCATCATCATCATTACACCCTTTCACAACTCCACTGCTGAAGACAGGCCTCCCTCAAGGAATGCCATAAAGGACGGTCCTAAGACACCTGCATCCATCGACTTCCTGGATGCCAAAGCAGGTAGTCACTTCATTTAGTGGGGTGTCGTATAAGGCTGCCGCTTGAGAACCTTTCTTCCCCGTTATTTCTCATTAATTATTGATCATTACAGTCTATCAAAGTTCAGGCCTCCCAATAGATGGTACCATAAGGGGTACACTTATTTAGTGTTAATTAACGACAATTCATTCATTCATACATTCCAGAAAAGTTCACTGTCGAACATACATCACTTAGTCACAAGGGGGATTTTGCTACAGTAGCCACCATAAAATATTATAATATATACATAATAGAACGGAGGAGTGGGCGGAGCACGTGTAGCCACTAAAGTGTCACTAACATGTAAATTCACACGTATAAATATCAACACGAGACGAGTTTTGACGTAACAATCCTTTACAAATTTCGCATGCAAATTATATAGAAAATACCAAATTGCACACCATTTACATATAAATATGTATTAAAATTTAAACGATTTTTTTAATGATGATCTTGAACATTAATCAAAAGTCTAAAATGTGTAAATTTACTCAGTCTGTCAAAACAGCGAATCGGGTTTGTAGTAGTGATCATTCATCATCATCATCATTACAGCCCTTCACAAGTCCACTGCTGAACATAGGCCTCCCCCAAGTAATGCCACAAAGCACGGTCCTGAGCCACCTGCATCCATCGACTTCCTGCATGTCTTACCAGGTCGTCACTCCATCTAGTGGGGGGGGGGGTCGCCCTACACTACGCCTACCGGTTCGAGGCTGCCACTCGAGAACCTTTCTTCCCCATCGGTTATCGGTTCTTCGAGCTATATGGCCGGCCCATTGCCACTTCAGCTTACTAATCCGTTGGGCTATGTCGGTCACTCTGGTTTTACTGGGGATATCCTCATTTCTGAGTCTATCACGCAGAGGAACTCCGAGCATAGCCCTCTCCATAGCTCGCTGAGCGACCTTGAGCGTCCTCATACGGCCAGCAGTGAAGGACCACGTCTCTGATCCGTAAGTCATCACTGGCAACACCCACTGGTTGTACACTTTAGTTTTCAGAGATTGAGGTATACCTGACGAGAAGATGTGTCGTAATTTCCCGAACGCTGCCCAGCCGAGTTGAATCCGTCGATTGACCTCTCGGTCGAAGTTGGACTTACCTAGTCGGACTATTTGTCCCAGGTAAACGTACTCGTCAATAACTTCGAGCATAGTGCTCCCCAACCAACTACCGGCATAGGTGTGACATGGACATTGAACATAATCTTTGTTTTGTCCATGTTCATCTTAAGACCTATCCGTTGGGAGACACCATTGAGGTCATTGAGCATAGTGCTAAGGTCCTCCAGCGATTCTGCCATAAGGACTATATCGTCGACAAATCGAAGGTGAGTGATGTATTCGCCATTGATGTTAATACCGTATCCTTTCCAGTCCAGTAGCTTGAAAACGTCTTCCAACGCAGCGGTGAAGAGTTTCGGGGATATAACGTCACCCTGTCTTACACCTCTCTGCAGTTGGATAGGTTTCGAACTCTGGTTCTGTACTCGGATAGCCATCGTAGCCCTACTGTACAAACACTTCAGCACTTCGATATACCGACAGTCAACTTGGCACCGCTGAAGGGACTGTGGCACCGCCCCAATTTCGACGGAATCAAAGGCTTTCTCATAGTCCACATACGCCAGGCAAAGTGGCAGATTGTACTCTTCGGTCTTCTGCACAATCTGCCGCAGGGTATGTATGTGGTCTATGGTACTGAAGCCTTTTCGGAAACCGGCTTGTTCGGGAGGCTGGAAGTCGTCGAGTCTGCGTGCGAGACGATTCGTAATAGTGATAATACGACGTAATTGCTTGTATGTGTGCTCCCGGCGACGCCGAATCTTGTACAAAATAAGTTTGACAGCCATTATATTGTGTATTATAGTATTCTATGGTAGCCACGCTTGGTGGGCGGGTTGGCAAGCGCAACTTTTTTAATTATTTTTAGTTGTTATTAGGAAGATGCTACTGCCCATCTCCTGATTCAGTTTCTCTTTATCGCCTCTTACGAAATCCAAGGAATGATATAGGGTAGTGGATTCCCCTTATGTCGCCACTACACGTTAAATGTCAGTATGGGATGACTAATTAATTGTAACCAAACTTGTACAGCTTATATTGCAACAGTTGTAGTTTTACTGCTGTTTGCCAATGCCTTTGTCAAGTTTGGTAAATATGTTAAAGATATCAATAGTTAATTTGCAACCATCCGCTTAATTAAATACAATGATATGTCTTACCTGGATTGTAGAGCACCTCTCGCCCTCCCTCAATTGCGTGCACTACTCCTGGCACCACTACTCCCAACACCACTATTCCAGGAAAGACACACTATCGACGACAATGCGACACGTGGTTCGCCTCTACACGAGGCATCTTCAGTTGATGTAGACTCTACGGTGGACCGTAGACGTGTCGTGGTGTCTTTCCTGGAATAATGGTGTTGAGAGTAGTGATGCCGGGAGTAGTGGTGTTGAGAGTAGTGGTGCTGGAATTAGTGGTGGCGGGATTAGTGTACGCAATTGAGGGAAGGCGGGAGGTGCTCTTCAATCCGGGTAAGACACTTCATTGTATTTAATTGGGCGGATGGTTGCAAATTAACTATTGATATCATTATTATAATAACAGCAAAGTAAGTAGTAAAGTAGTAGTAGTAGTAATATAAAAGTAACGCCTGATTCTATCAAATATTTTAAATCTTAGGATACTTCTTTTAGCTTATTTTACATATTACACCTTACACCAATTTTTATAAGCTAAAAAATTAAAATGTAGGTAAAATATTTTGATAGCAGGTCTCAGGGAAGAAGAGTCTCGTGTGCTTTGTTTACAGAAACTTTACTGTTATTTAACTTATGGCAAATAAAATGTTAAGACTAAGTTAAGCTAAGATGGAATACCTCTAATTTTCTTTATGTCATCAAGGCAAGAGTTAAAAGGCTTTTGTTCATAGGCCACTATAGCACTGGACTTATTTTTCATTATGTCATCAAGGCCAGAGTAAAAAGGCTTTTGTTAAACTAATTTAGTGCATTTTACCATTTTCAGTTGCATCATCACCTTAAGGTGGGGATTATAGTCAAGCGTTGACTTAAAAAAATCTAATCAACATTTAGTACTAATTTGGCTAATAACATAATATTTTCGTGGTCAGTGAGGGCTGATAAGATTTGTTGACGAGCATGATTAACAAATACTTAAAATACTTGTGAGTGTTGATAAATAAATCACTCGCTTCAAGGTTATCTTTGCATACGTGTTTGTTGGATCGAGGGCGTAATAACTGGACTCATGTGGCTATCAGTGTTATTACATATTTTGCTTCCCTCATAATTTATATCGATTAAGATAAAGCAATATGATAGCTATTAAAAAAATCTAGTTGATTAAATGTAGATATTTTTGACAGTTATATGTACAAAAATGACCAAAGTGTGTTATGCAACGTTTAGATATTCGCCGAGCATAGACGAATAGGCACGAGTACGAACTTGTTCGGGTTTGCTCACTAGTCGGCCCTAGTATTCGTCTGTTCTCCACTCGATGTCGGTTTTTAGCACGAGTCAAAGGAATGTTCGTGTCTGTTATTTGTATCGGTGTTTACATACTCACCATTATTCACTTCACCCGTGAATTTTGTCGCAGTTGGTTATTATTTATCTTATAAAATAATTTAAAAAATACCTACCTAATGTGATGGATTGGAGTAAACTATGAAGATTTATTGTACTATACGGGATATTGCATACAAATAAGTTAATATGAATGAATCTACTATTTAATTTATAGAACTTTGTCAATTAGAACTCGTGATATGAGGTCCTAGCCTAGAAATGGGTTTCACAAGGCCAAAAATCCTTTTGTGAGTCTATAAAAATTAAGTAGATATAAAGTCGTAGCAACGAGAGGAACGTCATTCATGCTTAAAAGATCTACGTTAAATGTATACTGACGAACATATAAACGCGTCGTACTTGTCCACAAATAACTCGGCGAGTTGTTCATCTTAAAATCTAAACTTGCCATTAGGATTCGCCTACAGTTAGAAATCCGGTGTGCAGATATGTTGGGAACGCGAGGGGAACGAGAGAAATCACATTGCAGGCATTTGAATACTATACTAATATCGTTAGATACGTTTTTGTTTGTTAGGAGAATAGAGAAGTTGCTTTGTTTTTTTTTTTGCCACAAATTTATACATAAATGAAGAATAATTCATTTAAAGTATATTTAAAAATTGTTAATAATTCCATTTTTAAGTAATTATTAATTAAAAAATAGTAAAATTTTAGAATGTAAGAAAAAACGAAACTTGTGATTGGTTGTGACTCCATAATATCCGTTGAGGCTGTGAGATAATCGCAATCGAGCTATACTTTTGTATTTTCTATATTCGGATCAGCATATCATATAACAAATAATATATATACCCGTATTATGCAGTGACAATATTTTTAATTTTGACTGTAAACATGAGTGTTTTATCATTTCATCATGAGGTTGCGTTACAAAAGCGATATTATGAAATCACAAGTCAGGCGTTTGAATTAACATTTTAGAAAAACCATTTTTAACTATAAAATATGAAATATCAACTGTTATTTTTTTCTTTATAATTTTTACAAAACTAAATTTATAATATTTATTCTCCATTTGGGTGTCGGCAAAACTTAGCCCAAGAAAACCCTATGTATGTAGAGTAGGTATTACCAATGATTGCCTTCCAATTAAAAAAAACGTCAATATATTTTTGTTATATTTATTAACGAGAAAATAAATTACAAAACAAAGGATCTGTGAAAAACGAGGCTATAGATAAGTAGAAAACGTGAGACCTGATTATGTTGTTTATTAATACGTCAGTAGTAGGTGATATTATTTATAGTAGTCATTACACAACTTGTTTATTGTCGATTTAAAAATAAATTTTGTATAAATTGTATTGTAGGTGATATTGTTTATAGTGGTCATTGCACAACTTGTTTTTGGTCGATATAAAAATAAATTGTGTAAATTGTATTGTAGATCAATGTCACTACAATGTAGCTGTGCCTATAGGGCTATAGGCTGTTTATAAGACAACACTGCTTTGATATTAATATTGTTACCTTAGAATTAAGAAAAATTTGTTACTATTGATTCGAATTCTAGTGCTTTTCACTTATCCGTTTTGTTCCTCTAAAACTGATTCCCAATCAGTAATCAGCAGACCACCAATGACTCGTAGAGCTTAAGGGGAAAGAGTAAGTCAGCTCAAATTCAAATTTCGTCCCCACTTGCCCGCGCGTCGTATGCTATGTACCGACATGTTTGTAATCACTAATACTGTAAGTAGAAAGGTCGTTAGACACTTATTTCATTAGGTTTATCATATTTATGCCTGTTTCTTAACGTCAAGCCAGTCGCTTTTTATTACGGTTATTTCCCATTTTAATTTTACGTCGTCCTGTTGCGTAATGTATATTCTGATCGTAAGCGACACAACCTCCCCCTTCAAAGGCCGAAGCGAAGTGACCGGGCCGCAGGAATCACGCTTCAAGAGGCCGATAATTTAGGTAATTTCTTTTTATAGTGAAAATAATGGTATTTTAAAAAAAGTAAATAACATAAGCACTGCTTTATAGTTAGTTCAGTTAGTATGCAAAGTTTCATGATCTTATTTAAAGTATTTTATGAATAACAGCGGTTTATTGTTTATTTTGGCGGTAACTTTGGATTTTTCTTCTATCGACAAAATTTTACGGAATCGTGTTTTCGTCTAACATAATCCTTAACATTAATCCTCAACTTTATCATATATTTATTTCAAAATTAATGCTGCAATATTTTCGGCATAACGAAGGATCTTGCTAAGCCATTTGAGATTATATTTCCCCTTAAATATGGTCCACGAAAGATTTCAATATTTTACCCGCCTAATCGTTTTAGAAAACACAGTTGTTATTTTTAAGTACCTAGTAGCTTTTGCAATAAATACACAAAAAATACTCTTAATGAATGCTTTTTTTAGTTTATATATAATACTGTTATAAGTTGCGATTATTATAATTAAATATCAAACTGGTCCTTGGTCAAAAAAACCACTGCTTTAAAGAGATGGTCCTTTAACCAAGGTCAATGTCCAACAGTGGACTACTTACAGGCTGATGAGAAAAATAAGAGGACGAAAAAGAGATGTGTAGTCAACAACAGACAATGTGGAATTAATGTAAAGTACATTAATACATTACAGCTTATGAAAATTCCACTCCCGAACATAGGCATCTTCCATAAATTACCTTACAGGGGGGGATATATGTCATACTTGCCACACTGCCACACTCAGGCGGCTTGTCATCCGCAGTTTGTTTATTATTTTAAGTTCTCCAAACCTTGATGCTCACCTGTTTCATTTCTCTGTCGGCTCTTACGGTGACACCACTACAATGTTAGAATAAAGTGGATACTATTAAGCCGTCGTCGCTACATAGCAGATACACTAATTAGTATTTAATATTTCTATTATTTATTACAGGTTGACATACAACGACGAATTAATCGACTGGTGTGACGTGGTGGTGCCTTGCGGAGGAGACGGCACCTTCCTGCTGGCGGCCTCCAGGGTCAGAGATGCAAAGTGAGTTTTTTAATATAACAAACATAAGTGTTTGTTTAAGTATATTGACTATAATTTGATGTACGAGCAGGCTACATTCATTATCTACCCACAGTTCATGTAACGCTAATGCAGGCGGCAGCATGTTCTGTGCATGATACTCAATCTTACAAAATCTATGTTCGTAGTCGGCTATCGTGCTATTATCGCGGTTCATAGAATTTTGCTTTCATAAATTCGGTGCTGATGCCACTATTCTCACTCGGCGTTTCTCTTTGATGCACAAAAACCTCGTTAATTCGCAGGCTCCAACACATTGGCGCTGTCATTTATTGATATTATATACATATTATACTACCGATTTATTTGATTTTATTGGTGATTGACAAGTAAAGTGATATCGCTTAACGAAATCCTAAACAAAAATTTTATTATATAAAAATAAAATTGCAGTAAATGAGGGCTGGTTGAAAATTAGGGTGATATAATTAGGTTCAAATCAAATCAGATACATTTATTGTGGAACATAAACTATGTTACTACTATGTACAAAAACTATGTACAAAGGATCTTATTACGTAAAACTATGTCCTGACTTTATTTATTGGATTTATAATAATTAAAAAGATTTATTAAATTGAACTCTAGCCATGCAAATTATTGATTTATCCGTAATAAAATTTCGCAAATGCATATTATGCAAATAGAATAATATAAATAGAACAGTATAATATTCACTTATGCAAATAATGCAAGATGTGCGCAAAACTTGACGATAATAATACAGGTAAAATCACTTTAGAGCGGAGTGAATCTAAAAGTGTCTTACAGCCTTTATATTATGGTATTATTTTTTCTTATTTCGTCAAAAATAATAGCCATCATTTACATTTTTCTTAGGCACTACTTTCTCATGGTCATAAATTGACACTGATCTCTATATATGAGAGGGGGTAATTAGCAATCGGCTCACCTAATAGTAAGTAACTACCGTCGCTCACGAACAACTGTAACAAACACCAGAGGAATTGCAGATGCGTTTCCGGCCTTATAAATAGATTAGGCTCTTTTCTTGAAGATCCCTTAGTCATATCGGTCCGGAAAAATCGCTGCTGGTAGTCGATTACACAAGAAAGTTGTGCGGGGAAGAAAATTTATTGTAAATTGCACAGTAGTGGTCCGCCAATCTGAGTTCTTTCGCGATGTGCTTTGAAAAATTGAAAATTTGAAATTTAGCGGCTGGAATTAATCCGAACAATTCCTCTGAGCATTCACCGTAGTAAATACGATAGAATACGCAAAAAGATGGAATATCTCTTTGCAGCCCCAATGAGTCAAGATCAGAAAGTGCTCGATCGCTGACGATTCCAATCGCTCTGCGCTGGATGCGATCAAATAGAAGGAGCTGGCACTGGGGAGCTCCTTCCCAGAGATGGGAATAGTATTTCATGTGATGCCGAACCTGCGCCTTGTAAAGTTGTGCCCGCATGAAGTACTGTCCCACTCTACTGAGCATGCCAGCTTTTTAGAGGGCAGTCCGGTTTTCATCATCATCATCATTACAGCCTTCTCAAGTCCACTGCTGAACATAGGCCTCCTCCAAGTAATGCCACAAAGCACGGTCCTGAGCCACCTGCATCCATCGACTTCCTGCATATCTTACCAGGTCGTCACTCCATCTAGTGGGGGGTCGCCCTACACTAAGCCTACCGGTACGAGGCTGCCACTCGAGAACCTTTCTTCCCCATCGGTAACCGATGTTCTCGTTCTTCGTTCGTTCTCGTTCGTTCGAGCTATATGTCCGGCCCATTGCCCACTTCAGCTTACTAATCGTTGGGCTATGTCGATCACTCTGGTTTTACTGCGGATATCCTCATTTCTGAGTCTATCACGCAGAGAAACTCCGAGCATAGCCCTCCATAGCTCGCTGAGCGACCTTGAGCGTCCTCATACGACCAGCAGTGAAGGACTCAGATCCGTAAGTCATCACTGGCAACACGCACTGGTTGTACAATCTAGTTTTTAGAGATTGAGGTATACCTGACGAGAAGATATGTCGTAGTTTCCCGAACGCTGCCCAGCCGAGTTGAATCCGTCGATTGACCTCTCGGTCGAAGTTGGACTTACCTAGTCGGACTATTTGTCCCAGGTAAACGTACTCGTCAACAACTTTTACGTGGTAGAGCCATGCTGCAGTTATATTAGTAGTATAGTTGTAGCACGAATGGGTCGGCTCGACCGGGGAAGGACCACGCTCTCACAGAATACTAGCGTGAAATAGTAGCTTAATGCTGCTGTATTTCGTATGGTGAGTGTAGAGAACCGGAGACCCTTTTTACTGGAAACGAGGCATTCCATCTCAGTCCTCACGGTTGACAACGCATCTGCATTTTGATTTTTAATGGAGGATAGATGTAGATGCCTATGGGCCGCAGCAACCACTTACCATGGACTGTGTGCTCGTTTGTCACCCTATTCTATAAAAAAAAAACTTCGAGCATAGTGCTCCCAACAAATACCGGCATAGGTGTGACATGGACATTAAACATAATCTTTGTTTTGTCCATGTTCTTCTTAAGACCTATCAGTTGGGAGGCACTATTGAGGTCATGGAGCATAGTATTTAGGTCCTCCAGCGATTCTGCCATAAGGACTATATCGTCGGCAAATCGAAGGTGAGTGATGTACTCGCCATTGATGTTAATACCGTATCCTTTCCAGGCAATAGCTTGAAAACGTCTTCCAATGCAGCGGTGAAGAGTTTCGGGGATATAACGTCACCCTGTCTTACACCTCTCTGCAGTTGGATAGGTTTCGAGCTCTGGTTCTGTTCTCGGATAGCCATCGTAGCCCTACTGTACAAACACTTCAGCACCACTTCGATATACCGACAGTCAACTTGGCACCGCTGAAGGGACTTTAGCACCGCCCAAGCTTGTCATTCATATCGTCCACTGCATTGCAATCTTGTAGGCACTGAAAGCGGTTACGTAACTCTAGCTGAAAGTTTTCGGGATTCTGGATTATAGCACGAGGGGGACAGAGCTTTGACTTCATTAGACGAGACCTCTCCAACTTAACGTTTAGGTATCAGTGTGCCTCTAACCATTCGGTGATCGCTGCCAGTTTTCACCCATGCGATCACTGAGACATCACTGAACAGTTGGCGTCTGGTCGTCATAATGAAGTAAATCTCATTTTTTGTCGAACCGTCGGGGCTCGACCAGGTCCACTTCATGTGAGGCCGCTTCTGGAAGAAAGAGTTCATCATAAAGAGTCCCTCTTTCTCCATAAAGTCGGCCAGCTGCTGGCCCCTTCGGTTCCGTTGCCCTACTCCAAATTTCCCTAACTTCAGCTCACCCTTTTCTCTTGTGCCTAGTTTTGCGTTGAAGTCTCCCATCAACACCGTGTAGTGGGTTTTGGAGGAATGCATGGCTTTGGAAATATCCTCATACATTTCCTCCACCTCCTCATCGGAAATTGCCGAGGTAGATGCGTAAACCAATATGACCTTCAGCGAATACCGTTTGGTGATTCTGAGTATCAGGTACGCGACCCTCGTCGACACACTCTCAATCTTTACAACGTTGTTGACGAGAGACTTGTGGACGATAAATCCAACACCGCCATGGGACAGATGGTCACCTTCTCAGTGATAGAACAAGTCGCCGAATTCGAGAATCACCGTGTCCTCCCCCTCTCTTCGGACCTCGGATAATCCTATAATATTCCAGCGTAACTTATCTATCTCTTCTTCCAGCTCCAGGATCTTCTCGTGCTGTCAAGGACGTGTTTAACAAAGCACACAGAAGGCATACCACTGCTAGATAGATTGTATTACATATCAGCAATTGCATAGCTTCGGTGGCTTTGAAGAAAGCCGTTTGGGTTTGTTTAAGCGAAAGAAAAAAAATATTTACATCCAATACAATACATGAACAAACACGAACAAAGTACAAACAAACTATGTACAAAATTAAAAAAAAAATTATTTACATTCTAATGGATAAGAGATAAGGTAAGATAAGTGGAATCGTCTCGCTTTCTTATGGAAAGATTTAATTACGTCCACGTAAAATGTTGGTTAACGTTTTAATTGTACCAATAACTGTTTTTAATTGCGAAATACACTCTTAACCTTGTGTATTATCTCAACAAAGTTTAAAGATTTCCTCTCCGATTATCACTTTAACACACTTCAATTCATCACAAGGAACACTATTATCCTCCATTTTCATTAAAAATCTTTAAAAAATCATAAATTTTGAACTCGTAATATTAAATCGCTTAAGATAAGCACACAGAGTAAATAAACATTGAAACGTGAAATGAACTTGCAAACGTATTGCCCGCACGCCTCCGCTTTTAACAAATTTATTCCCAAAAGCCTGGCTTTAAATCTCCGTACTAATTGCTATATATACAATCGTAGTTATATTTCATTATAGAATATTTTGCCATAGATTAGAAAGAGAGCGATTGTCTTCTCGAAAGCCCCGTAAAAAGCCCACGCGAGCGAGGGAGACAACTATTAGCTCTATTAAAACTCATTTTTTATGACAGCAGCAGTATCGCTAAGGCAATACGAGGTCATCGGTCGACATGTGTCGAACAGTGGAGTTCGCAGGAAATTTGAAATAGCTTGAAACATTTTACGAGTTATTTTATTAGTTGATATTATTGATTGATTCAGGTTTAATAAGGCAAGCCCGGCTTTTCGGCTTTAATGGAAGCTTCGCCACTGCCTCTGCCCCTGTGACCATGAGTGCTGCAAAGTACTCGAAACATAAAAATAAGGTTAATTAAACACGATAAAATCTGTTATAACCTAATTTCATTTAACTGATTTCTAAATTTGTAGACTTTTAATAATGAATTGTCCGCACAACATGATGACGAAAGCGAGTAAAATAGGGCAATAATTAAAAAAAATTAAATAAAATAAAAATGAAAAACACTGGCTGGCTGTAATAAGTAAAAAAAATGTGTTCTTTACAATCATCAAATGCATTATATACGATCGTGTATCACAGTTGCACCATTCAGTAGGTAATTAGGAGTATTTCATGCAAGCTTGATTGCTTGATTAGAGCAATTAAATTTTTAACATGTGTTAACATGTTAGAACAGTGTAGTGGGTGTAGATTGGAGGCAGGTTGGGACGTAACGTCAATATTACGTGAAGGTGCCCGCTCTCACAGAATACTAATCAAAATAGTAAGTGGCGAGAACCGGCGAACCTTTTTTACTGGAAAGGTGACTTTCTGTCTTAGACCAGCATGGCAATATGTCTGTCTTTGGATATTAATCGGGGAAAGATGTATGTCTTTTATTTAGTTTTTCCGTAAATTGTTATTATGTACGATAAAGTAATATTTATTTATTTTTTCAAGTTCTGTGTGACCGTTTATCACACCTTAATCGTTAAGATGACTGTCGCAGTGTGTAGCGCCTCTACATATTGAGACCGTCGAATTACAAGTCTTTTCTTAGTTTCGTATACGACGTATAAGTATATGCTTTATAATAATTATATAAACATTTAAAATTTTCAATATTTTTTCTTTACAGTAAACCAGTTATAGGGTTTAACAGCGCGCCACACAAGTCTGTCGGGCGCCTGTGCCTTCCTACGTGGTGCTCTAATGACGTAAAAGGTGCGCTTCAGGCTTTAAAAGAGGTACTTTCGAATATCATTTGCTTTATACTTTGATACTCAATTATTTTTATTTTTGGGTAGCATGGAAGTTTATGAACTACACAACTAGTCTGACATCTCGTGTAAGATTAGTTGTGTAGAGTTCCATTACTGCTCATCAGAATGCCACATTGCGCTCGTCATCACATGAGACGTCATTTAGTATACGGCATTATTATGCTTTATAAATTTAGGAAATATACTTGCTACATTCTTGAATCACTCAACGGAATTGTCATCGTTCATCATCCTCATCATAATTGTAGTCGTCACCGTCGTCATCATGATCAACATCGTCATCGTCGGCATCATGATTAGCCACTAAAAATACGCTGTGCCTCTCGTATTCGTATCGTCGCGTATTGTATATCGCCTAGAGTCACTAAGATTTCGCCTGATGCAGTCAAGACATAGTCGGGAGTCACGATTTCATTACAAAGTTAAAGACAAAATAGGGGTATTAATACGTTTCGTTTCACGGTCATTTTGAATCATATTATATAATATTAGCTTTTAGCAATAGGCTTGAAAATAATTTTTTAGAGGTATCTCTTTCTATTAATATATCTTAGTATATATAAATTACGTGTCACGTTGTTTGTCCGCGATGGACTCCTAAACAACTTAACCGATTTTAATCAAATTTGCACACCGTGTGCAGTTTGGTCCAACTTGAGAGATAGGATAGTTTTTTTGCCCGTGAGTGACCCACAATTTTTTTTTGCGAATTTAAGGATTTTCAATAGGACATGACAAATTGTCGTCGAAAAAAGGGGCAGAACAACGTCTGCCTGGCAAGCTAGATATATATATATATATATATATATATATATATATATATATATATATATATATATATATAATACATTTATATATGTATGTATATAATAAGTTAAATTTTTTTCATATTACATTAGCCAGAACACAAATATCAAAACAATTCTTTTTTTTTAGATTTTTTGATTCCGGTTAGCTTTTCGTAAAATCCGTAGGATGTTTACTATAATAAATTGGTATATTTTTTTAATGAGTAATATATTAAGTTACGTTAAAATTTCTAGGGGGCCCAAAAACGATAGTCTCCTTTGAAAAAAAAAGTCTCTCTCCTAACGATGGAAAAATAAGGGGTGATGATTTTAAATGTAACAATTTAGCTGACATCCAACAAAAGGGCCAAAAATTCTACTTGGAAAAATGAAAAACTGTCTTCAAATAATATAATAATTCAAATTCAAAAAGTGTAATCATTCAAAGTTTTTAAGATTTATCATAGTATTAATTTAGATGTAAAATAGTGAAAACAATGATAATTAGTAAATAATCGTTACCATTGAAATGTTATGCCTTTATTAGTTGAATTACACGTCCTTGATGAGTATTTACAACTGATTATGCTGCAGTTCACCATTATAATAACATAAATTCACGTATGAGTACGACGTTCCCCGCGCAACTAAATCACAAAATGTTGAATGATGTTCGTCAACACATCATGGCGGCGACAAGGTCACTCGTCTACGCGACTTCTATTGTCTTTTTCTTTTCTTTGTCTGAATTTTAAAACTTTAGTATTTTATTATTGTGTTAGTAATTTCTACAACGTAGTACGTTACGTGCATGTACGTACGTAACTTACTACGTATACACTATAAAAGCAGCTGAGTGTGTTTTTTTAAACATAAGAATGTCTGTGTTTATATTTATTTTAATGTGATCAAGTATTATATTATCTGTTGTGTGTTTAGGGTAGGTTCAGATGGATGCGGCGTTCCAGGATACGGACCACTGTCACGTGCGAGGCGAAGCTCCTTGACACCATCACACCCGTCGATCTTCACACATTACACTTCTCTAGGTTAGTTCCTTGATGATATCAATGAATATGTTATTGATAATTAAGTTATTTTGTGATGAAAAATAGATGTAACCAGTGGTTAAACTTATATAACATAAACACTCACGCCTGTCACCCAGAGGGGTAGGCAGAGACTACAGACTTCCATTTGGCACGATCCTGACACACCTCTCTCGCCTCCTTCACATCCATACACCTCCGCATAGATAGATAGATAGATAGATAATTCTTTATTGTACACCAAATCAATACATAAACTTCTTTGATTTGATTTGATTTCTTCCAGACAACCTTTGGATGGACAGGATCGCAAAAAATAGTAAATTGTGTGGTTTGGTGATGCAGAAACAATATTTATAAAAATATCCTTATTTTATATAATATAATTAGAAATAAACAACAAATAAATAAAAAAAAATACGAATGTATACTACATATATAAATGGCACGAACTCAAAGATTAAGATAGTGACTGTGTACAAGTTTCTGAAAAACAGGTAAAGACTGGGCGCGTCTCACTGACAGAGGTAGGGCATTCCATAGACGGACTGCTTGGATACTAAACGACTTGTCCATAAATTTGCTATTATGGGCAGGCATTTTTAATGTAATACATGCTCGTCGGTTACGGGTAATCCTAATTTGGCCCGTTTCCAATAAATCGCCAATTTGGTCGATAAATTTTCGCCTAGGACGTCCCTTTCCGACTCTGCCATTCACTTCTGCAACATAAATTTTCTTTGACACTCTTTCCTCATTCATTCTTTCCACATGACCAAACCACCGAAGCATTCCTTTCTTAATCCTGGTCACAACGTCATCTTGCAAACCACACTCTTCTCTTATTACACAATTTCTTACCCTGTCATTAAGATTCAGCCCTAACATACTCCTTAACGACCGCATTTCTACTGCGTTCATTCTACTCTCGTGCTTCTTCTGCCACACCCAACTTTCACTACCATACGTTAAAGTAGGGACCAACACAGCATTGTGAATTGCCATACGTGCCTTTTTCGACACATTTTGACTCTTCACAATAGAGTGCAGGGCTCCATTTACTCTATTTCCCGCATTCACTCGTCGTTCTATATCCTTATCATATCTCCCATCCCTGCTAAATACGCAGCCCAAATATACAAACTCATCTACTTGCTCGATCAACTCCCCTTCTATTCTTATTTCACAAATCGTTTTACTTTCTTCTCTTTCAAAAACCATAACCTTCGTCTTACTTGCGTTCACTTTCATACCCCTTTCTTTTAATGATCTGTTCATTAATGTAACCATCATTTGCAACTCGGCCGCCGACGACGCAAGGATAACTTGATCATCGGCGTACAAAAGGCATTTGACGGTTAACTCACCCATTCTTAATCCGCATTCTTCAACTTTCAAATTTTGCAAACAACTGTCCATAAATAGGTTGAACAGCCACGGGGAAGCCACACAGCCCTGTCTGACACCTTTATGGATGTCAAACCAGTCCGAGTAGACCCCGTTGATCCTAACACAAGCACTAGAGTCCCTATAAAGGGACTCCAATGCCTGTATCAAGCCAGCGCTCAACCCAAATGAGGTCAGTGTTTGCCATAGCACATCCCTATTCACTCTGTCATAGGCCTTTTCCAAGTCCATGAACGCACAAAAAACCTTTTGGTTTTTGGCCAAAAACTTCTCCGCGATCATGAGCATGGAAAAGACTTGATCTGTACATCCCATTCCCTTTCTAAATCCCGCTTGCACATCCCAAATTTTGCCATCAGTTTCTTTCATGACCCTTTCAATCAGTACCTTTGCATACAGTTTTCCCACAATGCTAAGAAGGCTGATGCCACGGTAGTTTTTACAGTCCTGCTGCGACCCTTATATACTGGGACTATCACGGCTTTGCACCAGTCTACCGGTACCCGCTTCAGTTCCCAGCATAAATTAAATAAGGTGTGCAGCAGGCCTGCCACCACTTCCTCTCCAGCCCTTAGCATTTCGAGTGAAACTCTATCATATCCGGCAGCCTTACCTGCTTTCATGCTTTTCATTGCTTTCATTATTTCATCTATACTTATCTCGCTACCTCTTTCCTCTTCTTTCGGAATTTCTACTTCACTTAGTACACACGTTGTCTCCTCACTCATAAACACGCTTTCAAAATATTCCTTCCATCTCTTTAAACTCAAAGCTTCATCATTCAGAATATAGCCATTCTCATCTCTTATAGCATTCATCATAGGCAGTTTTGAATGTCCCCTGGCAGTTCTTACAAGTTTCCAGAACATTTTAATATTTACCTGGAATTATCCGATATTCTTCTATCATTCTTATCCGTTCTTTCTTGCTTTTTTCTTTCAACTACTTCTTTTACTCTCTTATTAAGATGTCTAAAGACTGCCTTTTTTCTTTCAATATCATTATTCGTACCGCTAGAGTTACCAGCCTTTGTTGCTAGTAAATCTAGCCATGCTCTCTTCTTTGCTTCAACTTCCATACGTACCTCATCATCCCATCATAACGTATTATTTTTCCTTTCATTCTTTCTCTTACTAACACCACATAATTCGGTAGCTGCATCCACTAAACCTTTCTTTACATTTTGCCATACATTCTCCAAGTCTAACTCCTTCATACATAATTCATCCAAACCACTTATATTTTCTTTCAGTCTACATTTGAACTTGTTTTTCTCACCTTCATCTTGTAACCTTTCTGTTCTAATACGCTGTAACGCAGTGGTAGACACAGATGACCGATGGCGCCAACGCCTGAATAGACCATTAATTCGGCATAAAACCAAATAATGATCCGTTCCTACGTTAGAACCCCGGTAAACCCTTGTATCTACCACTGCGCCCCTCAATCTTTCATCCACAATTATGAAATCTATCATGCTTCTATCGTCACCTCTTTCCCAAGTATACATGTGAATCCTCTTGTGGCGAAAGCAAGTGTTCGTCACAAAAAGATTCTTTTCCATACATACGGTGAGGAGACTTTCACCATTCTCATTTATACTTTCGTCACCAAATGTTCCCAATATCGTTTCATAACCAAGCCTCCTCACCCCAACTCTTCCATTAAAATCTCCTCGCATAACAACATTTTCATTTCCCTTACATTTCATTAATACCATCCTTACCATTTCCCAAAACTGCTCTCGGATATGAGTGGGCTTAGAAATGTATGGGGCGTAGACCCCTAGCACAAACAACTTCTTTAAGCCCACTTTCATTCGTATCCACAGCAGTCTTGGGCTTACACATTCATACTCTTTCACACATTGGCCCATTTTTTCTGAAAGGATGATACCTACTCCCTGGCATGCCCGCTCGATCTCGTCTACACCAGACCAGTATGCGGTATACATGCCATGTGTAGTGACATCCTTCCCCTTCCTTTTCGTCTCATTTACACATAACACATCTATTCCTCTATCATTCATCATATCGCATACTTCATCCATTTTATCATTCATTGCCCCACATACATTCAACGTAGCCAGACGGGCCTCTGCAATCCACTTTTCGCCTCTCCGGGAGACAGAACGTGACGGGTGGCGAACCTCGTCGCCGGTTTTTCTCCCGGAGATTCTTCGCACCCCTGCCCCATTAAAGGGGCGCCGGGAACTCGGGGCCATTTCTATTATGTGGTTCCTCATGGTGCGGATAAAGGGTAGTATATTTTACGCCTCTACCACGGCGTGGAGCCGAGTCTGTGCTATCGGCTTGTCGCTCATTTAGCACCACCCGGGGGACACGTGTAAGGTGGTCCTAGGAATAGGTGGTCAAAGCCTACGGACGCGAGCGACTTATCTCCCGAAACTTATATACTTGTGACTTTTATCCCTTAAAGAAAAAAAATGGGTGTAATAGGCGAAAAAAGTATTAAGCCTATGGCTTAAATAATTTTAAATTTTTAAAGTAAACATTGAACTTTGAAAGTAAAGTTAAGTTACAGCCTATATACGTCCCACTGTTGGGCTCAGTCCTCCCCTCATTTCTGAGAGGGTTTAGGGCAAGGAAGTGTTCGCCGCGCTGCCCAAATGCGTGTTGACGAACTTCACATATCTTCGAAATATTTTGTTTCTTATTCTTCAGACATGCAGGTTTCCTCACGATGTTTTCCTTCACCGCCGAGCACGTGGTAAATCAGCACTTAAAATTGCAGTTAACAATTTCATTGGTGCCGGCGGGGATCGAACCCGGGTTACTCGCGTTCTGTTATATTTACAGCGAGCATTAACCACTGAGCTACCACGGCTCTGAACTTTGAAATAATAATAAAAAATATTAAAGATAACAAAATTCACAACTTGTGCACCCTACATATGTTTTTTTTAAATGTTTTACCAGTGTTCGGTATTAATAGTATATTTTTTTGTTCTTTGAAGGTATCCTCCCATGTCAAACATACATGAATCTCAAGATTCGCAATCACAGGATCAGGAATTCAACAGTAAGGGAAACACCACGTTGTCTACGAAAGTTTTGCCGTTCTTAGCTCTTAACGAGGTAAGTTAACTTTCCATTCATTGATTAATTTTACTCCGTGAAAAATTCACTGCTGAACATAGGATTTTATTATAGACTAGCTGCGCCCGCGACTTCGTTCGCATTTATAGTTTATTGAAATCAGTACTTTTGCTATTCTAAGTGATGATGATTTATTTGTAAATGAAACTGCCGCGAAGATTTAGAAATACACTAATCTGAATAAAAACATTCAATTAGTCGGTCAGTCAGATAAACAAACAAACGAACGAACAAATAAACGGACCTACTAACGAAGCAAGAAACGAATAGGGCAAACTGTACGCTTGTGTTTAATTTTGTAAATGAACAACAAAATTACCGCAATAACGTAATCCCTAACTTGTTTCCGAATTTCTCTAGCCAATACTTGGTTACCATACAACAAACAACATATTGCCCTAAATAAGCAAACACCATCACTAATTATTGATATTAAATAAAAAATTTGAAATGAGAACTACGATTGAAAAGAAAAAACAAAATTGCACTCCTTCTGCCCCTGCCTCGTCTACCGTAACGAGTTATTTTGAAATCGCAAAATACGTGTTTATCAATTACTCTCTATAAATACAGTACTCTCAGTATGTATCGAGTCATTGGTCGTGTACAATAATGTTTAATAAAATAATAAATTGTAACACCCTTATTTCACGCTCTTATGCCCCGGCCACACGCTCCGTCTTGCCTGTGAGCATGCCTGCACTAACCGGTTTGCACAGGTAAGCGCGTGCGTGTGGATGGTAAGACGGTGGCTCGCGCAGGCGACCTGCGTAATCGTAGACGTGCTAAAGATTGGACTGCGCGGGTTTAGGTTTGCACGGTTTTGCCTGCGAGCTTACTTGAGCGTGTGGCCGGTTATTCAAGCCGCACTTCAGTGCGTCTAAATTCTTGTTGACGACACATGTTATGTTATAAAATCTTAAAAATGAGAAATGTACGCAATTATTCCAGGGATTTTTTAACTGAATTCGTAGAATTGTACAAATCATTGCCGGCGTTGTGGACAATTAAAAGTAAGGAATATTCCGACAGGAACAAAAAAATGAAGCTTATCATTTATTAATTGAAAAACTAACTTTCGTATTTGTTGCTTTTTTACAAGTAAACAATAATATAAGGCTCCGTTTAAAAAAACCTCTTCTGGCCACATCGTGACGTGACTAGCTCTCAAAACACTTTGAGGTTTGCACAGTCCAGTTTACACAAACTTACCTACACGAGCCGCTGTACAGTCAGGACTGCACACGCCTGGACTGTGCTGGCAAGACGGAGCGTGTAGCCGGGGCATTAGGGATCGAATTTTCCAAAATGATTTCATAGTGGATTTCTACGTCAAAAAAAGTAGGTTGAAAGCAGCAAGTAAAGTAATTATTTACATATTTTTATGTGTCTTTCATGTCTCGTTTATAATTAAACCTTATGGTGCTTGAAAATACTTATCTCGCCATCTATATATAATTATATTATAATTTATTATTATGCTAAAATAAAAATTATATGACATTAAGAAAAGAACGGATAGGAATACATAAAAACAACTCAAAATCGGGTAACGTAATTTTTAAATTTCACGACTATGCAAATTTTAAAACATTTGGAACTGCAAAAGGGAATTATAATATACCTAATACCAAGCTTCTATGGTCCTTGGCGAAACCAAAGAAATTTTTAATAGGTCTTTTAAAATTTGATATACCATGTTATCTGTATTCGGCGGTTGAGAAAAATATTATAAGGAAACCTACTTAAAATTAATAAATAATTTGCACAACACCATCTATCGATAACATTGGTTAACTATTGTACTTTTTCACTAAGATATTAAGATTTATTTATTTTATTATTTATAAATATTTGTATCTTTAATTATTTTTGTTTACTACGTTTATATACAATTATATCATTATGGAACACTATTTAACATTATTTAATTACAAAAAAATCCTTGTTCACTTAACGCCACCGTTGAACAAATTTATACCTATACTTTGTACCCATATTTCAGAATATTAATCATAACAATTGACAGAATGAACCGATTTCAATAAAACAAAGACTAAATTTAAAACAAAGATACGCTTTATAATTTTCCTATCGAATAATTTGATATAAAAGACAGACAATTCTAAAAATTATAGAAATGTATCCGATTACTTATTTTTAGTCCCTCTCAATCAATTTTTTTTACAAAAATATAAAATGTACAGACATCTGCATTTTTATTATAATATGTATAGAAGATAAAAATACATATAACTTTTTTCTAATAGCTTTCTTACTTTTTTTGGTTAGACTGCGGATTCATATCGGATATGCTGAAATTGTTTTCTTCTAAACTACTCATTTATTATTATATTTTGATTTGAATGTAAATATATATTGACCGAGTTCTTGTAAAAATATGCTTACTTATGTACATATAGTCATCTTTTTCTGACTTTCACAGGTGTTCATAGGCGAGAGTGTGACGTCTCGTGTTTCCCTTTTACGGCTACAAATAGATAACGGGCAATGGACGCACACAAAAAGTTCCGGTCTGTGTGTTACTACGGGCACGGGAAGTACTTCATGGCATTTCAGGTAATGTTGTTTTCATAATATAGTTAAATCACTTTAACTATCGTTAAACTTTGGAACGTAAATAACATTGCATAAACAACAATGTATATGTTAAATATTTATGGTATGTACAAAAATTTTTTTGTGTTGCTTTTGAAATAATCTTATTAAAAAAGAACAATCCTATAAATTTAGACTTTCACCATAATATTATTAAAAGAACAATTCCAATAGATTATATCATTTTTCCCGCGGTTTTAGTAACCGGCTAATTTGGGGAAATGTGAGAAATATTTTATGGCATTCCCAAATAATTTCAATTCCATAAAGCATCTTTGTCGCTTTTTACCGGCACTTAATTGGGTATTTTATATCCGTCTAAATACATAATGACCGCCATAATATAATGTATAATATAGTCTAGTACTGCATTTGCTAATCATCTATCAAAAACATGGCGATTACGGCAAAACTTCCTGATAATTAGAGAGGCTTATATCCTGAAGTAGATTTTTTTGATGATGATAATTTTGCATTATTTTAATAAGATATTTCTTGAGTTATTTTCTTTTAAGAAACCCATATATATACACATATATATATATATATATATATATATATATATATATATATATATATATATATATATATATATATATATATATATATATATATATATATATTAAATTTTTAGTTAAACATTTCTATGCACTGATTATTTATCAAATTAGTTATACTAATTCCGGAAGAATGTTGTGGTCACAGCACAAATCCACGAACGCAAAGACTTTAACGTGCTTGAAATATAGTTCATTTTTCTTTATTTTTATTGAATGACAGAATTAGTAATAATACAAATAAAACTGCACTCTTAAAAGTCTTATTGCCTTAACTTACGGTCCATTTCAGTTTGTTTTGACTGTACAGATTTAGTGTGACTGTAATTTACGTAGTTTTAATTATTTTTGGGATAAAAAATTACCTATATTAAAAATGATAGGAATCGATTCAGTAAACGATTCTGAACAAACTACTTTCTCAAAGTGCGTTAATTATGTTACATGTTGTATATAATATATAAATGTATTTCACAGCATAAACTGCTTAAGAACCCACTCGGTGCTGGAGTTAATGAAAATTCTCAACGAAGAGTTCGACGTGAAACTGGAAAGTACACTTGAACGCGCGCGAGAAGTGGCCGAGAGGTACAATCAGAAGCTCATGTTCCCACCGGGTGAGTTCATGTGAAAGTAAATTTATATCTTTAGGATATGCGAATGTTGGTCCGTTGATCGAAAAAGTTACGCGACTAGGTACTGTTTAGCGCGATATAATTAAAATGTATATATTTATAGCTTTTAATTAATTTGTAGTGAAATTTATTAGTGATTTCTAAGTATATTAGTGAGTTAAAATTAGAGTCAAGTAATGAAGGGCGTTAAGGTTATTTCTCGGAAAGTCTGAAAAAAATTAATGTTAGAGCTACAACTGTATAGTTGTAGCTCGAATATATATATATATATATATATATATATATATATATATATATATATATATATATATATATATATATATATATAATAGCGCGAAAATATAGAATAATCACGCTGCAGCTCTAATAATATATAGTGACTAATGACTATACCACGTCTAAACTATGGAATTTTACAAAAAAGTCCATCAAAAGTTCCTGATGAACATAGGCTAACCCTATAGATTGTTTCATAGGGGTTGGCAATCGCAGTAGTTTTAATTGTTTAGTTTTTATTAGAAAGACGCTTCTGTCCATCTCGTAACAATACTCACGGGCTGATATGGGGCAGTGGATATTCTTATGCCGACACTACACGGTGATTAATTTTTTATAGAATAAACTTCGCATACGAGTACGAGTACGAGTACCAGCAATAAACATCTACATCTGTCCTCGATTAAGAATCTAAATGCATATGCACTGTCATCCACTTAAAAGGGCCTGTGTACACTCACCATACAAAATACAGCAGCATTAAGCTGCTATCTTACGCTGACATTCTGTGAGAGTACTGTTCTTCCCCGGTCGAGCGGACCCATTCGTGACAATCATGATATAGCTGCAACATAGCTCTATTTACGTATGAAATAATTGCTTAACAGAAATGAAAAGTTTGAATTGAGTTGGGTCGGTGGATTGTCCGCAGAGAGCGAGCAGCTGGCGTACTCTGTGCGCGAGTACATCACGTTCGAGGAGTGGCCGGCGCCGCGTGGGCTGCGCGTGCGCGACCGCGCCGCAGCCGTGCGCGTGCGCTCGCACTGTACCGACGCCGGTCAGTCGCCTCGCGCACGCACACGCACACACATGCATACACGCACGAACGCACGCACGCACGCGCACGATCACACGCAAATGCACGCACACACTTCTATGTATAAAGTCCTCCAGACCGAATTTCGGTCACGGCGGCCTGCCTCAACGGAGGCTAGCCATCGGCGCGGGACAGGATTATAGTGCCCAAGTGTATGCGCAAGCAAAGTTGCACTCTCTATTCCCTCACTCTGATAATCCGATGGGACGGTAAACTGACACGACCGGAGAGAGATCATGCGCTTTACGTGCTTTCCGAGGCACGGGGGTGAGACCGCCAACTTCCTGACTCCGGGCAACTACTGAGAATTTCTTGACGGAAGAACTCAATAATTAACTTTTTGGCCCAACCCGGGATTCGAACCCAGGACCTCATGATCAGCAGTCGCACTACTACAACCACTAGACCAAGAAGGCAGTCACTTCTATGTATATCACTAGACCGGCAATCAGGACTAATATTCTTATTCACCAGCTGTTGCTAGTTGGGACTGAGGGGAACTTAATTGTTACGCACATGGTCACACAGGGTCATCATCATTGAATAATATCTGATGTATGTAGACTCAAAACCATACCTCGGTGCTATATTCTTTAATTTTGTACACATTTTCAACTTTTTTTAATTGTTTTACTTCTAGGAATACCCGTAATAAGATTTATCCATTTCTAATCTTATTAATATAAAATAGCTGACACGTTGCTGTTTTTGGACAAATACGAAATAAAGTTACATACCTGAAATAACAGTGCGCACATAAACTATGACCTCTTTTTCTTAGTCACGTTAACAAAATGTTAGATCGTTCAAAACAACGTCCGCGTTTCACAAAACAAGGAAACTATTTTGCTCGCTCCGAGAATTAACCGTATTTTAGTGCGTAATGCATTAAGATCGCAGAGTCCGTCTACAAGTAGGGGAGGTCGGGGAGTGTTGGGCAGTAGGGAGACATGGGCACCCCTCGTAATTTCAGTTCAATTGTAAAATTTATTTTATTTTTATGTTAGTTACATATTACTTACTGGCAAAACTGTTTATCCATAGACAATTGTCATTTCGTTAAGTTGTCAAAGTTACACTCTCTTTAAGGTTAAGTGCGCGTTAAAGTAAACATTTTGTTGTAGTTTCGCCATATATAATCGACGAACCAGTGAAGGTTAATATTTTATTTTTATTTTATTTCCGTTGTATATTTACTAACGTATATTAACCTGTAAGTCACGCTAGAATATCTAACCATAAAACTTCACAGGTAACTTAAGTTGAAAAAGTATGCAGAGGGAGCAATGGGCAGTTATTTTGAAGGTGGTTTGTGCTAGCTCACCTTTAAGTAATGTATATAGTGATACAGTTCGTTTTACATTACCTAAATTAAGTAAAAATGTTTACATGATTATAATTGCAGAAAGACGCCATAGAAGTGTTAAAAGGCGGTAAAAAACAACTGGTGATAAGATAATTGATAGAATCAGGCGTTACTTTGCAGAAATTCATTATAATAAAGATATTAATATTTAATTCACAATCATACGCTTAATTAAATCAATGATGTGTCTTACCTGGATTGAAGAGCACCTCCCGCCCTCCCTCAATTGCATGCACCAATCCCGTCACCACCAGTCCCAGCACCACTACTCCCAACACCACTACTTCCAAAACCAGCTTGTGTTGGGAGTATTGGTGTTTAATTAAGCTGATGGTTGCGAATTAAATATTAATATCTTTATTAATTGGTGATAAGTTTGAAAGACCTAGAACAAACTTGCTACGATATCTTAAATAAGAATATGTGAAGGATTCTTCATCCAGGTTTATATCTTCACATATTTTCGGTTTATATTATGTATCGTGGGTGTTTTAAACATCATGCCCAAACCTCCCACAGGGGGTGCCCAAACCTCCCTACCATGGGGAGCTTAGGGCACAATTGACATAATTCTGAAATCCTTTTGTAACTTTGAGACTGATTATAATTTGTAGACTGTTTTTGGAAAACATCTTGCCAAATTGTATGGTGCAATTAAACTTGGCAATATATATTGGCAGAAAAAGTACCCATCCCTCCCCTATCTCCCCAATACAAAGAAATCTAAGATCACTACTACCGAAATAGTTCGATCGATACGCATATCCAATCAGCGCTTGCGAACAATACGCATACCTGCCCCGCGACCCGCTTACTACCCCATGATACCTTATTTTAGACTTATGCGCAATAACGGTCACCACTAGACTTTCAATCCGCTACTTATAGCAGATATTATTCGACTACACGATTCACTACTAATTATAATACGGTAAAAATTAAAGGTCTCCATTCTTTTCAGAGAGGAAGTTCCTCTCATATATTATGGTACTTCAGATTAATATAATTCTAGTGCTTTAAGGTCAGTTCACACCAAGACGTGACGCTACGCAACGCGGCGCGAACTTTTTAGGATAGTGATACAAAACATAACTATTTACTACACAAAAATATACACATTTTATTAAGATAATTTGAAAATGCCATGCGGGCTTCTCGCGGTGGCACTCTGCGCAGTGCAATACCACTGGTCTCTTTAAGCTTCGCCGCGTCGCGTTGCGTCTCTGTGTGAACTGGCCCTTACGTTTTCTTTTCCTCTTTTTTCTTAAAGTATCATTACGGACAAAAAAGTCGAACTGGTAGTTAAACATCGGGTATATTTCATGAAAATCCTTACGGCTTATGATGCAGCAAACACAGCTTGGAAACTTCCCATTCCTACTATTCTGTGATTAAAAGAGCATATGTAAAAGAAATTTTGTTCAACAGGATTGGTTGTTGATGGCAGCGTATCTTTTCCTTTCAACGATGGTACCGAAGCTCTGCTGGAAATACACCCGGAGGATTCCCTGATGACTGTGCAGATGGATGATGCGTTGCCTTACTGAATTTCTGTGAATAATTTTGTGGGAGATGATGGGACTATTTACTAAGGTAAATTCCAAATTAAATGTGACATTACAGATTTTCCAGTGTTATGACCTTTTCGTGCTACAACCATAATACAGCTGCGGCGTGGCTGTATTACGGATATATCTTTCTAGCATATTCTGTATTTGATTTTTACGGCACATAGGACCAATGGGGTTATGGATTGCCTTACGCCACCAACACATGGTGTATGATTTTTCTTCTTCTTCTGTACAACGCGGTCACATTAACTTGACGCATCGCTGGAATGCGAGGCCCTGCCCGCTTCCCCCCGCACTCCCTTAGCTCGCCCGGCAATCGTCAGTATGGTTAGCATCTCTGTTACCGATACGCGCGTCGATATTTTGACTAGTTTTCTGTTGCTATTGTTGTTATTGGATATTTTGTTACGTTTTCATTATTGTTTAAGTTTGGACTGTTTTTGTTAATTTTGGACTATTTTTGTTACTACTCATTTAAGTATTTTTTTATCACGGGGAAACACTATACACAGTGAAGGGAGAAATCTTGTGTTGAAAGTGCTGCAATTTTTCGAGAATGAGAAGAAAAATAGACGCTTTTGCATACCTGTAGATCAGGTTGATAAGAACCTGTGCAGCAATTGGAATATCAAGAAGTACTCTTACTCGTATAAAAAGGGAGGCCAAAAAGGCATGTGTACCACCGTCGGGTTCTTCGCCCGACCCTAGTCCAAGCACTAACACGGCTCCAAGTACTAGTACGGCCCCAAATACTAGCACCATTCCAAGCACTGACATTTGACCCAATCCAAGTACTACAGACAATCCAATGAGGGAAATAAAGTTATTCACACCGGGTAAAAAGCGTAAACAATCAGCAAAAAAATTGTCGTGGATGATTTTGATATTTGCGCAATACGCAATATCAACAGCTTTTATACTGTAAAAAAGGAAGTACCCACGCTTAAAAAAATCTTGGCAGCTGTTAAGAGAGATCTTAATTTTCAAGGTGGAAGAACTTTCCTTAGAAATATTTTAATAAATCAGTTGGGTTATAAGTTTAAAAAATGTAAAAGTGCGCGTTCGGTGCTAATTCAAAAAGCCGATATAGCCGCATGGAGAAAACGCTACCTGCGCCGAATGAAAGAGAACAATGACCTCGGCGCAGGTAAAAAAACCAGTTATCTACCTGGATGAAACGTGGATCCATTCCCATTATACCGTCAGCAAATGCTGGCAAAACAGCACAGATAGCAGCGTGAATAAAAATTTTAACCCGGGTCAACGGTGGATTCTGGTGCATGCTGGAGGAGAAAACGGATTTATCCCAGATGCAGATTTGTTATACAAATGCAAAAGTACTACTGGCGATTACCATCATGAAATGAATACCGAGAATTTTTTGAAATGGCTTAATGAAAAGCTGATACCAAACTTGCCCCCAAATAGTATAGTCGTCATTGACAACGCGCCTTACCACTCAACGCAGTCGGTGAAGGCAACAAGTGCAACGTTAAAAGGAGACATGCAACAGTGGCTGCGTGACAACAATATTTCATTTGATGAAAAAATGAGAAAAAGAGAACTCTACCATATTATAAAGAAGGCAAAGCCGCCCAAGCAACACATTGTCGATGATTTAATGAAACGACATGGTCATGAAATTGAACGTTTGCCACCCTACCATTGTGACCTCAACACCATTGAATATGTCTGGAATTTGGTCAAACGGAGGGTGGCATACAAAAACGTAGAGCAACAAGAAAGAAAAATTGAAAATCTCACCAGAGATGCAATAAACTCCGTCACAGCATCAGACTGGAAAAAAGAAGTTAACCATGTCGAGAGACTACAACAGGTCAGTTCGCAAATAAATTATAAATCTAAAGTATGTATGTATTTATGTTTGTATTGTGGTGTTAAATAAAAAATGTAAAAGTACTTTTTTGGAGGTACGTATTAGTAATTCACTAAATTGATACAATTATTGTGTGGTAAATTTATAACATTATTTTATTTATTTTCAAGAATATTGGGAAAAAGATGGCCTGGTTGACGACGTACTGCAGCAACTTGTAATCGATCTTGGAGGAGAGGAGTTATCCAACAGCGAGATCGAAAATGAAGAAGAAGACAGTTTAGATCATGATATTGTACCAATTATTTATAGTGAAGATGAATTTTGAATAAATATTAGCTATCAACATAAAATAGTTTTAAATTATATTGTATAAAAAATACATGATGCAACATATTGCAAGATTAATAAATAAATACAAATAGTTTTTATTAGCTACATGCTTTTTTCGCACCGTACCTGACCGCCAAAATGACGTCATCAAAACCATGCGTCAAGTTAATGTGACCGCGTTGTAAATTACATTCATTTGTCTACCGTGTAGTGGCGGTGTAAGAATATCTACTATTCTATTATACTCTACTAAATATAATATAATATATATATATATATATATATATATTTGTTTTCTAAAAACTACGTGTATAAAGACACTCAATATTTTTTTATAGGTATTAACCGGATAGAGAGTGGAATTATTGAGGCTAAAATTGAAATAAAGGCATATAAGATGAGAAAAAAGAAGTTAGTAATTAGTTTACAACGATTCTGAGAACAGTAAAGGCTATCTCGCTCTGGAGGCTGGAGAAATACCAGATAATGATTGAATGAAAGATTATAGACTTAGTGTCGTGGCTTATAATGTTAGAATATTTTGTAGAATATGCATGCAACCAATTTAGATAGTAAAAACAATATAACAATTTTTTTAATGTTATCGTTATGAAATTTAGGTCATAAAAGAAGAATTACAAGTGTTTCATAATATCTAAGTAAAACTTGTAGTTTTCATTTCTATTCTTTTATGAATATTTATCAGTTATGCAACGTTTAGATACTCGATGAGCACAGACGAGTAGGTACGAGTTAATACGAGCATGTAAACGCCTTGTTCGGATTACTCGGCCCGAATATTCGCCTGTTCTCCTCTCGATGTCGCTTTTTCGGCACGAGTAAAAGGAATGCTCGTGTGTATCGGTGTTTACATACTCGTCGTTATTCTTTTGACCCGTGAACTTTTAAACTTTATTTTTCTTATAAAATAGTAATAACAATATATGTACAAGCATAATACTAAATAATAAAAATATCTACCTACTGTGATGGATTTCGAATATGAAGCCGAATTCACTCTTAAATTTACAGAACTTTATCAAAGAGAACCCGTGATATGGGGTCCTAGAAATCAGTTTTAAATAAATATTAATGAAAATAAATATTTCATCATCATTACAGCCCTTCACAAGTCCACTACTAAAGATAGGCCTCCCCGCAAGGAATGCCACAAACCACGGTCCTAAGGCATTTGCATCCATCCACTTCCTGTATGTCTTACGGGATCGTCGCTCCATCTAGTGGGGGGCGTTCCACAATCACCAAATAAATATTTGTGAGTCTATAAGTATCATGTAGACATAAAGTCATGGTAACGAGACGCACATCATCCATGTTTAAAAAGCTCTTTTAAACGTTGAATGAATACAGACGAATATGTAAACGCGTCGTACTCGTCCACGAATAACTCGGCGAGTTACTCAGGGAGTTGCTCGTGTAGATAATCTAAACGTACCATTAAATGTGACGAAATGTCACAATACCTAATTTTGACAATTCTAAATCAATTTTTTTTGCAAATTATTTTGCTTCTATAGAATTATTAGATTAAGACTGAAATTTTAGCATCTAAGTGCAAAGTTTTTATACTGTTTTAATTATGTAGGATATAATTTAGCAAACAAGTGCTTTACTTACCTGCAATGCTAGTATTCAGAACAACTGTTGATATATTTATTCAAAAATGTTTAATGATAACTTTTCTTTATGTTAACATCACACATTTTAAGTACCTGTAGGCTTGCAGCTATGCATTGAATATTGGAAAATGAGTTTCGTCGTTATAACTACGTAAGGTTCAATTCACAATTCACATTGACACAGCTTCGAGTTGAGTCGAAACGAAGAGTCGTATTATCATAGTAAAAACAGAATAGTAGGATGATCCCGCGCCGTGCGAGACTGAAATGCCTACTGTTGCAGGGTTGTCACTGTCTTTTTGTTTAACAGCTAAGTCTCATTTAGTTTTATAAGTAGTTATAATATTTACAAACATAATACATACGGATACGTTGTACGAACATTGTACCTATGCATCATATTTGTTAGTAATTTCTGTAGTTTCCTCTCAAAGAACGAATGTTTATCAAAAATTACAGCTTTACATTACAACAAATGCCAAATAACTAAAAAACGAGTAAATTAAAATTAAAAGTAATTTGATCTGATGTGATACGACAGTTAATGTACTTATGGGGTATGTATCTATGTATAGATATAGTAATATTATAACCTATTCATAAAAAGCTCATTTATTTAAACAAACGCGTATATTAATTTATTTTACAAAAAGAAAAAAACGGCTGCTAGCAAAATTTTATTAAAAGTCAACAAAGTCTCAAATGTGATTGCGGTGCGCGGCGGTGGGCGTTCCCGACTCGATCCGATCTTCCCGGCTTAGAAGTGTCGCTGTGTGCGTGCTGTGGCTCGTGCGTACGAGTCCGTACTGTCACGTGCCAAGCACGCTCGCATATTAGCGGCGTTCGGTACATTTCTTAGAGCCCCCAAACAGATAGTCACAAGTGAATTCGCGCAATTATTCGTACCTATGCAACATGCAACCGAATACGCGCATCACTAGTGTTGTCTACTTTATACATAATTCTATTTCTTTTTGAAGCTGAAAATATATATTAAACATTTTAGTATGTCGCTTTAACTACGTTATTGTAAATTGAACCTTAATGTCGGTTGAATAATTATTTGTCGGGTCTGTTTTATATTATCATGCGTTTATTATTATTGAATATCAATTAAAAGTACACATTTAGTGAATTATATTTGTGTTCACTTATTAGAGTGCGTTTTAAACTTAGTAAAATGGCTATGTAACTTAGACGAATTTTAACTGTAATTTAGAACAGAATACAAATAAATGTTAAATGTAAACAGAAAGTCTTGCAAGGTTTAGTCCATAGTATTTGTTTTTAATAAACTGCTATGTCAAATCTTGTCAAATTGGCTATGTTTGTACAGTGTACGGCTAACACTAAGGAGCGTTGTGCTCTATTTATTTTAGAAGTCTTCTGCATCTTTTTCTATTCTTCCGTTTTTTTATTATTTTATTAACTATTTATTTATATTTGCTTTGGACTTCATACATGTCAATTATTTTTCTTAATTTAAAAATGTGTGTAACATTCTGAGGTTTCTTAGCCATTAACACAATTTAAAGAACTTACAGTTAAGAAACGAATGTACTAGTGCAGAACAATAAAATTGAATTCAAATAACGGCCATGCTTATGTTTTCCCCCAATTTTTTTGTTATTAAAATTGTTTATCCAAACGCGAATACATTACATAATAAAATTTACAGTCGAAATCTGAAAACGTATGAAAAAAAAGTGTCACGTAAATATTTGGCAGTGCGATACTACACGTAAATGTGTTTTTCTTTTAGTAATAAAAAATGATCTTGTTCAATAAACGTTTTCAATTTATAAGTACGTACATAATGTTAATAAATGAAAAACATATTTTTCGTGCCAACCCCTAGCATATACGCGGCCCCGTAAATACCTACGCAGGCGGCGGCATCGCCGGACATCGAAGGAGTTACACAACTGTAAGGTCTTAAAACTGTGCCGAAACACTTTTTTATTTTTCACTTTTTATTCATGCTGTTCTTTGATTTCGAAGGTTCTGTCTTGAGATTGTAGATCTAAATGTCATATTATGTAGTTCAGTTTTCGCTCATTAATGTAAGCCTTTATTATTTTAGATCAATTTATAGGAAACATCTACTTAAAATATTAAATAAAAAACATTATATAAATGACGCGCCATGATATTTTACTTATTTTTGTACTTATACGACTTATATTTATTGAAAAAGAATAAGATGAAGTAAAGTAAGTAGTTAAAACTCTACAAAAAGACATTAGTACACATTACATATGACTAGGAGAAATTAACTTACTTCCTGTGTTGGTATTTCTTGCCTTTTGATATCATTTCACGGTTATCAAATTGAATGAATAATTTTTGTAGTCAATTCTTTATTCCTTAATTTGTATCTTTCTCAGTGTTGAATATGTAACTGTTCAATTATAAGATTACAGAATTTCAAATATATATTTTGTTTTATTTATTTCACTCTGATGATATACTCCTGGTTGTTATCAACAACAACCAACGCTTAACTAATTTGGAAAAGTTTCAACGAGGCAGCAGTCTTATCGGAATGATAAAGACTATAGTGTAAAAAGGTTTGACGTTTGGTCTCACGCAAAGGCTGCTTGGCTTATGAAGCTCTCTGGTGACTTTGTACACTTGTAAATCCAAATCACTGACAAATGTCATTGTTAAGGAGAGCCTTTACATATGCTAATCTTTAACTTTTGAATCCCAAATACTCGATACTTCTTGCATCAAAAACCGAGAGGAAAATTCATCTTCTATTGGCAGGGTAAAGGCTTTAAGCATCATGAATACGATCAAGGATAAAGGATTTTTTTCGTGGTAGAGCCACTCTGCAGCTGTATTGTGTCTATAGCACGAATGGGCCGTATTAACCGTGGTAAGACCACGCTCACAGAATACCAGTGTAAAATAGCAGCTTAATGCTGCTATTAGTCTACAGAACCGGACCGCCTTTTAACTGGAAACGAGGCATTCTATCTCAGTCCTCCGGCGTGATAACGCATCTGCATTTTGATTGTTAATTGAGGATAAAGTACCTGGATGACCGAGCTTTGCGCGGTATTTTATTTGGAAATCGTGTTTTTTGTAAATTATATTTAGATACAAATTACATACTGACGAAATATGAATTAAATTTTGCGATCTTCTCGGTCATTATTTTTCGTGTTTTAAAAAAATATACTAAAAAAAGGCTCCAAATAATATGTTTTTTCAGAAAACAAGGAACTTGAAAAGCAGGAAAAAAGAGTCAGACCGGAGAAATTTGGACTCGAACCGGCGTTCCATGATTTCAGGACCGCTCGATATCCCGTTTGAGCTGTTATAACCTTTTAGGCAGTGGCAAAATTTATTTACGTATTCTAATGGTATTGTAGCAGATTTTTCATTGCCTAAAACATGGATAAAACGACATTCTAAAAATGAGTCCTAGCTAGATCGATTTATTGCCCCCGAAACCCCCTGCATACTAAATTTCATGAAAATCGTTGGAGCCGTTTCCGAGATTCCGATTATATATTACAAGAATTGCTCGTTTAAATGTATTGGATGTATATGGGCCACAACATCCACTTACAGTCAGGTGGACTGGATAAAAAAATTGGTCGACCCTGCAGGCCATCCCTGGAACTTACCGCAAATTTCAAATGCAAAGCGCTCTAAATTTCATCAAATTATGTTGCGAAATCTCGAACTTATGTTAAAAAAAAGTTTTTTTTTTCAAATTCTTTCTCCTTCGATATCTCACGAAAGAATGAACCGATTTTTATTTCCCAAACGGCATTCGAAGTCATTTTTTGAGGTTAAGAGCTGATGTTTGAAATCGATCGGCAAAGCCGTTTATTAAGTTATTCCAAAACAGTTTTATTTTGAGATTTCTCAAAATCTACTCGTCCGAATCAGTTCATATTATCACTAAATCTATTCCACATTGAGATCCTTAGCACGTCGCAAACCTCATCTCAATCGATCAAGACGTTCAAATGTTATGAAAGGTTTACGTACTTACACACTCATCATACATACATCCGTACGGACGTCCATGTGAAATTAGTCAGAATAGCTTCCTGGGATCTCAAAACGTCGAGACCTGATGAAAACTCTATTTTCGAAAATCGGGGTGAAAGCAATAACTTCCCTATTTTTGAAAATTTTTAATTTTCTTAACGGGAATTTAAAAAAAATCATCCAAAAGACCTCTATCTAAGGATCATATCTTCGAGGAGGAGTTTCGAGTGTATAATGATTGCACGTTCCATCACCACCTGCAGTTACTTCACTCTAAGCTCGGAATATCCCCCAAAACACGTCATCTTCGGAGTCTAAGGACGAGTTCTCACGACAACTCAAGTGAAATTTTGCGCCTTTATTAGCCTTGCGATGCGAAATAAAACAAAGATTTTCGAAGTCAGTTTATTTGTTAAAAAATTCGTACATTGTTTATAAACATTCGATATCGTTCCAGAACCCCATTGTATTAAAAACCTAGTAAAAATGAAGTTAGTCAAACTAAACAAAAAATAACAATGGAGTAAATATGAAACAAATATCGGGATTCGTTGTTACATATTTCAGGAATGTAAGCGAAAGAAAAGTAACCTAAAATAAGCCCAGATATATTATAGCACCGATATGGGACGGATTACTGGCAGTAGACCAAAATATATCCTTCTATAAATATAGCTTAAAATATGGCATCCATAGTCAAGTTTAATTTATATTACATTTAAAATTGTGGGGTAATACTTACCACACATAATTTTTAAAATTATGCCAATAATATAATTAATTTCACGTTAAAAAAAGTATCTGCTAAGATATCAGTGAATGAAATACCTAATCATGGATATCTTTACCTATATAATGTGAACTATCTGGAAAAAAAATAATATTTTGTAACTAACACTATGGTATTTATAAACTGAAGTGACCGTTAACCGTTTAAAAGAAACTAGTTCCCGCCACCGTGCAAAAGTTGTTGAAATCTGAAAGCTCATGAACGACAATGTTCAATTACTTATCAGATAGGTAATTAATATTAGCTCAGACAAAAATACATTGTTGAACGTTCACTTTCATACAAGGAACCTGTAGTCTTTATGAAACACAATCTTGTTTCTGTTTATGTCGTTAGTACGGAACAGTGCTTGCCCTTGGGCAACCCTTTTTAATAATACCCTTATTATATGAATAGTAAAGAGATTTTAGCTTATTTTGAACAGTTGTCGAAGTAAAAGTATTAATTTTATTACGTAATGTAAGGCAACCTTTAAATATCGTTTTGAAGTAACTAAATAAAATACATTGTCGGATGAGGACGGATACATACGCAATTCACCATTATCACAATATCATAAATATTATATTTCAGGTATATTTACCCTGGTATTATGCCTTAATTAAACACTATTGGTAAATCACTAAAGAACTTAACATAACATGACTGAATCGTTGTTGTTTTTGAACACAACAATTTTATAAACTTAAAATTGTAATTCTCAAACTGCATTCTCATAGCATATAGAAGAAAACTCACTAACCACTTTTTTTTAACCACTTACGTTTAGTTGACATTCAGTCTACAGATCTAATAATGGTTTACATTTGTTTAATAGCTGTTTGAGACAACGATTTAACAATGATATTTTTCGAGTTTTTTAAATCTTTAGACTAGGACAGAGTAAACTGTAGAATGGCTCCAATCAAAATTATTTAAAGTGATAGAATTCTTAAAATCAATATTGATTTTCTCTTCCCAGATTTATATGCAGTGAAATGTAAATATCGATTTCTACAGCGCTAAATAACTCTAATTTTAATATGAGTTGAAGAGAATCGAATAATATCACACCAAAATACAACTAATTCGATGGATTGGCGAATTTTAGGTAAGAATGACTGAACTAGCTCGTATGCGAGTAGCCGGTATTAGTGTAGGGTCCGCTGTACAGTGAGCTACCTGTACGCGAGTAGGTCTTCGGGTTCCGTCTGCGCGCGAGAATGAAAGCTATGGCCGCTATGACGCATATCATGAGGATGACGCCAGCGATGCAGATCGCTATCGCAAAGATGCGTTGTGATATGCAGATTTCGTCTTCTTTCTGTAAATGAATAATAATTTCTTGTCAGATAAGAAAAATAATATTTATGTTTAAATGTAATTACGACAGAGTTTCTCGTAGCTCTCTTGTCTCTAAACAGTGTAGTAGACTCCAATGCAACTATATATTGCTATCTCCCCTCAAACTAATTATCTCATTTCGATTTACCTTAGCACTGTTAATTGAAGTGGTGTGTAAAATGCACACATTGATTTTAATGTACCTCAAGCTATATAGCTGTATTCATTATGTAGTCCAATTAATCTCGGTATTATAATAAATTTTATTATAGTAACTTACATTTTTACTCCATGCCATTTTTGTCCGTATGGCGGATAGTAAGAATGATGTGTAATAATAATTTTAACTAGAACTTTTGCCAATCAAAATATTGTTCAATGGTACATATTTTATACTTTAAACTAAATTTAATACCGAGTCGACATTGGTTATAGAAATAACGTGGTATAAACGGCTTTAAGTGCTTTTCTAGGCACGTGGGTGAAATACCAACTTTCTGATTTCGGGTTGCTAATGTAAAATTCTTGACTAAATCAAAATCTGATTTTAACTTGTTTCCAGTTTGGAACCTAGGACAACATGATCAGTAGTTGGGCTTACAACCACTAGGCCTATACGTGCTAAATAAAAACATCGTAAGAGCACATGCAAATCTGTGAATGTAAAATAGTTCCGAATACATGTAAAGTGCAGCAGGATGAATAGGGTAGTTTGGCGGACTCTTTCCTGACCTAAACGTTAAAAACTTAAAAATTAGTGGCGGCCTGTACCTGCAATGTATGTACGAACGAGTATGAAGGCTGTAACTCAATTTTACTGCGTGTTACCTTCTCGCTGGTGACATCATCGTTTTCAGGCGAGTCAAGTTCATTCACATAAAGGCCAGAGAAAACCTCAACTGTAGCGGGAGCGCCTTCATCTGACTGCCGACGTAGACGGTTGCCTTTTTTGTGTGCACACGGCTCCTGCAACGAATGTATTTGAGATCAAATTGAATAGAAAACTGTTTGATTTTTATAACATATTAATACATTTTTTAAAATTTAATACATTGTTGAGTACAGGCGCATAGTATTCTCACGTTCTAACATCGGAAATTAAAACACACAGCGGGTCATTTTTTGTTTTTTCTCAATATACCATGCATAAAATCAAATCTTTTGATTCATTGCTCCTGATGTGAACAGCACTGTGATGGCAAAGCGATTGGTTGTTTTTCGATTACATATTTTGACTTACCTATCAACATATTTAGCAATTTAGCAATAACTTTAAAGATTTTACAAAAAAATATTCTTCTTTCAAAGTACGCAAATTTTTTAAGAAAAAAAAAACATAGATGATTTATTTACTCGGGACGTAATAACAAAGATATTTGATCACAAAGTCACATGTAGACATAATGAAATATGTAACTCACGCAGTCTGTCGGGTGGTTGAGGTCGCAGAGCTTGACCTCGCAGGTGTAGTACACGCTGGCCGTGTAGGGGAACTTGTGCGCTGGGAATGACACGCGCGCCTCCTGTCGCTCGCGTGAGTACTGGAACTGGCCCATTATCTCGCCGTCCAATGGGCATCTGCAGTGTCACGTAATTATAATAGTTATTTAGTGAAATGTATTAATATTTCATTCTGTAAAAATTAAGGCAAAAAGAAGTCAAGTTAAAAAAATTAAAATTTAATATGATACTATAATCTGAAAAAAAAAAGAATATATCTATGAAAATGTAATAAATGTAATGTATGGTATATATATACATTCTGTAAATATTAGGAACAGACACAAGCTAGTAGTACTAGTTACTTTACTCCACCTAGTCTGTAATTCATTCTTGGGACGATTTATACGCTTTTACAACCAGAAAATATACCAAATTTGACCTCCTCAAAGTTCAAAAGCTTTATTAAACGAAGTTTGTATAAAGAGGGTTATTATAATGTTAAGGAATTCATGAATAATTTATATATTATGTTTCTTGTTGGTTCTTCCCAGGACAGGATTTTTTTTCCGAACCAGTGGTAAAAACTAATGTTTTTTTTCCCAAAAAATGTCCCGCTGAATTTCCTGCTGGTTTCCAGGACAGAATTCGTTCCCGATACATTAAATACATTAAATATAATAATGACTTCCAATAAATATTATTTATAATCTATACTGAAAAAAAAATTCTATTTCTATAACAACGACCTTTCCCACAGATGGCCTCAGGAATGATATTCGCATTGTCACCACGCTTGGTAGGCGAATTCGCAACCGAGATTCTAACTTGTGCTCACCCGTCGTCGGTGATGAGGCTCTGCTCGGCCCAACCGAGTCCGTCGCGCACTGCGCACTCTGACACGAGTAGCCCGTAGCGTCGCTGCCGCTCCAGCGACACAAGCAGCGTCAGGGTGTCACCAATGCGCACGTTCGATGCCACCTGAACCAAGGAGTAACCAAAATTACCATTACCGTTACAGCGTATTTGAAGTCCACTGACGAACCTGTGAATCAGTGATATTCACTCTAAAAATGCTTGGAACAGACAAAAGCTTTAGTAGACACAAGTCGTACGTACCAGTTAAACGACTCCACAGTGTAGGCAATGTATACGCTTTTACAACATCCCAGAAAATATACAACATGTATCTACCGATAAGTTCAAAACTTTATTTGAAAAATATTGTATAAAAAGGGTTATTATAATATTAAGGAATTTATGGATGATAATAACCCCTGGGAATTGAGTGATCGCTATCAAATTATTACAAAATTATTTGTGTAATTAATTGGGTAACAATATATTATGATTGTAAATTGTTTTTTTTTTCAAAAAATATGTCCCGCAGAATTTCTTGTTGGTTTCCAGGATAGAGGTCTTTCCCGAACCAGGGATAAATTAAACATAATAATGACTTCAAATAACTATTATTTATAATCTATATTGAATAATAAACTTCTATTTCTATTTCTGTACCAAAGGCCTCTGCCATAGATTGCCTCAGATGATATTCGCCATAGTTATCACGCTTGGTAAGCGAGTTCCTGGTTTGTTTCTTTCTGTCGCCTTTTACGACACCCACGGATCGATATGGGATGGACATTCTTACACCGCCACATCACGGTTACCACCATGTACCACGGCCAAAAGCGTACAAGATATAAGACAAACAGCATTAATATAAATAATTTAGGTGGCGGAATTTCTTTTGTGCTTAAGTGTCCGTGTGTAAAGGTACCAAATTATCAGTTATTTCTGCCTCATTGCAGTAAAAGTGCACTGCAATGTTTTGGTCTGAAGTTTATAGAGAGCCAGTACATTAAAGGGTTTCGGTACATTCCATTTTAGCCCCCAGAGGTGACAACGCAATTGAAGCCTTTTGGTGTGAAATTGGTTGCAGGTGTCCATGCTCCATGACAACCAACTTCACACAAACTGCCACTTGCCATGCTACTAGACTATAATTTCGTTTGTTACTTCAACTTTATGATTTTTTTATCTTCCACTTAAGTCCACTGCTGGAAATGCGCCTCTCACTTTTTAGCGAAGATTCGCCAAATTTTTTGAGCTTGACAGGTGGTCAAACTCAAAAACTACTTGGACACCTTTGAGTCTACTGCCCATGGCCAGCTTCGATATTTTACGTCTCGTCTGGTTGCCTTTTAAAACACCCACGGGACAATATGGGTGAAGCGTTATCTTACAGAATAAATAGAAACCAAACAATATCTTCTCGTATAGTCTTGAATATTAATTTTGATTACGATTCGACCTTTTATTATGTAAATATAATAATTGATAGCATTCAGTCGAGACTTGGAGGCCAGTTGAATTTCATGCATAAAATTAAGACAGTCAATAGTAGTTGGTATTGTGAAAAATTGGAGCACAAATTTAATAAAATTATTGAATAAGTTACAGCATATACACGTCCCACTGGGCATAGACCTCTAGTTTATGAGAGGGATTTTAGGGCAAGGAAATGTCCGCCGAGCTGTTAAAAAACGTGTTGACGAACTCCACATGTCTTTGAATTTGTTTTTCTTATTTCTCATACATGCAGGTTTCCTCACAATGTTTTTCTTCACCGCCGAGCACTTGCTCAATCAGCACTTAAAATTGCAATTAACAATTTCATTGGTGCCTGCGGGGATATTACTTGATTACTTATGTTTACCATACCTGTTTATCCTTAGGGTCTCCTTTGTAAATCTTCATCGTTACCGACGGCAGTAGTCCTGAATCCTCATCGAATTCATCACTGCAATTAAAAAAGTAAAGTTACAGTCTATATACGTTTTTATGGAAGAAGAGTCATAAATGAGCATACTCTTTACAATAAGAATTACTCGTAATCTATATTAAATAAAAATGATTCTATTCTGTTTTACAACACTATAAATATAAAAGCACCGAGTCTGCCATTTTTGGTTTTCTTTATGGTAAATTGTTAAGAACTCGAGTCACTGACTTAAATCTAGTATTCGCGTACTAGATCGGGTACTCGAGTACTTCTTTGAATTTGAGTTTTTTTGAGTTTTACTTGTTTAAGGTACCAGCAGAAAATAAAGTCAAAGTCAATTTATTTAAAATATACAAAGCACTTTGTGAAGTCATTCCTTTTCATTCTTCTAATAGCCCGCATCAGTACCTATATTTGTCGTATCCGAAAATATTAATATCATTTACGTTATTCGCACCGCACAATGCATATAATCTACTATTTCTAATCTAATTCACTGACTCGTTGGTCGAATCGTAAACCCGACAGTTGATCATGTAGTCTTGGGTTCGAATCCCGGGTTGGGTTAAAAATCAGTCATTTGGTTTATCTGTCAAGGAATTCCTCAATAGAGTCGGTAAATTGGCGGTGTTTTACCCCAGGAAAGCATGTAAACAGTGCCGGATTAACCACGTAGCAAGAGTAGCAATTGCTACGGGCCTCGCGCAAAAAGGGGCCCCGCGTATCCAAACCTGCCCATCACCGCTTAAAGGTTATTTTTTTAATGACGCTTGTGAAAACGTATTATATTGAATTAATTGATGTCACAAAAATGTGACACGTGTCTAAGACAATTGGTAACCGATTATTTCGTTGGCGAAAATAAAACAACGAATTTCAACGCCGACCACGTGGTGATCATGCGGGAAGATCTGTTAACCACTTTGCCTTGGCATATGATCTGATACAATTGGTCTTTTCGCCCACCCGGATTCCAGATGTTGAACCTTCTGCTGACCTCTCATCCGGACGGCTATAGGTCTCCGTCAAATCCCCTCTTGGCTCTTCGGATCACTGTCTGATCTGGAGTACGGTGCCCGATCGAGAGGCTGCCGCCGTGGCTATAGGTCACAGGATTGGGATTGGATTCGGGCTTTTTTCACATAAACGTATTTTTTTCACGCTGGATGATCGCAAAAAAATCGTTACTGAGTTTGTCGCCGATGTGATGCTTCAGGGGATGGAACTTTTCATTCCATCATCTGTAGTTCCTATCTGCGGCAGATCCCAGCCTTGATTTGGGCTATCCTGCAAAATTGCGTCACGTCAAAAGCACTGTTACTGTTACTAGGCCCGAGCTGACACATCAGTGTCCTGGGATGCAAACATACTCAAAAAGAAAACGCATTCAAAAAGAAGTACAACTGTGCCTCCATGTCATTCAAAAGAGTTATCGCTAAGGCAAAGTTGGAGCAAATTGGAAGAATTGGCGAGAAACTAGTTCGATTTCCTTCGGGAACTCGTGCGTTCTGATCCCTCGACAAGGCTACCCAAGGGAATTTCTGTAAGCCATTATTACCATCTTTGCGCAGGGAATATGACTCTGCTGGCCCACAACGTAAAGGAGAAAGCCGATCTTTTAAGTTCTCTTTTTGTATGCAACTTGACTCTCAACGACGGGGGGAACATACCGCCGATCATCCCGTGGTGTGAGTGCTCAATACCGGATGTGTTGTTTACACATTGCTCAGGTGCGCAAAACGTTCCTAATTCTAGACGCCAACAAGTCGAGTGGGCCTGATGGAATCCCCCCAATTGGGCTGAAGACATGTGCTCCAGAGTTGGCTCCGATTCTTACGCGTCATTTCCGATTCTCTTATTCTTTAGGCGTATTTGCAGGCTCATAGAAGACAGCCTTAGTGTACCCGATACTAAAAAAGGGGTCCGCTCAGACCCGTCCAAATAAAGGCCTATGGCCATCACCTTGTTCTCCAAAATAATGGCATCCATTATTAACTGTCGGCTCATGTGGTACCTAGAAGAGCATCAGATGATATGTGACCGTCACTACGGTTTCCGTCGAGGTCGCTCAGCTGGCGATCTTTATGTCTACCTGACTCACTGATGGGCAGTGGCATTCGAGACCAAGAGGAAGGCCCTGGCGATTAATTTGGACATAGCGAAGAATTTCATCGGGTTCGGATTATTTCAAAGCCTCCCTCTTATGGGCTTCCCGAAGAATTATGCAATTAAGTCACCAGTTTTCTTACAGATCGATATATTAAGTCGCAGTCGCAGTGGACGGTGCATGCTCCGATTCTAAGCCTGTAATTGTTGGTGTTCCACAAGGCTGCGTGCCTATCCAGTTCCTTCTGCATATCAATGATACGTTGCATACTAGTAACATTCATTGTTATGCTGACGACATACGCCGAAGCCGGCCATGCTAATATTTCTCGGGAACACGTCGTCGAGTGCCGGAACAAATTTGTGTCTGAAGTCGAGTCTTTGTTTGACAAAGTCTCGGATTGGGGGCGAATAAATCTAGTCCAGTTTAACCCCCAAAATACACAAATCTGCGTTTGCCGCAAAAAAGAAATCCTTGGTCGTATCTCCTCGATTTCAGTACACCATTGATAAAATATAACATTAGCTATTCCTAAACATATAACAATCTTCGTAATAAATATACCTATATTTCGAAATAATGTGTACAAACTAAAAAAGATTTACTATTATTTGTGTAGTATTGTCAGTTTTAACTTATTAGTTTCTTATCAAAATCATTCACATTTGAAAGGACATTCTCATTTCTAACTTTTTTACTTGTCATTCTAACAGGGCCTCTAGTAAACTACTGTATTACTAAATACCAACAAAATTGTAACCTATAGATGGTAAATAAACGTATCGAGTATTTATTTGTTTTTTACCACTTTATACTTAAGTACCCATAGCAGATCAAGGGCTTTTCGATAGAATTTGCTACAGGCCCCGCGCTTGCTTAATCCGGCATTGCATGTAAAGCCGATGGGCTTACGCTCAGATTATATATGCGGGCTTACGCCTGACCCTCTCTCTCTCTCTCTCTCTATCTCTCTCTATGTTCGTATTACCGTCCCATCAGACTATGAGAAATAAAGAGTGCACTAGACTTGTGCTTGCGCGTACACTTGCGGACTATAATCCTATTCTGCGGAGATGGCTAGTCCCTATTATAAGTGACCGGCGTGACCGAAGTTCGGTCTGATGGACATTATCACTATTCCTAATAATCGCACCGCATATCAAGTGTCTAACATACCTATTGTATCCATCTCGGGATTGTGTAAGTCGGTCGGCGTGCGGTCGATGCAGGTTGAACATGGTGAGGTCGCGGCGACGGTAGCGACATCGCACGTGGTACCCGCGCCCTTGGCCCGTCACTAGCTTCAGGTGTGGCTGCACTATTATGTTGTTGAAATACTCCACCGTGCCATCCTCCTGAAACGAAAAAAAAATGGTCAAGCGATTGGCGTTGCGAATGCCGAAGTTTGGCTTAAATTCAGGCGATTTCCTAACTGAATAATATTTTAAAAAATTACAGATATTTTCCTTAATACAGTGGACCCCCGGTAATCCGGCCCCTGTTTAATCCAGCACCCCTGTATTCCGACGTGGATTATTATTATTGGATATTGGGTGTACAAATTATAACTTGTACACTCCACCACTATTGTGCTCGACGCGTAGGTTATTGTTTTTGAAACATTTGATTCTGAAAATGGTTGAAAGATCATAATTTTCCTTAAAAAAGCGTTATTGTTTCTTGATAACGCTCTTAAATTGATGCTTCTTAAATTGAATAATTCACAATTTTTGATCATTTTAGTACATTTACACACCATGTACATTTGTTTGTACACAATTGTTTTCTAATGTAAAGACATTGCATATTTTTTCTAAGTTCTATAGCTTTAATGACGTTAATTTTATAATAAAACGTGAGTCCTCTATTGTGTTATTTAATTTATTAAATTTGACGTACATAATGAAGTATGATTTGTACTTCAGAGTACATATACATAACATATAGAGTCTTATCATTGGATCTGTAATTTATCGCATTACGGTGTCTTAGGCAGTACTCTATAATCTGACAAATTCGATAGTCCGACACTACCCTGTAAAATGTCGGATTTCCGGGTCCACTGTAAGGACGTCTCCTTTACCACGAGGTGGTGGAGTGAGAAAACCTATTCCCCATTTTGTTTACTTTGATACTGCTATTTTCAATGAAACAAAGCACAATTTAGGTAGGTATCTATTAGTCTTATTACAATTCTAAAATAAACTTCTTAATTTAATTGTTTTTTTTTATTTCAGTCAATCAAAAGTCACTGTTGAACATAGAAGGTCTATGTCCTATCATCATCGTCGTCATCATTACAAACTATAAATAGTCCACAGTATATTATGGTGCCACGTACGAGATGGGTCGTAGTATCTCGCCATGTGCGGCCCATCTCCTGTATATCAAACTAATCAGACGTATTGCATAATATTATGTCTCAGTCACAATAAAATTATATAAACATAAACATGCTACAAACATGTATCTTTACGGTGGTGTACGGAAACACAAAGAAATAAGTGGTGTTCATAAAATATAAAACATGAAACGATGGCAGTCGAGGATAAATAAAATGTGTTATGCAGTGGAAAGAGAGATTTTTTTTTTCGAAAATGTAAGTTAATATAAGTGGTTAACGCTCGCTGTAAATATAACAGAACGCGAGTAACCCGGGTTCGATCCCCGCCGGCACCAATGAAATTGTTAATTGCAATTTTAGGTGCTGATTTACCACCTGCTCGGCGGTGAAGGTAAAAACATCGTGAGGAAACCTGCATGTCTGAGGAATAAGAAAAAAAATATTTCGAAGACATGTGAAGTTCGTCAACACGCATTTGGGCAGCGCGGCGGACACTTCCTTGCCCTAAAACCCTCTCAGAAATGAGGGAAGGCCTGAGCCCAGCAGTGGGACGTATATAGGCTGTAACTTTACTTTTTTTTACTTTTTATAAGTTGGGGTTGCTTGTTTTTTTCAATTACAGAAAAATAAGCTAGTTCGTCTCCCCATTACTTACGGCCGACAAAGAGCGAAGAGATTAACACCGTGGGGATTTAGCCGTTAAGAGTCCGGCATACATATTTTTTGCATTCACATAGAATAACGGTTTCCCCAGGTTAGAAACCTTATTTAATAGACTATTAATAAAATCAGTTATAAAATATTATAAAGTTAAAGAAATAATAATTATTTTTATCATCAAGTTAAGTATTAAGTTGAGCGAGCAGCATTTTTATATTATTTACATTACAGTTAATAATATAAGCGAGAAATAAAAAAATATAAATTTCTTTGAAATTCTTGAAAATGGTCCCGTTTGGAATGTACAATTACTTGCAATTGATAAAAAATCGGTTTAATAAATATTGCACCATGTTGACGAGAATCGCATAAAAAATTGGGGTAGAATAGTTTTTGGTACTCATGCGCCGATTATTTCTGGACTTATAAAGCTAAGCTAAAAATGCATCTGCTAGAAGTGTGAATGACGTCTATTGGCTGATTCAAAGCTGTACGACTTTTCAGTTTTGCAGTTCGTATTGTGGCTACATGAGGCTTCTCGCTAAAATTTTAATTTGTCCTCAGCAAAATATCTAAACTTACCTGTAATTTATAAATATAGATATCGAGATGCTTTATGTTTTCTATTTACGGATTTCTTTATATGAGTGCAAGTGGGCGAGTATAGCCTTATAAGTTGGAAGTTATATTTTTTAGAATACTGGAGTAATAAACAAACGTCGTTTCACCTGGTGATAAGTGGCGAAAGCAGCCAACTTTATACAAAGAAGCTGCTGCTGCTACGCTACGGATGCGTTGTCACACAAAACATAATATACACCATCCCGTGCGTCGTCTCTTATGAGAACCAAGATGGAATGTCTGTATGAATCCCACAGCCTGTAAATACTGGCTGGCCGCTCCTTGAAGGTAGAAATAGATATAACATCACTGCGAGGTATCTACCCGGACTGATTCCTACGCAGGAAAGAAGGCCTACGTGGTACCACCTAGTACAAGTTTTATTTTAAGTTTTATCCTAAACTGGTTTGTCTCGTTTTTATTGTGAATTGAAAAGGTCAGATGGATATTTTTTGCGCAGATTCGTAATGTATATGTATTAGTCTTTTTGTTTACACAGTCGATGATTAGTAATAATTAAAAATAAGTTCTTCTTTTGCTTTGTAATGTGATATTGAGTCGTGTTTGAATTTAATATTATATATAAAATTTTCAATTTTGATAAAATTTTATAAGTAAATATAGTGCAATTGACAAATATCAAAATACTAATTAAATTCTATCAATTGATGCCATTTTAGGAGTATTCAAAAATCACCATAGTCAAAAGGTCAATCAAATTAATATACTTTGCACTTCTACGATTTTTTTGTTTTTAATGGGTTGTTTTATGCAGAGAAATGCAGTAAAATCTCAAAAAAAGTAAATATATTAAAAAAAAACCTTTAAGTGATCGTTATTTAGTAGTAATTGCCCATAAAATGAAAGTAGGTTCATGTAAATTAGTATCCCGAATATATTAATAATGCACCGGTCACATAATTTAGAATTCAACTCATTCCAAACCGTTTCCTTTCCGATTTTATTCCGGATATGACGTCACCTCCCCTCATTGTTACGTCGCCCGCGCAACTTTTGAACCATTTTTCAATGGAACTCTTTAAGCTATATTGAATTCTTATTCTTTATCTTATTAAGTATGAATGGATTAAATTTTGTTATTTCTATTAAAAGGCTTATTGACTTTTAATCGGATTAAAAGAAATTTATAGAAATTTTCCGTCAGCCCTCCTCCTTCTTTTTACTACCAATGAATATAAATGTTGTATATAATGTAGTGTATAAATGTGCTACGTATAGTTTATTTTTAATTTATGCTTAGTTGCGTTAACTCCTACATTTTGTGCTTACATTCTAATTTTAACACATAAAAAGAAAATTGTTATCAAAATGTTATAAAGGTTTTTTTATAAACATAGGAGCATCGGACTCTACCATAGATAGTCTCACAGAGGGGATATTGGCCATAGTTTTTTTTTATAGAATAACGGTGACTAACGAGCTCACCGTCCACCTGATGGTAAATGGATGCTGTGGCCTATAGACATCTGCAATTATCCTTGATTATGAATCGAAATGCAGATGCGTTGCCACCCCTGAGGACTAAGATGAAATGCCTCGTTTTAAGTAAAAAAGTATCCGTTTCTCTACACTCACCGTACGAAACACAGCAGCATTGAGCTTCTATTTTATTCTGATATTGTGTGAGAGCGTGGTCCTTTCCTGGTCAAGCCGACCCATTCGTGCTACAACCATAATATAGCTGACTCAAAATGATATAAAAAAAAATTTTTTTTCATTTATACCATCTTGATTTATTATATCTTTTTTTTGAGAAAGATGCTGCTGCCTATCTCCAGTTTCATATCTCTCAGCCGCCTCTCACAATACCCATCGGCCATGGGGTAGTGGATATTATTACGCCGTTACTACACGTTGTACATTTTTACGTATTATATCATTATTTATAAAAGTTTCCTGTGTGCGTGTTGCGTGCTGTTGTCGAGATCCAGAAATCACCCGTGCGAAGCCGGGGTGGATCACTAGGCCATATTCCGTCAAATCCCCAGCGGTCTCACGAGGTTGCACCCATGCATATTGATTATATAATGCCAAACTTTCTCATAGAAAAGTAGTCTCTTAATATGAGTTTTAATGGTTTAAATGCTGTGGGTGGGTGCGGTCGCATTCGACCGCTCGGGATTTGCCGGGCGCATGCGACTGCATGAAATTTTTATGGTGCTTGAAGGGTTAATATGGGCATATCCTACAGATATCTGCCATATGAGATTTTCATTCGTATTCGATTATGAAATTTATATGAAAATTTTAACCAGAGCAATGAAATACCTCAACTATTAGTCTGTTATACCAATATGGCGCGGACCATATGCAGTTGCGCCCACAGTCCGACCACGCAGTCGACGGCAAGGCCGCTATCAAAGGTCAATTGTCTCTTTCACACACTGACGGACACCTTTATTAATATTAATCTAGTATATTTATTATCTTTTATTTGCAATATGCAATCATTAAATTAAGATTCAATAAATCAGGTTCATACTACAAGAAGACGGTTGATGGTTAATTTTTAGAAGCGTGTAGTTACATAGTATAGTTAAAATATATTAAACTCGATACAGTTATGTAATAAACTGTGTGCCTTTATACTAAATTATCTTTTTTATATTATTTATAATTTTGCTTACTTTATGATATAAGAAATTCAGGTTAAGAAGTATAAGAGAAACTAATAGTTTACTTTTTTAATATGGAACACACCCATATAAATAGATATATGTGTGGTAAATCAGGTAAATCGGTTACAATCCTTAGAATAGATCTAATTATAAATAGAAAAAAATCACAGTTTTAAAAGCAGGTCGACAATAAGATTAACTCAAAATAGAAAGGACGCAATAACAAGTTCTAAAAATATCGTGTTTGTGTCTTCTATTTCAATATAATTTGAAAACAATAACAGTTTTATAAAAATCGCGTTTGTGACTTCTCAATTATTAACCGCACACAAAAACAATAAAATTAGAACATAAAGTTGAAACAGTAGAATTAGAGCCTATGAATCTCAAAGATGTGAAGATTCGTTGAAATTTGGACTTTCAAAACGGACCCTTTACATACGACAACTTCCGAATGAATCAAAAAGTTTTCTACTTAAAAATCTTGAAACCTCTGTATCAACCCTTAAAAACAACGACCTAACATTCCACCTGATGATATGGGAGTCCATGTACACCAGCACCTAACTTAGATACCAGAACAAAGAAGATTACAGATACATTGTCACCTCCGCGGAATAAGACGGAATGCCTGTAATAATTCCAGCTCTCTATACTCTCCAGACCGACACACAGCACTTCCAGCACTGCTATTTGGAAGCAGAAGTAGGTAAGAGGGCGGTACCTAGCCGGACAAAGTGCTAGGCAGAAGAGAAGTACTATCACCTAGTAAAGGGTCTCTCCAGTTGTAAAAAGAAATTGCCTAAGGACTCGTTCCCACTAAAACGGACCGTCTGTTTAAACGGATGTCGGCGCCCGAGCGGTGTTCACACCTACACCGATCAGCTTGGGATCGAAATTCGTACACGATGGACGACGAAATTATACAAGTGTTGTGGTGGTATTTAAGAAAAAGAAGAAGAAGACGTCAAAGAAACCATTGGATGGATCCTCTTCTGTGAAAAAGATTTTCAGCACACTTAAACCATTAATGGGTAAACTAAGAAATGATAAAACAGTTTTTACTACTTCCGACTATCTATTTTTTTATAGGATAGGGTGACAAACGAGCACACAGTCCACCTGATGGTAAGTGGTTGCTGCGGCCCATAGACATCTACATCTATCCTCGATTACAAATCAAAATGCTAGATGCGTTGTCACCCGTGAGGACTAAATACCAGTTACCAGTAAAAAGGGTATCTGGTTCTCTACACTCACTATACGAAACATAGCATCATTAAGCTACAATTTTACGCTGGTATTCTGTGAGAGCGTGGTCCTTCCCCTGTCGAGCCGACCCATTCGTGCTACAACTAAACTACTAATATAACTGCAGCATGGCTCTACCACGTATTTCCTCTGTAGATGATCTCTTTGGACGAATTTCAACGGACATAAAAGTACAAAACACAACATTCAGAGAGTGTATTTGTTCCAACAAAGTCTGTCCATATGTACAATTCATTCACACTATATCCGGTCCGAGCGTTTAGACGGCTCTTCGCAGTGAAAAAACGTCCGTTTAAAAACCCTGATGCGTTATATTTCTCGGGTCCGTCTAAATGTGAACAGTTTCATATAAATTGTACTGCCACCGACTGACTTATCCGCTTCTTTAGACGGTCCGTATCACTGAGTTATATATAAATCAATGGGCCGTATATACAGACGGTCCGTATTAGGGGTACCGAGCTACCGAGGACTTAGTTGTCACTGACGAATTGAAGATCACAGCACCTGACATCTCGTACCTTTGACGCTACTTTACATCTGGCGTAGAAGAAACGGTTGTACCATCTTATATTGGAAATAATATGATTTTGCTGGCCAAATATGCAGTAAAGTAATAAAAAAATGATTCTTTAAAAAGAGAATACTTGTATACTTAAATAGTTATACACGGTTACCTTTGTTTTAAGTTTTCTGATTTATTCTTTTTATTTTTTGCACCTGTCACATTATTTCCACTCGTCCCGCATTGACTGGGGGAGAATGCCAAAAGACATTAAGTAAATAAATAACTTATAAGTCCCACAGGACTACCTTAACTGCTGTGATGGTTTTAGAGTTACAACTAATAACGAATCCACTGCACTACCCTTATGCTTGTTGAAAATACTTCACGAGTCCTCGGTATGTATTTTTTTTATTTCTAAAACGTGCACATATTCTCACAATATTTTTCCTTAGTTTTGTCTGCAGTAGACGGTAATAATTACCTTTTAATTGCCCTCGTCATTATATACTTATACTAAGTGGACTGATTTTCTGTTGAAAATTATCTCAATTAATCAGTTCCCACCGGAGGAACTTCTTTGTGGATGTACTACTTATTGTTTTATATTATTATTCGTCTGGTCTGCTAACTGCTAGAAGTTTGCAAAATGCATTATGTATGCTTTTACTTTGCGTGATTTTTTATCATGTAGCATGATTCAGTTGGCAATATAATAAAAATTTACTATTTCTAGCTTTATTTACTTTAATATTTTATTGTTACACAGTATAACGAAATTCACAGAAATTTCTTTTTTTATAAATTATAAGACAAGGCCTGAGTGGAGTGAAGACCCATCGAAGGCTCACTTTTTTGTATAAGTAAAGAAAGTTGTGAATGTAAGTCTGATGTTAAATGAGTGCTGAGGCCCATAGCCCTCTATCCATCTACATTTATCCTCGATTAAGAATGCGTCGTTATCCCCGAGGACTAAGATGGAATGTTCTGCTACCAGTAAAAAAATTCCGGTTCTCTACACTAAACGTAATAAACACAAAACCATCATGTTTCTATTTTACTTCGGTACGCACGCATTCTGTTAAGAGTGTGAGCGTTCCCCGGTCCAACCGAATCTTTCTAACTGGAGTTAAAATACAATGTAGCTCAACCATGTTCTTTAATCAGGCTTCAGTGTGGAAACTGACAAAACCTTTTCCATGTATGAAATCACCTGAGTTACACTACACCCCACCGGACTCTCTCCACTGAGATCTTAGGATAAGGCTTTGGTTTATACAATTTTTAATAGCATTGGGTGACAAACGAGCACACAGTCCACCTGATGGTAAGTGGTGGACATTTATCCTCAATTAAGAATCAAAATTTAAATGCGTTGTCACCCCCGATTACTAAGATGGAGTGCCTCGATTCCAGTAAAATGGGGTGTCCGGTTCTCTACACTCACCATACGAAACACAGCAGCATTACGCTGCTGTTTTACGCTGGTGTTCTATGAGAACGTAGTCCTGTCCCGTTTGAGCCGATCCATTCATGCTACAACTATAATATAGCTGCAGCGTGGCTTCACTTTAGTAGAGGATCAGAAACAATCAATAAATATATTAGGTAAAAATCGCTTAAAGCGAGATGACCGTCTGTAATTTATAATATTTTTCGTTGCTATAAATAATCTAAGGTTAACTTAAAGAGTTATATCTATCTATATAGTAAATACTATTTATTGTATGTATAACTTAAAGAGTTATATCTATCTATATAGTAAATACTATTTATTGTATATATAACGAAAGTGTTTAAAAGATGAAAGATATAACGAAGGTACCTACACTAAGCGGTCTTATCAGACAACCTTTTTATTATTAGGGGACATTTAATTTGGTCTTTTCTACCTTCCATCTCGTCTGGGTATCGTCATATTAGTTATAAGTGGTAACGACGCATGTCGAGGATGTCGACATGTACTAAAGTAGCAACGTAAATGGAATATACTCGTAAGTTCGGACGTCCCTTTAATTTTACTGAAATCAAAACAATAGAACTTTTATTCACAAATAATGACGAACGAGGTGTACACAATAACATAATGTAGATGAACATAGTGAGATGGGTCATGTTTATAATATCATCGAACATCACAACTTGTTTGCGATAAATGTGAATTAACACGTCTGTGAATTTTACTTGCGAAACAAAGCGCTGAATTATTCTGCGTGCAAAATAAGAAGATCGCTGTTAAGTAAATGCTGATTGCGTCGTACGTCAGAGCTTGTGTATTTCTCATGTCTGCCTTTCATGAGCGTTACATAAAACTGTTATTGTATCGAGGTCAGTAACGATGGTCTGTACCTCTCGTTGTGTCCTCAGGCTAAAAGCAACCACTCCTTAAATTGTTCGAGTTAATATTGTATATGCGTTACTGATTAGCCGTGGTAGCTCAGATGGTTAGCGCTCGCTGTAAATTTCACAATACGCGAGCAAACCGGGTTCGATCCCCGCCGGCACCAATGAAATTGTTAATTACAATTTTAAGTGCTGATTTACCACGTGCTCGTCGGTGAAGGGAAACATCGTGAGGAAACCTGCATGTCTGAGAAATAAGAAAAAAATTATTTCGAAGACATGTGAAGTTCGCCAACATGCATTGGGGCAGCGCGGCGGACTATTCCTTGCCCTAAAAGCCTCTCAGAAATGAGAGGAGGCCTGTGCCCAGCAGTGGGACGTATATAGGTTGTAACTTTACTTTAATTTTTATGCTTTACTGCGCAATGTGATGGTCATTGCTAGCCTATTAGTTTAAGAGAAAATCTTGATGCTGAGCCGTTCACCACCGTTCCAGAAATGTTCTACATCTCATGACAAACTTGTAGAATGTATGATACATTGCTAGTATATGATACATCACAGTGATTTTATGTATCGAAACGACTTAGGAACCTTTATAAAAATACTACTTTTGCTCTGGGGTTGCAGCTGTTCGTGAATGGTGTCAGTCACTTAACAGCTGATGTTAAGAAATTGACGCCACGTTTGGCTTTTTTTTTGTAAAAAGAGAAAGGATACAAATTCCATTTGAAGCCAATATTATTGCAACTAAAACCCAAATACGTAAACTCTCACAACTGTCAATTAGAGGGGTAGGTAGAGACTACGGACTTCCTATTGATCGTGACCCACCTCTCTCGTTCCTTCACATCAATACTCCTACGCATATATATGCTTGTAAATTAGGGGACATTTAATTTGGTCCATCTTCCGTCTCTGTCACTCACTTCTGCAACATAAATTAATTTTGTCACTCTTTCCTCATTCATTATTTTATAAGTAAAAACAACCGAAGCATTCCTTTATAGATCGTGGTTACAACATTTACTTGAAATCAAATACGAGCAGCGAATTCGACCGCTATTTATATACTTAATTTTTTTTTTAAATATGTTATATAGTATAAACGCCTTTTTGCCTTGACATACACTACACATACTATTGAAAAAAGAATATTTGAAACCGCAAAACAGCTCATTCAGACAATCTGTCAGTAATTAGTTGTTGGCAACATTTTGGCAACATTTTAACTTCCAACAACATTTTAAATACTCTGTGTAACCACAGACTAAGTGTTTGACATTGGCAGTATGAACCTAAACTATGTAGATATTTTTAATTTAATTTAATGCATTGGTAACATATTTTATAATTACTAGTACTATAATACTTATACTATAACAAATCTCACACTTTGTACACAAAAAGGGGGTACAAAGTTTTCCCTTTACATGTTATTAAATATAATAGATTGTTTTTTACAACTTCCTAAATTCCATTACAATGTCTGCAGGCCTTTAACAGTTGCGGGGCCCATTTACGACACAAAATTACTCTTTCGCTTTTGGATTAATCCGGTTTTGGAACAATTTATTCACAAAAAAGGTTCGACCTTCATAGAAAAATGCTAACTAGTTTTTTAACCATAAAATAACTTTCTATTATTCTTCTGTAAAAAATATTTTAAAAAAGCGTCTCTTCGCTGTGTCAATTGGTATGAAGATTTATGTTACTACACAAACCAACCTAATTAGTTTCATCATTTTCTGTAACTATCTGCGTGATGCAGTTAAATGCTTTTTAACTTCCATTTAATAACTACTGAATAGGTAACAGATAAAAATCATTATAAATCTATTAAACCAAAATACTGGTAGTCTATATCGTCAATACCCAGGTATTTTTAATAAAATTTTATAACTTTGCGCAGTGGCTCAGTAAAAAAATATAACATAATTTATGACATTGAAATATATTCTCATTCTCCTTTTTCAGCAGTTCCTGAAAAAACTTGTCATCAAATCAAATCAACAGTCGGGAGGCAGATTGACGATCGCAATAGCAAACGTGTCGCATCTTTGACTCTTGACCCTTCGCTCGGTCTGATCTTTATTATGCGATGTTAGTGCTGTTAGCCTTTTAGAATTTTACATCTTCATCTGATAAAAGGCTGTTAAAAAAAGAAAGCGAGGACAATGATGATGATGGTTTATCCAACGAAAAAAACCAAAAAAGCAAAAAACAAAAACAGATGGCTATACAGGAGTTTCGACATTTCTTTTTAATTATATAATGCGCCAGTTGGCACATTATTGATTACATATCTTTTCATTTATATTTTGTTTCTAAAGATAAATTAGGGCTATTAAAAGCAAAAGAAAGAAATGAAAGTTTGATCATTTTTATATATGAAGTGATAAGTAAGGAACAAAGAACATAAACGCTCAGGACTCACTGAGTTCTGAGTTTTTTAAATCAACCACAACGCGATATTGTGCTGGGGATTTCAGATATTTGACCACTATGCGTTCTAGACTTAAAATGCTGCAAGATTTTCTTGATATCTCTGATCATTAATAATTTTTACCCTGCAAGCCATCCCTGGAACCCGCTTATCGAGCGCAATGCTCGATAAAGATAAATTTTATTTAACAAAACACACAAACACACACACACACACACACACAAAACAAACACAACGTGGAGACAAAGTACCTTGCTCAAAACGTGAAGATCTGATGAAAACTTGCATTCTCAAAATCAAACCAAAATCTTTAACTTCCTACTATTGAATATTATTACATTCAAAGCGGGAAGTTAAAAATATATAGTAAATGGAGGCTGGCTGGCGAGTGGTAATAATATAAAATAAAGAAATATAAAAACGAAATATCTATAAACATCACAATTTTAATCGTTGGGATAGCAGAAGAAACTTTCAGAAAAGAGTTCTGTAGTTGGTTTTATCGAGGCAACAATCACTCGTCTCTCCGCACAAATATGTAAGTACGTTTGACCATGACAATTGAGGTAATTCACTTGTTTACTTCGCTTGATTACTTACATCCTTATAGGTTTTTATAATAATTTTATATCTATTTTGATTTGATTTTATAAAAAGTAAGCCTTGGTAGATCATAAGCGCTCTCTGTATATTACATGTTATAATACGTGAGCAATCCGAACTCGATCCCTGTCGTTACCAATTTTAAGTGCGCGATTTAATACGTGCTCGGTGGTGTAAAAATAACATCGTGAGGAAACCTACATGTTTAAGAATAAAATATTTCAACGACATGATGTGAACGATGATGATATATGCAGTGCGGAGTACTAATTATTCTTTAATTAGCCGTTCCCCACGACTTCACCCGCGTGTAATTTAGGGTTTTAATTTTTTTTGCGCGGTACCCTAATTCTTTTTCTAAAATTAAAGCCTAAGTTACTCATTATAACATCAGATATCTGCCAGTGAAAGTCCCGTCAAAATCGGTCCAGCCGCTTCGAAGGTTAGCCGGAACAAACAGACAGACTAAAATTTTAAAAAAATAGTGATTTTGTGATAAGTACCGCATATACTATCATAAGCATTTAGTAAAAAGCTGTTATTTTGAAATTACAAACAGACACTTCAATTTTATTTATTTTTATAGATTTTTAGAAATGAGAGGAGGCCATTGCGATAATATATATCTGCTAACGCTATAGGCTGTAACTTTTTGTACAAAAGTCACCAAATAGTTAAACTTGTACGTGTTACTTGTAGCTATATTGTACTTGTAGCTATATTATGTTTGGTTGTCGCTGCATGGCATAGCGCTTGTAGCACATCTTTTGCACTGTGTTCGTGACCTGTGAAAAGTGATAGACTATTTATTTTATTCGAATCTATCAAAAAAATACACGTGGTAGAGCCACGCTGCATATTACAGTTGTAGCATGAATGGGTCGGCTACGAAAGGACCATGCTCTTACAGAATACAAGTGTAAAATAGCAGCTTAATGCTGCTGCGTTTCCTATGGTGTGGGTGAGGGCGAACCAGAGACCATTTGTACTGAAAACGTGACATTCCATATTAGTCCTCAGGGGTAACGACGCATCTGCATTATGATTCTTAAATGAGGATAAGTCTATCGGCCACAGTATCCACATACAATCAGGTAGACTGTGTGCCTATTTGTCACCCACATTTAATTAAAAAACTCGTTATCAATATAGTAGGATCACTATTATATAAATTTAATATAAAGAATGATAACAATAAATAATACTATTTAAAATTTCGCAATCACTATCCACATTGTTTATATTTTCCTTCTCTGCCTTCCTTCTAACTTATAGCGGAATTTGTTCACGTGATTTGTAGTTATTGCTCGTATCTATGATATGCGGGCTTTATCAACAAATGGTACAAAACTCTATTATGTTACGGAATCATGCAACCAATACTTTGAAAAATATTTTTTTCTGAATTAACATTTTTGCGCTGAATACAACAAAAATGAATTAATTGAATAAAACTAAATTTACGGATTTTATCGCGTTTATTTCACTACTTTTACTTATTTTTAATTCCCGACGTTTCGGGTGCTTTACAGCAACCATGGTCACGGGGGGGACTGAGATATTTGACGTCCCAATGTCATAGTTAGTCCGGCTACCTTCAGTTTTTGAATATTAATTTTTGGTCCGATTTACGCAAAACGAGCTTATAGTATCATGAAGTCTTGCAGTGGTATGCTTAGGTTTGGGTTTAATTTTGTTAATTAAACCTAAACCTAAGCATACCACTGCAAGACTTCTATCACAGTCCACTGCTGAACGTAGATTCCTAAGATTATCTCACAAGTGGAATTTACCATAGTTACCATGTTTGGCAGGCTCAACTACTCCGCACCAGCCTAGTACACTCTCCTGAGGGAACGGCAGAAGCAGCGGCTGCAGGCCCGGCAGAATTTAACTCTTCGGACCATCGTCGGTGCAAGTCGCTACGTCCGGAATGACATAACAGCCAAGGTAAGAATGGAATCCATCTTCAGCTGGCGCACGGTATGTACGACCGCGCTGACAAAGGACCACACCCTCAACTCAACAACTTGCCACCTCTACTTCGCCCGGCCCCCGGATGGACGACCGTTACCAAGAGAACTCCTCTCTACATACATTAGAGAGTCGAGTAACAACCCACAATGTTACAGAGAGACCAACTTTGACAATCAGATAACTAACCTTTTTTAATCAACTTAACCGACTGCGGCAAATCAAAATTGGCCGCGAGGAAAATCCGGGCAATGGGGAATGCCCCGAGGCCCCAGACCTGCTGGACATTGAAGTCCAAGCAGACGACAACAGCCAAACCAAGCTTGGCAGGCGGGTTTGAAAACCGAAGTTTTTATATACTAGTTACTATTACTTGTTTCGTTAAAATTTTTTGGCGTACAATAAAGTGTTATCTATCTATCTCATTAGCATAAAGCTGCTGCCCATCTTCTGGATATCTATCTATTTTCTGTGATGTTTGTGCTGTTAGCCTATGCGGCTCTTAGCGTCATCTGACTAAGGCCGCGAGTTGATTAAAGCCGCGAGCTGATTACCTCCTGGCCAAGGTAAGGTAAGGTTGGGTAGCGAATATTTCTACGCCGCTACTTCACTGTAACGTCACGCAACTCAATACTTATATATAATACCGTATAGGTGCTAAGTTAGAGTAGATTTAGAATTCACAGGTCCACTGCTGAACATAGGCCTCCCCCAAAGAATGCCACAAAGCATAGTCCTGAGCCTGCATCCATCGAATTCCTGCATATCTGACCAGGTCGTCACTCCATTTAGTGGGGGCCGTCCCACACTTTGCCGACCGGTACGATCTTGAACCTTGCTTCTCCATCGGTTGTCGATTCTTCGAGCTATATATGCCTGACCCATATCCACTTCAGCTTACTAAATAACGCTTATATTAAAAGTATTTTTTGTCATATATACGACAAGGAGATACCTGAAAGAATTGCTCATACTGAATAGGAATAGAAATGTGACAAACTGTGTAATGTTTTAAAGTTTTATAATAATTGCGGGTAATCTGCTTTGCGGAAACCTACCCTACCGTACAGAGGTGTCAGGCTAACACGCGCTTGGTCATTTTTTCAGTTTATAGATTAAATAATGTGTATAAAAGAAACAGGGTAGTATTTATTCTTTAAAAACATACAAACGTGTAACTGTTATTGTGTGGTAAGATAACACTTTGTTATTTGTAAACCTTAGAAATATTTCTGTGTGTATAGGATCGTGTTATTTACCTTAGCTAATATTTGCGTATCTTTGTTTGAATATAAAAGTAATCGTATCATTTATTGTTACTGGAACGAGCATAAAACCAATATGTGAGGTTGGTTTAAAATTTGTTATAAGTAAATATGTTGCTGTAAATATAATACTTATTCTTTACCAGCCTTTTAAATTCACTCCAGGCCCTCAAGAATGCATCTCGAAAGATTTGTCCAAACTTATAACGTTGGATAGGGATTATTAAGCGCAGAACTAATATCCTCGTACTAATAACGCTCCACACTATTACCAGTCTTTTGTAATAATATTAGCTCATTTATGATTTTTGCCTTGCGGTTGCGGCATGATAAGGCAATCACTCTCCCCATTTAACCCCGTGGTATGTCAAAAGGTCACTATGGGATCTTACAGCCTTCTCCTATGACACATATGTCAGTTAGTTTATCATCTCGTTTATGCTAGATGTACAGCGCCAAGAATGGAGATACATGGTAAGTGACACATACTCGTAAGTAGCAACTTAAGCTGCTATTTTATACGCTAGTTTTCTCTTGCCAGGAGTGTTTTGTATGATGAGTGTAGTGGTGAATCGGAGACCCTTTTTAAACGAAGCGTTCCATGTTAGTCCTCAGGGGCGACAACGCATCTGTGATGGAGGATAGATATAGACCTCTATGGGCCACAGTATCCACTTACCATCAAGGTAGATTGTGTGTTCTTTTGTCACAACTAAGCCGACTTTCACTATGGGATATAATATAATTTATATTACATCTCGAGATATAAATTAATATCGCTCACCGTACTTTTAAATAGAACCGTTTCCACTGAGATATAATATATATTACATCCTAAACTTTAAATATTTTTTTGATCGACCGAGCGATATTTTCATATTATATTTCACCTCCTGTACCTCCCTTTTTGGCACTAAACCTGGTTGGTTCCTTCGGAAGGTTCCGTGGCGCAGTGGCTTAGCAATGCGGCGCTGAGGGCAGCAGGTCTGAATCCCTCAAGGACAAGGATTTGTATGGCCTTTAAATAATCGTTACAGGTCTGGATGTTTATCCTTGTAAAATTTATGTATGCAAACTGACTCCACGATACAGCTGTAAATCTTAGTGTGGGGTAACATCTTTTAAATAATAAAAATAATTTAAAAAAGAACACGAATATAACATTTTTGTTCATAAATAAATAATTTTTAATAGGCTGATTACAGATACATATATAGCACAGCTATGAATCATAGTTACAATTATATAGTGTGAAAATATAGTAAACACTCCAACAATATAAATAATATATTATATAAACTAAATTTTTTTAAAGTCTTTTATTATTCATTTCCTTCTTTTACATTTATTCATTATTTGTAACTCACGCATTGGCCTCTAGATTTCAATTTAATATCCAATAGGTGATTGTTACGTCACACTTCGTGATGCCAGTGCGTGAGGTTTCGGTCATTGCTTTAAATATTTATCCAGGCCGATTCAATATTGAACTAACGCGTAAAATATACATAATATATCAAAAGGAAGGTCAAAACGGAAAATGCTTGATTTGGAATATTGACAATTTTCAAATATACAACTTTAAAATGAAAAGCAGTTGAGTGTGTTGGCAACCTAAGAGCACCAATCGTCTCTTTCTGTAAATTTCGCTTCTTTGCTTTGTAGGCTTTTTACCACGATGTTTCTAAACTCTAGCAGAAGCGTGGTGCAGCTTCTAAAGCACGACATGTTTATTCTTGTGATTTTTTGATAGATTCAAATTAAATATAAATTAAATTAGATAGGGGCATTAAGGAGTTAATAGTCTACCGCTTGTCACGGGTCACGAACACTGTGGGAAAGATGTGCTTCGATCGCCACACTTGGCAGGCGAATTGCCGATCGCAGTAGTTGTCTCGGATCTTTGAGGATGGGTGCTCACCGTTATTGGTGTGTGTGGCATATACATAATACAGGGTTATTTTGTAATAACCGACCAAATTTGCAGAGAAGGTTCAGAATAAGTAGTATAAGCAAATAGTAAAAAAAAAATCACAAACATTCTGTCTCTTTAAATTTTTAAATTCAACATGCGTGGTAATTCATTATTTTAACTGATTTACTGCGCACGCACACATTCGTAAGGGTCGATCGATAGGCAAAAACGATGTTGCTTATAAATCACATTCAATTTAGGATAATTTTAAATAAAAGTAGAAGCCTTATTTTGCAAAAATTGCAATATCGGTATATCACTATTTATATATTTGAACTTTGGCTTTAACTTTGTTTAAAATTTGGCTACTCTTTGAAAAATAACTCTGTGTATAACATATTCAAGATAGTGTACCGCTATCTATCGGAAGCTATGAGATTTTTGACCATTCCTATACATGCCTTTCACGACCTCAGATTATAGAACAAAAGTTTATGACACATAAATGAATGGCGTCATCAAATCATGGAATGAAATTAATAATAATTATAAACAGGCTATTATAATTTAACTTTTATTTTAACAATAAATAAACACTAATGAGTTTCATTTTTTCTCGTGATCTTAAAATGAATAGTTTTTAGTGTAAAAATAATATAGTAAAAATAAATACGTGGTAGAGCCACGCTGCAGGAACATTTTGGTTGCAGCAAGAGTGGGTCTGAGCAACCAGCAAGGAATCACGCTCTCAGAGAATACCAACATAAAATAGTAATTTAACGCTGCTGTGTTTCGTATATCGAATGTAGAGAATGGAGACCCTTTTTACTGGAAATAAGGCATTCTATCTTAGTCCTCAGGGGTGACAACGTATCAGATATTTGATTGACATCGAGGACCGATGCAGATGTCAATCGGCCGTAGCTTCCACTTCGTATCACACCGCTTGTTTGTCACTCTTGATCTATAAAAAATGATATGTTTTCTTGATGAAGTTTAAGTAATATTTACTATGTATATTGACAAAAATACTTGGAGTTGTCACTCAGGTAAAAGGAGAGGTGAGTTTCATTTTTTTTATTATTTTATATTTTTAAATATATTATTTGTTTTAATTACATAAGTACCATAGCTCATATCTTTAGTAGAAAATCTCAAACGCGGTATAATTTTATAATGCACACAAAGGTTCATACACCAGTAACTCTCGGGAGATATTTACGTCCAGCATTGAAGTACCACAGCACGATGATGAATATACAATGGTAAATGAGTACACGTGACTTTTTACCAAAAGTTAAAACCCCAAATGGTTTGTCGCTTTAATCCATCGTGCGTGTTAATTCAAGCATGTTCAGGAATGAATATTTTTTTGTTTTTATGACTGCTATATGATGCTACGATCCGTGCACAGTCAGTTTGTCAAGCGTAGCAATTGGTGTTAACACTTCATATTGAGGATAGCTTGTATCTCTCTAACATCGCACTAGTAACGGGCTAATGATAAAGAAATAATTCAATGTACAAGAGATATATATTGCGAAATCTTATGATCATATTTCATTATGAAGTAAGTACGGTAAGTAACTGCGATTTATTACTACCGCGTAACGGACACTACCTCGAGTTTGTACTCAGAAACAGCTATATATAGTTTTATATAATATAGTCTGAATAAAATATATGTATATAGTTATATCATGTGGGAAATAACGCTATTATATCTTTTTAAAATTATTTAGTTATATATTGCAATATTTATCTGTAACCTTAACGGTTTGACGATAACGTTAGGTGTTGTGACGGGTAATCATTATAATAATATTTTAGTAAATTCAAGAATATCAAGTAGATAGAAAGATATAATTTCTCCGAGAATATATTGTAAAATACGTAAAATTACATTTTTATTTTTTGTTAACCATTGTCTTATTCCGTTTAAAAATATAATTTACTTACATATCAGTTTTCAAGATCATAAAGTAAAACTTTCTTATGCATTATTTTATCCTAGTAGGAACGATCGTAACGAGGATATCCACAGAAGAACAAAAGTAACCGACATAGCCTTGTGGTAATGGGTCGGCCATATAGCTCGAAGAACCGACAACCGATGGTCGTCCATATGCAATAAGAAATTAAGGAAGCGTCATCTCAGAAAGCGAAAAACAGGGACCATAACAATAAACCGAAGCCACTAAAATCCTAAATTCCCTATTAAAATCTTTTAATGTGTGAAAGTAATACACTATTTAAAATGACAGTTGATAGACTTCTCAACAGTAGAATATTACTAATAAAGTACCCTCAGCTGCAGAGGGTTAATGGATTCATCGGTTTATGCCCGTATTGGTAAATTTAAACTTATGTTCAGATAGATTTAGAAGTTTCTGCATCAATTACATATAAAATTTTCAAAACCGCGAAAAATTTATATGTAATTGATCGGCAGTAAAAACACATCGTTGGTAAACGATGTTGCAACTTTATCAGACCAACCCCTTTTAGGGGAGAAAAGAAAACCCACCTGCAGATCTGGGAAATTTATACATATTTCGAAGACATGAAATTCACCGCACGCATTGCGGTTGCGCGAAAAACATTGCCTTGCCCTAAAACCCTCGCAGGAATAAGGAAACCTGTGACTGTGGGGGTTATAAAGGCAGTGATTTTATTTTACTTTTTTAGGTAATAAGATACAGCAAATATACCTCCCACTGCTGAGCACAGGCCTCCCCTCATTTCTGAGAGGGTTTTAGGGCAAGAAAGTGTCCGCCGCGCAGCCCCAATGCGTGTTGGCGAACTTCACATATCTTCGAAATATTTTTTTTCGTATTCCTCAGACAAGCAGGTTTCCTCACGATGTTTCCCTTCACCGCTGAGCATGTGGTAAATCAGTACTTAAAATTGCAATTAACAATTTCATTAGTGCCAGCGGGGATCGAACCCGGATTACTCGCGTTCTGTTATATTTACAGCGAGCGTTAACCATCTGAGCTGCCACGGCTCTTTTTAGGTAACAAATCTAAAAAAAAAGTATCGTTATGCATAAACAGAAAATTTTTGGATGTGTGAAATATATGGTTTTTGGTTCCGACACTCTTTAGTTTGTGGAAGTCGCATATAATTTATAATTGACATGTCTAATAAATTGCGGGCTACCGTTACATAAGATTATATTTTTACGGGTGCGCGATAGCAAATGGCATTTGCAAACTCGTTTTACCGTTACTTGATTGGCGTCGCTAATAACTGCGAAGATATTCGTCTTGATTATCACATTTTGCCATCAACTGTAAAATACGTTAGTTTTAAATATTAAAAGTGTAACAATATTGTCTTTTAAACTCACTTTTAAACTATAAATCCACAGCTGATCATAGAATGTCACAAGAATGCATCAGCAAGCATACCTAACTTGGAATATTTGCCCATACTCACCAAGCTGCTTTTTTAAATTAGAAATCAGTGTTTTAGGTGGATTTTTCGTCATTAGATGTTCACCGCGTCTCTGGTGAAGATCGGCCTGGTCAAGCAATTAGATCAGCAAAATGTACAGCGTGCAAAAAAGTTCGCTTTTAAAAAAGTTTACTACAATTTTAGAAATTTTAATTGTATTTCATCATCATCATCATCATTACAGCCCTTCACAAGTCCACTGCTGAACATAGGCCTCCCCCAAGTAATGCCACAAAGCACGGTCCTGAGCCACCTGCATCCATCGACTTCCTGCATGTCTTACCAGGTCGTCACTCCATCTAGTGGGGGGTCGCCCTACACTACGCCTACCGGTACGAGGCTGCCACTCGAGAACCTTTCTTCCCCATCGGTTATCGGTTCTTCGAGCTATATGGCCGGCCCATTGCCACTTCAGCTTACTAATCCGTTGGGCTATGTCGGTCACTCTGGTTTGTAATATTACACAATTGTATTTATTTATTATAATATAATATTATTGTAAATGAAGTCATTAAGAATAATGTTAACTTTAAATGTCTATATTTATTACAATTTTTAAGGAATTTTAGCATATTTTAAAGAATTTTATGAAAATATTATATAAAGGTGTATACGCCTCTCAGGATAGTGCTAACAAAAGTTGTTTTTGTCGCAATAGATATTTTTTGAGAGATTTCAATTTTTATGGAAATAAAGGGCTCTAATATTAATTAAAATATCAATGAATACCAGAGCGTTTGAACATTATTCCTAATATTATTATGTTCATAAACCTTTGAAAACAGGCTTTTTGTCCTTTTTATCTAGTTTATTGCTAACAGGCTTATCCAGTAATGAAGTAACGACAAACTGATCTTATGTGGGGATAGTAAATAAAGTATTACTTAAATTTAAATCAATACAACAATTAGGGCACAAAAAAAAAAACTTAAAGGGGAACACAATTTATTTATTAAGGACAGCCAACAAATCTTACACTAAAAAAAATTAAATTCTTAAGCTATTATCTAATATTTAAGCTAAGTGCAGATTCAATTACAGGCTGCCACGACATACAAATGTGAGTGTTTAATGGTTATTTAAAAAGTAATTTTTATTACTTTTTAAATATTACTTATTACTTATTATATTTTTATAACAAAAACTAAACAATCCAAAATTATTCCGTACTCAAACTTGCACCTAGAAGTGTTTTGGTTATTATTCCGTACTCAAACTTGCACCTAGAAGTATTTTGGTTAATATTCCGTACTCAAACTTGCACCTAGAAGTATTTTGGTTATTATTCCGTACTCAAACTTGCACCTAGAAGTATTTTGGTTATTATTCCGTACTCAAACTTGCACATAGAAGTATTTTGGTTATTATTCCGTACTCAAACTTGCACCTGGAAGTATTATGGTTAAAAATACTGAGGCACTAGACACCCACCCATCGATTATGAACTGTTGCGTTGTCATACTTAAGCTTAGAGTGGATTCTACATCTAAGTACTTAAGGACTAAGATGGATTGTCTCATTCAACAGTAAAATGGGTCTCCGCTTCTAGTCATTCACCGTATGAAACTCAGCGGCATCATGCTACTGTTCGTTGTCTGGTGTTCGCGACCGTGGCCGTTACCTGGTCAATATATTACGTGAAATTGTTACATGCAATGCAGTCACACGCTTCTCATGCGATGCATGTCACAAATACAGATTGCGTGCGTGGGACCAGTCTACAGTGCTACTCAAGTGCAGCTAATTTAATACTACGTTGATAAATACACTATTTTAAATATAATAATTGCAGTTTAAATCATTTAACGCGTTGCAGTTTGTAGTCGTGAGGTGGACTGTAAACTTTCCCACAGATGTGCCATGTTTTACGGGTGCTATATATGTAGTCAACTACTGCCTTTATGTAATAGGTAGGAGTTGTTCGCGTATTCTTAAAGGGGACGTGGCCATATGTCCCGTTCTTCCCTTTTTTAACAGGATCGTCCCTTTTTCTATACTTCGCTCTGAGATTTCAGAAAAGAGCTACGGGACGCAAAATTGTCCTATTTTATAATAACTGCGAGATTCGAAGGACTCGAAAAGAATATAAATCTCTAAAATCAACAACCAGGCGACATCATTGTGTGCTATTATGGTTTGCTTATGTATCATGGGTTCTGAATATGAATCCTAACTAGCGTGTCTGGCTTTTGTAAGTCTTTTTATATTTGACCATTTTTTTACATTTTTCATGTACTTAAATACATACTATTGCAATTATTGAAATAACTACTGTAATAAATATTGAATGACTAATAATAAAGAACACTGATTCATTCAATTTTAATTTAAGATTTTATGGTAAATGATATAAGCATTGTTTTACTATATAAAATATGTTACCGTGTTATACTAAGACTGAATAATTAAGGGTGTCCGGCCTTTTTGTCCGGCTGAGCTGGATGGTCTGTCCGGCTTTTCGGTTTAAAGACCTGGCAACCCTAATCCTAACCAAAATTAATATTTCTGTAACCCAAAAACTACTGGTTGCCATAGCTAGGTCTGTTGTAAATGTTTCCGAGCTTGATAACTCGTAAGAGGATATATTATTGCAAAATTGGGAGTAGGTTATTGTTTCCGCTATATATTTTGATTTATGTAACACGATATCTTCGAGATTAAATAACTAATTTAGTTACCTATATTTTATTTCCGATAAAGTGTAATGTTTATTGGTCCTTATTTTTATCTATGTACCTGGATGACCGAGCTTTGCTCGGTATTTTTTTTTTTGGAAATCGTGTGTTTTGGAAACTATATTTAGATACAAATTACATACTGATGAAACACGAATAACATTTTTTGATCCTATTGACATAATAGAAATAACTGAACTGGTTAATTGAAGAATAGAAAAAATCATGAGTGCAATTAGTTTAATTTAATTTTCGTATTTTTAAAAAATACTAAAAAAGGGCTCGAAATAATAGATTTTCCCACAAAAGGAGGGAACTTGAAAGAAAAAGGAAAAAAGTCGGAACAAAGACAGGACGCGAACCGGGACACTACGATTGCGCGACCGCTCGCTATTCCACTTGAGCTATTACGATCATTACACTGTTTAAATTTACCTTCTTATATTGTAGCAGTTTTTCATTACCTGAAAACACGGACAAAAGGATATTTCCTAAAAATGAATTCTAGCTAGATCGATTTATTGCCCCCGAAATCCCCAAAAAATATGTATATAATGAAAAAAAAAATAACATACTCATGAATTCAATTTTTTTTAGGATTTCTATGTATTTGGCATTGCCGGTCAATAGTGCTATTGTGACTCGGGGCTAAACATGCTTCGTAAATTATGTTTTAGATGCTGATTTACCACTTTACTGGTGATGAATGAATGATGAATTCAAATGATGATGAATCGAGGTCGTTAAGTCATTGGAGTAGCGCTGAGAACTAATTACTTAAGAAGAAAGAAGGTCTGGTCCACCATTGGGAGGTACAGAGGCTGTAATTTGACTTTAATTGACACTTTTTTGTTTTAAATGGTACAGCCATCATCATCATCATCATCATCACAGCCCTTCACAAGTCCACTGCTGAACATAGGCCTCCCCCAAGTAATGCCACAAAGCACGGTCCTGAGCCACCTGCATCCATCGACTTCCTGCATATCTTACCAGGTCGTCACTCCATCTAGTGGGGGGTCGCCCTACACTACGCCTACCGGTACGAGGCTGCCACTCGAGAACCTTTCTTCCCCATCGGTTATCGGTTCTTCGAGCTATATGGCCGGCCCATTGCCACTTCAGCTTACTAATCCGTTGGGCTATGTCGGTCACTCTGGTTTTACTGCGGATATCCTCATTTCTGAGTCTATCACGCAGAGAAACTCCGAGCATAGCCCTCTCCATAGCTCGCTGAGCGACCTTGAGCGTCCTCATACGGCCAGCAGTGAAGGACCACGTCTCTGATCCGTAAGTCATCACTGGCAACACGCACTGGTTGTACACTTTAGTTTTCAGAGATTGAGGTATACCTGACGAGAAGATGTGTCGTAATTTCCCGAACGCTGCCCAGCCGAGTTGAATCCGTCGATTGACCTCTCGGTCGAAGTTGGACTTACCTAGTCGGACTATTTGTCCCAGCTAAACGTACTCGTCAACAACTTCGAGCATAGTGCTCCCAACAACTACCGGCATAGGTGTGACATGGACATTAAACATGATCTTTGTTTTGTCCATGTTCATCCTAAGACCTATCCGTTGGGAGGCACTATTGAGGTCATTGAGCATAGTGCTTAAGTCCTCCAGCGATTCTGCCATAAGGACTATATCGTCGGCAAATCGAAGGTGAGTGATGTACTCGCCATTGATGTTAATACCGTATCCTTTCCAGTCCAGTAGCTTGAAAACGTCTTCCAAAGCAGCGGTGAAAAGTTTCGGGGATATAACGTCACCCTGTCTTACACCCCTCTGCAGTTGGATAGGTTTCGAGCTCTGGTTCTGTACTCGGATAGCCATCGTAGCCCTACTGTACAAACACTTCAGCACTTCGATATACCGACAGTCAACTTGGCACCGCTGAAGAGACTGCAGCACCGCCCAAATTTCGACGGAATCAAAGGCTTTCTCATAGTCCACATACGCCAGGCAAAGTGGCAAATTGTACTCTTCAGTCTTTTGTACAATCTGCCGCAGGGTATGTATGTGGTCTATGGTACTGAAGCCTTTTCGGAAACCGGCTTGTTCGGGAGGCTGGAAGTCGTCGAGTCTTTATATTAGTAATATAGTTGTAGTACGAATGGGTCTATAACTATACTGTACCTGACCCTGTAAGGTACAGATAAAACCGTCGGTTTCCCCAAAGAGGTCACCAAAACGTACCCAGTGGAGTGATGCGACTGTGTCTATGAAAGGCTCACGTAGATATATAATGATTACTATTCTTATGACATGTAGTGGAGGTATAAGAATATCCATTACGCCTATCGTCCCGTCAGTGATGTAAGAGGCTACAGAGGGAAATAAATCAGGAGATGGGCAGCAGCGTCTTCATAATAACAGCTAAAAAAGTTAACAACCCTACTGGCAAGCGCGGCAAATTATGACAAATATCCCCAATATTATGAGGAAATCTATGGGGGCCGCCTAGTTTCAGCGGTGGGCTTTTGAAAGGCAGTAACGGTTATTACTTAACGTATCGTAATAATTAACGTTAACATATCAATTGCTTGAGATGAATGCTTCGGAAGTAACAAGAAAAATAGAACCTTGTATGTTTATTGTATAACACGTGAGTTCCTGTCGATACGGCTGAATGGACAGGCGGACGCAACCTTACAAGACGCATCGTCTATTGATTCAGACCACGCGCTTCCTCGTCGGATGCGCTTGCGCAACCATGCCTATTGCAGCGATGAATTCATCTGACTGCATTGTTAAGGTATTAGCTGTTAGTCACCTTCTCTACTTACTTTCTTACGAATCAGCAGAAGTAAATGGTGATCAAATGTAGAGTCTTTATTTTTAATGAATACCGCTAGGCCATTGCTTTATACGGCTTCGTGGTGTAGTGACTAAGTATTAAGTTGCAGCGCTGAAGGCTACGTGTTCGAATCCTGCACGTAACTAGAAGGTCATACAAATAATTTTGACGGGTCTGGATGTTTGTGCTTTTGCAATTTGTATTTGTAAACTGCCGCCACAATTCAGGAGAAAATCCTAGGGGTAACTTTTTTTTTCAAAGCCTCGAAAAATAGATCACCTCATCTTCGGCCGAAAAATATACCCTGCTGCTGGGATGAAGCCCCTCATTTCGGGAATCGAACTCCGATTGCTCAAGTACTAGGAAATTTATGGCAAGCTCCTATTCGAGAAGGCCCTAATAGATAACATGAATATCAGAAATAGAGACGCAGCTGTCGTGGAGTCCCTGATTAAAGGAAGTTGAAGGCAGAGTGTTTTTCACCACACATAAAAGCAAATTTTATTCTCAGTTTTAGTTTATCTTTTTAGTAGAATTAACACGCAGACAGGTGATAGTTGAAAGAAGGGAAAAGAATGTTCACAATTTGTGTTCTACTTCACATGTTCTTGAAAATGTTCTTTTATGTCATGTAGGTGAAAGAAACCTACATAACCTATAAAAGGACATTTTCGATATAATGATATGATGATGATTGATATTTCGATGGGATAAATTGGTATTTAAACTTGTAGTTGTAAATTTCTTTGGTGTCGGCGGGAATCGAATCCGGATTGTTCGCGATCACTGAAATTTTACGCGGGCGCTTAGCTCCTAAGCTATAAGGCCGTTCTTACGTCTAGCTAGCTATTTACGACCTGATGAAAAAAGGATTTGAGCATACAAAATGCAAAAATACAGTTTAAGCAACAATGTCTATAAGTTGAGGGCGCACAAAGACATTCTCAGACAATATAACGCATGCGAGATGTGAGCAGCTTGCGACAGTGCGGCGTCGCTCGTGTGCTTTCAACTATACAATGCTACTTGTTTGTATATGTCTTATTTTAAGCTTTTGTTTCATATACCCGTTTTGTGCCTCTCTTAAGAAACAAGTGTCTTTATGAGAGCAGACTGGAATTATAATCGGAAACCCAGTATTGAGCGTACAGTGACATTATTGTAATTGAAATATTTTTCTCATCATATTTTTTTTGCAAAATTAATTATAATACTCATAGAATTTCTATTTCAAGTAATTAATAATCTCGTTTTAAAATGATTGTCGATTCATTTTTATACAAAATAAACGGGCTTGCTAAACAAATTATACTTCCTTAGTTCAAAATAAAGAGATTTTATTTCATTAAAATACTTCGATTATACGTTATAATATATAAATTCGACTTTTATACATGGTAGAGCCATGCTGCAGTTATATTAGTAGTGTAGTTGTAGCACGAATGGGTCGGCTCACAGAATATCAGCGTGAAATGGTAGCTTGATGCTGCTGTGTTTCGTATGGTGAGTGTAGGGAACCAGAGACCCTTTTACTGGAAATGAGGCATTCAATCTTAGTCCTCACGGGTGACAACGCATCTGCACTTTGATTCTTAATCGAAGATAGATGTAGATCTCTATGGGCCACAGCAACCACTTACCATCAGGTGGATTGTGTGCTCGTTTGTTACCCTATCCTATAAAAAAATTGTATGTTTTTTGCTACCATTAAAATGACTGTTACGGTGTAGCTCAGAAGGTGTAATATTAAAGTATTTTATATATTTTATATCATGATGTAAGAAGCTGATTCTGCGTGTAAAAGATGGATTCAGAGAAAACAGATATGTCAGATAGTAGTGTCAGATGAGTAGTCCGATATGTTTTACATTCCACTTCTTGAAATGGCAGGAGATCTCCCTGTAGAACGAATTCTGGTTGTTATTTTAATTTTTAGGAAGAATAAATTAGTATGGAAGGAAGGCGTCACTCATCGTTCATACAAGACGGAAATTCGCTTTTAAAAATATGGCCATATTTTTACGAGGTGTAAAACGAGGTGTAAAGTGAAGAAAATAAAGTTTTAAAAAGATATGTCCTACTTTGTCGATCCCAAACCTAACTACATCCGATATATTAAGTACCTTAATCATTTAATACAACAAAGCCTATAGATGCATTAAATAAAATTGTTCTAATATATATATATATATATATGATAATGTAATAGCGGTGTAAATTATAATATCGATATTGAACAAATGCAGTTTTAATTCTAAAAGTTCTTAATAAAAACGAAGTACTATAAAATGTCAAACTTACATCATCAGTGGACATAGTGTTGCAACCTTTGAGGGGCAGCGTGTACTGGAGGTCACCGCGTGCTGCGACGTACTCCCGCAGGCACGAGGAGTTACTACCCAGCCCGGCAGGATACACTATCCCATTGAATGTATCGTAGATACTGCGAAAGAAGTAAACATGTTATTACCCATTAGCAAGTTTATTATTAGAAATGGGTATAGTCCCACTAGTGTAAAGCTAGTGCTTGATCACTGTTTTTACGTGTTAGAATTATGCTGCAGCAATATTATGGTTTAAGCACGAATGGGTCGGCTCGACCGAGTAAGGCCACTGTTCTCACAGAACACCAACGTAAGATTTAGCTTGTTGCTTGTGTTTCGTATTGTAAGAGTAGATAGCCGGATAACCTTTTTACTGGAAACAAGTCATTCCACCTCAGCTTTCAGGGTGACAACGTATCTGCATTTTAAATCTTAATAGGGGTTAGTTTTAGATGTCAGTGGTCCATAGCACCCACTTACCATCAGATAGACTATGTGCTCGTTCATCACACTTATTTTATAAAAAACTCTTCCACGTAGATGATGACGATGGTAAAGCTTATTTGTTATTTACTTAAGCCTCGAACCAAGAGTTTCTCTTGTTTTTTCATCCATGAACAGTAAAAAATTTATGACTTCACTTCAAATATACTTAAAATACCTCGCATGCCTTTTCATGTCCAGTTTTCCAGTCGAAAAAGAAATAAAAGCACAAAATACCTGTTCTCGAAGGGTTCGGTGTGCGCGAGTGAGATAGTGACGTGCATGTTATCCCGCTCGCACGCGACGGTGAGCGTATCGAGTGGCGCCAAGGCTCCGGGCCATGGAGTCGTGGCCAGGTCTGTTGCTGTGGCCACTGACGAGGTTACCAGTTCTGTTGACAAGAGAATCAAAATGATATAGATACACTGACAATAAAATAGAATAAAGTAGGTTAGTTTTTCTTTAAAATATAGATTATAAATGATACTTATTTAAATTCATTAAAACCAGCTACATTTTTAATTAGTTACGGGAATAATTTAAAAGATCTAAATAAAAGGTAAAAGTAAAACCACGAAGGCAGAACACTACTTAGATAGTTTATATAATTAATTTTTACATAAAGATATATTACGATTGCGCGGGCGAGGCATAGCGTTCAATGTACAAAGCTAAACACATTTGTGCATTAACACAATGGTGAATGTTAGCGTAGGCACATAGGCTATTTGAATTCTTAATATCGGGCAAAGTAAGGCTGCCTAATTTTACTACTATCAATATTTCATTCGGGACAAACGGTTTAATTCGTTATTTGCAAGGTTTAGAGGTTGAAATAATTGGCTGTTTTTTCATCCGATCGCAATGTGGAGTAGAGTGTTTTACATCGGATCTGCATAGTAGACAAGGATTTTTTTTTGCGTAGTAGTCACGCTATACCGATTTGACTGTAGAATCGCTATGTGAGGTACCCGAGGAAGAAGCACGCTCATACAGAAAACCATCGAGAAATAACAACATTATACTGGAGTAGTTCTAATGGTGGATGTCCAGAACTGAAGACCATTTATTATTATAACTAGCACGCTTTTTGAGTCTCAAGTGAGCAACGCATCTGCATTTTGATTCGTGATCAAACGTAGATGTAGGTGTCTATGGACCATAGCATTTACTTACACTGTAGCGGATTGTGTGCTCGTTTTTTACCCTTAAGTCTATTATGAATTTGGTTTTAATAGGAAAAAGTAAAAAATTGATGCAAAAACGTATATTGGGTGATCGTCTGTTTCCTTTATCCTGGACTGTCAAATATGAGTATAATCGGATACGAAACAAAAACCTGAATAATTTTTTACTACCTGACAACCGCTTGTTGCTTAAAATTTTCTTTTGAATTGCAATGTTCACAAAAATAAAACCCAAAACACGTCGACTCGGATCCCATAACAAAAACGAGTTACGGAATAAGATTTAATTTTAGGGCTACGAAAAAGTTTACACATAAATCTAAACATAAATGGTTAAAGTTTAAGTTATTAAAATTTCTGGTTAATATTAAGGGATTTCAGATGCGTTGTCGGCCTTTTAAAAAAAGAGTAGACTTTTATCTTGAAGGTCCCTAACTCGTAATCTCTGGTGGTAGTCGATTCTACAAGGAAGTGTGAAAGTGGATCACCAATCATCATCACTATACAATCATCACCGTCATCAGCACTGATCAAATGGAAGGAGCTGGATATTTTCTTTAAAAAATCTAATTTCCCAAACGGTGGATTTCTTGTGTACTTATAATGAATAACCGTATATTTGTATTGAATACTTAGCGCTATTTAACAGTGCAAATAGAAAAATTAATGAATATCTAGAGCAGAGATAACAAGAGCCTCCTATCGGTTCAAAATGTTTTGGTTTTTGGTACTAACCCAGCCTATATTGTGTGCATGAGTAATTTTAGTCTATAAATATAGAATTTATTAATGACTAAAGTGCCATCTATCACTTAGACTAACCACGAACGATCGTTCTGATACACCAAACATAGGGGAGACTGGGGCTGGTTGTGACATTTTTTTATAAAGTGTCGCAATTTTTTGTTTGTTCGATTGTTTTATCGGAATGTAGGTTTGTTTGAATAAGAAATTATTCGGGTTATTAATTTAAAAACAATTTTGGATACCAGATTATTAGAAGTGACATAAATGAATTAATTCTGGGAAAAGAGGCGTGAACGGAGGCACTATAAGGGGCAAAATGTTACAACAAAAACCAAATGTAATATAACACTTTTTATTGAGAATAATGACAGTTTATAACAATTATTATGTATACAATGTCAAACTATATTTTCTATATAACAGTATTTTGCCTCACTAAAATAAAAACATAGTAACTTCGTTGAACAAAATTATAATCTTATTTTTCAGACTTGCGCCTTATAAAAATAAATGTTACCAACCTGCAGAAAATTATAAATTTCTTTATTAAACAAAAGCTTAGTATAAATTGAAGATGAACAAAAAATAAAAAATAAAATTACATTAGCAAAAAATAAATAAGTCAAATATATCAGTCGGCAAGCAGCACCACGGGGTAGATAGTAACAAGTAACAAGCTGCCCCGAGCAAATGTCACTTTTAGCCCCAACGCCAAAACTGACCTTTTAAGGTTAAGTAGTAAAAACACAAATAAGTATAACTGTATAAACGTAAATTCGTTGCAATAAGAAGGGACTAGGGCACACATATCACAACACACACATATCTGCTTTAAAGGAAAAGAGGTTTTAGACCAATATTACGAAAAAACGAAAATGTTACTAACATGCGATTTTGACGGCAACACATACGTGCTCCTCTCACAAAAGCCCTAGCGCCACAGGTTCGCGCGGCGTGCTAGCCGATGGTCGCGTGATCATTTGTATCTTTCTCACGACAATACAGCGTTCTCAGTTTAGCCACCGTTGCCGTTGTAACTACCTACCCCTGTCACTACCAGCCCCAATCTCCCCTACTATTGTATGAATATGATCTCAAGCGGTCAGTTGATTCAAAAACTACAGGATTACTTACGGATGACAGGCACATCAATGTTGTTACAATGTTACTTTTTCATAGTATTAGAATGACAGATGGGACAGTCGACGGTTCAGCTTGCAGGTGTTCATGAACTGTAAAGTTTATGAACACCTGCATGCCTGTAGCCAACATTAATTAAGGAAGGCTACAGATGCGTTGGTACCCTTGAGGACTACAACGAAATGCCTTAATTATACTGAAAAGTCTGTCTCAGCCTGTATACTGCTGCTCTTCAATTGGTTAAAATAACATTTAATTAAAATTATAAATAAAACTGGGATTTAAAAATTCATATCATCATCATCATTAGAGCCCCTCTCAAGTCCACTACTGATCATAGGCCTCCCCAACGAATGCCACAAAGCACGGTCCTGAGCCACCTGCATACATCGACTTCCTGCATGTCTTACCAGGTTGTCACTCCATCTAGTGGGGGGCCGCCCAACACTATACCTACATATACGAGGCTGCCACTCGAGAACTTTGCTTTCCCATCGGTTGTTGGTTCTTCGAGCTATATGGCCAGTCCATTGCCCTTTTTTAGCTTACTAATCCGTTAGGCTATGTTGTTTACACTTTGACCTTGAGCTACCTCATATGGCTAGCAGCGAAGGACCACGTCTCAGATCATTAAGTCTTCACTGGCAACACGCACTGGTAATACAATCTTGTTTTCAAGTTTTGAGGTTTACCTGACGAGAAGATGTGTCGTAATTACCTGAGCTCTGCCCTAAAAATTCATTATTTACAATATAATTTCCAAGGAAATAATATTGAGTTTAAATTGAATTGAATGTGAAAAAAATATTTTGTAGTTGTATTATAGAATACGAGTGACAAACGAGCACACATTTTATCTGATGGTTAGTGGATACTGGATTTTTTTAATTTTATATAGGATAGGGTGACAAACGAGCACACAGTCCACCTAATGGTAAGTGGTTGCTGCGGCCCATACACATCTACATCTATCCTCGATTACGAATCAAAATGCAGATGCGTTGTCACCCGAGAGGACCAAGATAGAATGCCTCGTTTCCAGTAAATAGGGTCCCCGGTTCTCTACACTCACCATACGAAAGACAGCAGCATTAAGCTACTATTTGACACTGGTATTCTATGAGAGCGTGGTCCTTCCCCGATTGAGCGGACCCATTCGTGCTACAACTATACTACTAATATAACTGCAGCATGGCTCTACTACTTATAAAGGATGGGTGGCCCAAAGAAGCTTACACCTATCGTTAATAAGCAATCAGCATGTACAGATGAGTTTTCACTCCTAAAATAGAATGCCCCTAAAATGGAAGACCCTCTTCGGTTTCTTTATAGGATAAGGGTGACAAATGAGCACACAGATGTTGAGTGGTTGCTGTGGTCCATAGACATTTAAATCTATCATTGATTACGAATCACAATGCAGATGCGTTGTCACCATGAGGACTAAGATGGAATGCCTCATTTCCAGTAAAAATGGTCTCCGGTTCTCTACACTAACCATAAGAAATACAGTAGCATGTAGCTGATATTTTACGGTGGTATTATCTGAGAGCGTGATCTTTACCCGATCTAGCCGACCTATTCCCGCTACAATCATAATATAACTGAAGTGTAACGTAGCGTAGCTGACGAGTAGCGACTCCTTTAGTTTTATGGCGTCAAAATATTTTCAAAAGAATATTATACGTGACTATAATTAACTTAGCAGTCAAGAACCAAGATGGCGATGGTTCCGTATCGTATAATCATTGTTCACCGTAAATTTGTTTGATCGAACAGATATAGCATACAGACAAACGGCGGAAGTGCAATTACCTATATTTAGCATTGGAACAATAATTGCTGTACGAAAAGAAATTATTTAATCACATAGCATAACATATAACTATGTTACTTATGTATGACTCGTAATAAGAATGTTAGAAAGCGCGAAGAAGTAAAGAAAAAAGTACCTTATGAAATTTTATACTTAAATGCTGAACTCGAATGATATAACTTCTATTATAGATTGAAGTTTTTTGTTCGCTGAAAACACCAAGTGATAAAAAGCTGAATGTGTTAAAATCTGATGTAATTGCGGAAATCCCATTCGTGAATTCATGCTTCTGAATTATTACATAATTTTTTTACACTGGAAATAAATTATCAATCGTAAATGTTACTTTGTAGGAAGTTTTAAAAACTGCTATATTTTTATTCATCAAACAATACGTACGTTTGTTAATTTGTATGTTAGTGTTAGAAGTTGTTAGAATATAAATACCTATATAATATCATCCTCGTATCCTTTCTGGCTTACAAGATAATTAAAATACAAATAAAAGATATATTAGATATTATACTATACTGTTATACTTTTTGATCTTTTTTGTTTGTAAAATTAACCGTTTGATTTTTTTTATAGAATAAGGGTGACAAACGAGCACACAGGCCAGCTGATGGTAAGTGGATGCTATGCCCCAAAGACATCTACATTTATCCTTGATTAAGAATCAAAACGCGTTGTCAACCCTGAGGACTAAGTTGGAATGCCTCGTTTCCAGTAAAAAGGGTCTCCAGACCTCTACACTCGTCAAACGAAACGCAGCAGTATTAAGCTGCTATTTAACGCTGGTATTCTGTGAGAGCCTGGTCCTTCCCTGATCGAAGCGACTCATTCGTGCTAAAACCATAATATACCTGCAGCGTGGCTCTACCACGTATAGCGGTTACCTTTCTCTCGCTACTAAGGAGAATTTGTATTTATTTATTTATTTATTTATTTATTTATTTGCTTCTTAGTATGTATGTTACATGATATACTGTTAAATACTATGCATACACACTAAGTCTCTAATGGAGACATGCAAATTTATTTATTCTTAGAAATTATATTTATACAAAATTGACACATCAAAATCAATCATTATTAAATCATTAAATTAGCAACAACAAACAATCCATCCAATTATATTCTAAAGATATCAAAAGTACAACTAAAAAAAAAAATTATAATTAACAAATAAAGTAAATTAAATTAAACAATATTATATACCATGTCAGTTAATAACAAAAAAAAAATGTCAATTTTGAGCTATAGTCCTATAAAAGTTTTCATCAGTAATTTAAAAGCTCGTTTACGGAGTAAAATGTTTTTTGAAGAAGCCACTGGTATAATTTTTTTTGAAATGTTTTTATAGGAAGATCTTTGATTATGTTTGGTATTTTATTATATATTGTTTTACCCATCCAGTAACAATTTTTACTAAAGCGTTTACTTTTCGGTATTTCGCTAATTACTATCCGATCTGGGTATCTCGTGTTCATGGATACCACTTCTTTGTTAAGTTTATAAAAACTTTTCCCGTGTTGTTTTACAAATTTAGCAACTTCTAATATATATAAACAAGGCACGGGTAAGATTCCCAGTGTCTTAAATAGAGGTCGACATGAAACATCTGGGCCCACACCATGAATGGCACGAACACATTTTTTTTGTGCAATAAAAACTTTATTAATCTCTGCACTGTTGCCCCAAATTATAATTCCGTAGCGGATAATCGACTCAATATATGCAAAATAAGTCATAATTGCAGTTTGTTTTGTTGCCACTTTTGTTAGTCTATAAAGCGCATATGTGAACCTGTTTATTTTATTACATATTTTACAAACTTGTTCTTTCCACTTTAATTCTTTGTCAATAATTATACCTAGGAATGTCATATTAGTTGCACTACAAAGAGTTTGTCCATTATAATTAATATTTATTAAATTATTATTTATATTATTGAAATTTATATATTGAGTTTTACTTAAGTTTATTGTTAAATTATTATTACTTAGCCATTTAGTTACGTCAAATATTGTTTGATTAATGTCAAAATTATGTTTTGTTAGTGACATATTTTTATTTGTTGTGACTTACTGCGACGTCATCTGCGAATAAAATACTTCTATATTTAGTAATTTCAGGTAAGTCGTTTAAATATATCAAAAATAAAAGTGGACCTAGTACACTACCCTGAGGTTCCCCAAACGCATTTTTTCTAAATTTGGATCTATAACTTTGACTTACATGTCTATTGTCAAGTTTTAGCACCTCAACACATTGATGCCTGTTTTGTATGAATGACTTAATCCAGTGATATGCTTGGCCTCTAATTCCGTTTTGATCTAATTTGAACAAAAGCTGATCGTGTGATACGAAGTCAAAAGCTTTTGACATGTCAAAGAAGATGGCCGTAGTAAATAGTCCGTCATTAGTATTTTGTAAAATATTTTTTATTAAATTAAAAGCGGCCAGTGTCGTGGATTTTGATTTTTGAAATCCATACTGAGTTGGATTTATTCTATTAAACTTATTTAGGAAAGTCATGACCTTCTTGTGCATGACCTTTTCAAAAATTTTTGATAATATAGGTACCAATGTCACTGGACGGTAATTTTCCATTAGTGTTTTTTCTTCTTTTTTATATAATGGTTTTACAATAGACGTTTTTAATTTTTCTGGAAAGGTGCCAGATTCCATTGATAAATTAACTAAATAGGCTAATACTTTACTAATTTGATTTTTGCACGCTTTGATAACATTTGTACATATGCCATCATAACCTTCTGAATTTGTATTATTTAATGTCATTATAATTTTACTTATATCATATTCATCGACCGGTGTTAAATAAATTGAATTTTGAAGTCTATTTTTTGTATTACTGTATATAATTTTATTATTTATTTTATTTGTCAAATTAATATAGTAATTATTAAAGGCTTCAGCTATTTTCATAGGTTTAGTTATTATAAAGTTATTGTGTTTAATTAAGTCAATGTGTTTATCTGCTGCTATATGCCCTAGTTCATTCTTAATAATTTTCCAAGTTGATTTTACAATATTTTTACTATTGAGTATAAACTTATTATTACTATGTTTTTTTGCGTAATTGATGCATCTTCTTAGAAGCCTTGTGTAATTGTTATATGCAACTTTATTCTGATTTGTTTTATTAATGTAATATTTGTAACGTAATATTTTTTTCGTAGAACAACTTTTTTTAATACCTTTTGATATCCATTTTATATGTGGTCTAATGTTAGATTTAATTTTTATTACCGGAAAGCAAAGTTTATAAAACAGTTGAAACAGTTCATAAAATTTATTGAAAGCTAGATCTAGGTCAGTTTCCAAAAACACTTCAGAAAACGATAAACTTTCTAAATAAGACTGAAACTTATTAATGTTTTCTTGAGAATAACTTCTTTTGAAAGAGAAAACAATTTTTGGTAGGACCTTCTTTTTGCTTACGGTAAACCTTAACATTTGAGCAGTTTCGTGATCCGATAACGAAAGTGGAAGAATTTTCGCAGTGGCATTTGGTATGTTACTAATAACGTGATCAATACAGGACTGTCCTCTAGTAGGTCTTGTAATATGCAGATGAAAATTAAATGTTTTAATAATATCTGTAAATGTAGTCGTAACATTATCATTTACTAGTGTATTAATGTTTATATCTCCGGCTATTACAATCTTTTTTTTTGAATATTTATAATTACATTTATACAGCAACAATTCAAGTTTTTGAAAAAAACAATCACAATGTCGTTTTATTTTAGTCGGTGTTCGATATAAACATATAATTAATATATTGCTATGGGGGATTAACACAGAACAACATTCAAAATGGAACGAGACAGCCAAGTCATCAAAACAAGTTATCTTTTTAAAAGGCATTCCTCTTTTAACCATAATACAAGATCCACCTCGTTTTTTGTTCCGTGAAAAATACGACGCTATTTCATAGTTTTTAATTATCATATTCTTTTCTTCTCCAGATTTTACAAAAGTTTCTGTAAAACAAAGGACATCTGGATTTATTTATATAATTTATATAATTTTTTATATAATTTCCCGTAATTACAAAATTACTAGGTTAGAATATTTAGTATTAGTATTTTAGGGTTAATATTACTAAAAGTAAAATATTATTATAAAGTAATATTTAAGTTATAAATACTCGTAGTTATGTCCGTTTATGAATTTACTGATTTTCAATACTTAACTTGTAAATTGTGTAAAAAGACTTGTCTACTTTCCTTATTTGTTTCCAGATTTGTTAGTGTCGTAAAAGGCAGCTATGGCAGAGAATAAATATCATAGTTTTTAAAATAAGAACCTTAAAACAGAGTGACCTAAAAGAGCTTAAAATAACACAAGCATCGTCATTAGTGTTCATAAAATATAACAAAGCAACGGCCAATCAAAAGAAGTGGAATGATTATTAATATAATAGGTGATACATTATGTTAATCACCATTATCATAATGTATCATTCAATGGATATGAGCATTGAGGAATATAACTATCCTTCAATTTGGGAAAGGACCATACTTGAAGTTTGATTCTACTATTTCGGCCGGCGTTTTACATCAATAAAATAATAGCAGAATACGAAGTTGAAAAATCAAGTCTTTGCCTTAAAGGGGAATGGCAGACTTGTATGGGAGTTTCGTACCGCTAATAAAATTTCGTGTTTTGGGATATTTTTCGTTTTAATTGGTAGTTAGTAAGATAGACGCACCCCTTTTAAATTATTAGATTTTTCGAACTTGGGAGATAAAAGTTATAACCAGTTTTAATTTTTAAGATTATCTACATACACCGTAGACTAATATATAATATTATGAACTATATAAAAGATAGCTTGACCTCTGCGACAGCTGTCAGTAAAAATCACGCCTATGAAGTCCTGAATTTCTTAGTAGTACAGACAGTACCTGTCAATGTCATACTTTATGGGCATGCCGACCTAATTAGTGCATCTTTTATGAACTATAGTGTTCGAATTTTTTTTTATTTAACTGGCTTTACGGCTTTGGGTTCTAGCCCTTCTGAGCCCATCATTTCTTTCGTAATTTTCGTTTTTTAAATTTTTACATCACAATATGCTGATGCATCACTTTTTGCGTTTTCATCGGATAAAACGTGCCGTCTTATTTGGGACAAGCGACCACTGCAATTTACATAATTCAACGTAAAAACGACCACTTATTTCACTAAATTGCTCAGATGTGGTTACAAACCATAATCCAAAACAACAGCAAATGACTGAATTGAAACATGAAGGTTGTTTTCTAACCTCCATGGAATTGAAAGACAGATTTTCTTTGCCTTTCAAATATCAATAAATAATTGCCATATGAATAAAAAAATTGATGACTAAAATCATTCCTATCATTAAATCGTTAAACATTATGATTTTATACATTATTTAATGCATTCTTAGATATAATATGTAAGTGTTTAATTATATATATTGTTATTTCTATTTCTATATAATTAAAATTACCATTTCGATATTTCTGTTACATATGGCAACTTCTAATAACATAATTGCGTTTAGTTTATGCTTATATTACGTTTATTTATTATAATCTTTTTATTGATATTATTAATTAATCCCAAGTTCTAAAAATATAAAACTTAAATGAAAATTAATGGCTTAGTTGCCTTAATATCTGGTACAAATTTTATAACAAAACAACGAAAAAAAGTATGCGATACTAAATCTGCCGTCCCCCTTTTCACTTAGTTCATTGGAGATTAACTTTTAAGGCACTACAAACGCACAAAATCACCGTCGCATTATGCAGACAATTTGTACTCGTAAGCAGTAACCTAAGACAGTCTTACTTTAAGGATGCGCGTGCGCACCGCAGCGCGGGACTGTTGGGGAAGGGGGGAGGAGATCATTGACCGCGGTCGCCTATACTGCCTACTAAAACGTCCATCGGAATATTGCTACACTATAGCAGTACTTTTAGAATAGTGCCCGGTAACGCAAAAACGGAGCACAAAAAATCGAGACGACAGACTCCATGCAGCAGTCGGTCGACAACTTTTTTTTAACTCACTTCTAAATTTTACGACTTGAAAAATTAAACTATTATTTAAGTATTTATCCAAATGAAATCAATGTTTGTAACTTCTGGATTTACTGCAGGACCTGATTGACCTTCCTACGTTCTGTTATCCATAAAAGTACTCGTACTCATATTCATATAAATAATAAGGTTCAAAATCTATTATAAGCGGAAAACCTGCCGCACTGCTTCTGTGCGTAACTTTTTAAAGTGTAAATTTTAGAAATTAGCAATTCATTAACGCAAATCAATAAATTACTCAGCTTGCAATTAATAATAATAATAATAATAATAATATATTTTGAATACATTGTTTATTTGCATAGATGTTATACTGACAGCTCAGTAGGTACTTGGCTAAGCGTATGTCTGTGGTAATAAGGGCCGCGAGCTCGAATCCCGCTCAGAATCATCATTTGTGTGGCTTAAATTGGTCCCTCTCTAGATGTTGGTCCATATACAATTCATTTAGGTAAAACTCTTCCCAAAAGGGAAGAAATTCCTATTATTTATCAAGATTTTAACGTTATAAACATTTTCTAAAATCCATACTTGGTACAGAACCATCATCAAACACATGTTTGCCTCTAATGTCTCTTGAACCTGAGACATCAAGCATCTAATTACGTTATACAAACACTACAATTAACATATATAGATATATCATATGACGAAAGCTTACTGACGAAAAAAGTTATCTCCATCTCCCACTGTTGTTATTGTCCGTCTGGTAACTGTGTCTGTCCTCGTATCTCTGACACCGCGATAGTTCCCGTCTCCGATCTTATCGCAAAATGTTTCATCGCACCATGTAAAATGCGGAATACAGTATAATAAAAACCCGTGAAGAACATGTAGTCTAAGAACTTTTTTTATAGAATAAGGGTGCCGACAAACGAGTACTCATTCCACCTGATGGTAAGTGGATGGAGTGGTTAATAGACATCTTGATTATTTATCTCTGATTAAGATACAAAATGCAGATGCAATGTCAAAAAGGGAAACAAAAACATCCATATAACGGCTCAGGACTCTGAAACGTCTGAAGATGCACCTTTCCAAGTTATCCAAGTTTCTTTGGATTGGTATCACTTCTAAAAAAATTATAACTTTTTCGCGAAAATTGGTCGCCTAGGTATTAAATAAGTTTTCTCTTTTAAATAGTTTAATGCAAAGGATAGCACAGAAAAAAGTACGAGGAACCGCATAAGGTAGAGTCAGAAGTAGAGGATGAAGTAGAGTTCTAAGTATGCGGTTCCCAGCTTTTAGATGGAAAAACAATCTTTTGTCGAATGTGTAGAGTGAGGAGTTTCATGAGTACGCAGAATAACATCAAAGCATTTGAAGAAGGTCGAGATTTTACTTCCTTTTTTGCATAAGAGAACAGTGTGAAAGATTGGCAAAGAAGGAAACGATTATTGGAGACGGAACTGTGTCTAAAGCGGTCTCTAAAATAGTCTAACTCTCTTCTGTGCCAGTTCAGACAACTTCAGAGCAGTATAAAAGATGTAAAGATGTTTTCAACAAATTTCCATTTTGGCCTATAGCATATTTATATTATTTATTTTAGTAGTTAAGTATTTAGTAACTAATTTTATTATTTTAAAATGTCACAGTAACTAAATTATCAAATAAGACCGAATTTTGTTATTGGTATCAGTAACTTTTTTTAAATATAGCAATGGGCAAAATTATAAAATACGTATGAAATGTGCTTACCGGTAGTGACAGGGATTTGTTTAGAACGCGCGGTTGACGCCAACGCCACTATCAGTAGAATGCTCCACATCTTTCAGTCTGAAACAATGAAAGAAAATTGTTGATTACCAACACATAGAAATTGTATTTAGTTATTCTCAAATATATTCTCGACAATCAACAATCTAAAAAACGTTCTCCAAAAATCTTTTGCAGCAATGTTAGTCGTCGTTTCTTTGAAACTTGACATAAATGCAAACTGGTACCGTTTTTGCATGGTGGATACCCTATAAAAATTCATAGGCCCATTTCTTCTTTTGAATAATGTTGTTGTTTACCTATTTAAACTGCGTAGTTTTAGCAGTCATTTTAAAAATTCCAATCTATTACTGAAATTCTGGAATGTAACCTCGAATATTTGCCAGGTTTTAATTCTAATAAAGTCGTTTGTACCAAAGGTAATTTAGTAATTTTTTTCGTAAGTATATTTTTCGCACAGGGGAAAGAAAAGGAGGAAAAACACTTAGAGGAAAAAAAAAGTGACTCAAATTGAGTCTAGAGGAAATTGTTATACTTTGTTGTTTTGTCAATAATGTACAAAAATTATTAAAATTGTAACTACTTAATTACCAAAAAAAGGTGTAGTTTGACAAGCACGCTACACTTAAATAATTTATTGTTAAACTAAATTTTACTGAACGGTAGGTATATTACAATTTTAGCCAATGACTTAGGTATAGACATTTTTTGGAAGAAAGAATGTAAGAGTATTATGATATATATATATATATATATATATAATACATAAAAATATAGGATAAAATTAAAGTTTTGCTGGAGGTCCAGTGGAACCAGTGCGGTGGTAGAGATTTGATATTAATTTGTTTGAGCTTATCTTTCTTTATATATAGAATTAGCGTGACAAACAAGCACACAGTCCACCTGATGGTAAGTGGATGCTGTGGCCCATAGACATGTTCATTTAACATCGATTAAGAATAAAACGCAGATGCGTTGTCATCCCTAAGGAAGATAGAATGCCTCGTTTTCAGTAAAAAAACGGCCTTCGGATCTTTACACTCACCATACGATACAAAGCAGTACTAAGCTGCTATTTTACGCTGGTATTCTATGAGAGCGTGGTCCTTCCCCGAGCCGAGGTCGAGCTGACCCATTCGTGCTACAACCATAATATAGCTGCAGCGTGGCTCTACCACGTATCAATATGTACAATATGTAAATAATGTTTTTGTTTATTAAAGAAGAGGGCGCAAACGAGCATGCGGCTCACCTGATGTTAAGTGACTACCGCCGCCCATGATCAACCGCAATTCCTCGGGAATTGCAGGTGCGTTGCCGGCCCTTTAGAAAGAAGTAAGCTCTTTTTTTGAAGGTCCCCAGGTCATATCGGTCCGGAAAAATCGCCGGTGGTAAACTATTCCACAGAGAGGTTGTACGCGGAAGAAAACTCCTTTTGAAACGTACAGTGGTGGACCGCCAAGCATCCAGATGGTGTGGATGGTATCGGGATATAACTATGTATATACGTTTGCCGCGTAGTATGTTCACGAAATTTGGCGGCTGGGATTAATCCGAACAATTCCTCAGAGCACTCCCCATGGTATATGCGAAAGAAAATGCAAAGATATACAACATCTCTTCGCAGCGCCAATGAATCGAGCCGATCGGAAAGCACTCGGTCGTCAACGATTCGAGCCGCTCTGCGCTGGATGCGGTCAAGTGGAAGGAGCTGGTACTGGGGTCCCTAGCCCAAAGATGGGAACATTGTTCCATGTGCGGCCGAACCTGCACCTTGTAAAGTTGCAGGC